>CM076677.1:20336908-20784408 GCA_038501925.1 Xenopus petersii
TGTATATATAACTGTTAGCATGTACTTTTTCCGCAATTACTGCTTGCCTTGATATGTATATATTATTAACCTCCCTTTTTTTCTTTGATGGTTTTACTTCACTTTACTCTCACGCCCCTTTTTTTGCATACTGTTTATCCACTTAACATTCCTGACCTATGACATCACTTTCCCTCCCTTCCTGCCACTGGGGGTTTAAAAGGTTGGTTTTTAGTGTGCATTTGTACTTTGAGAAAGGCTAGAGTGCTAGCCGAAACGTTAGTTTTTTGTTTAATAAACACCTTTTGTTTTTCAACTAAGACCTGTGTGTGCTCGCCTGTTTCCAGATATACATTACTATTTTGCTGTTAACACCCAGGCAACAAGACTTTTTAAACGAGCTGTGCTGGCTTTTTTTGCTCTTTGTTTATACTTTCAAGCCGTGGCACCCGAGTTCTGCACCTCTAACCCCACTTTTTGATAGACCAACTTTCTCACCTTTGGCGATGGAACATCAGGAGGGAGCCGAACCAATCGATATCCCTCTCAGTGGATTCCAGTTTTCAGACATCGAAGCTGCAGACATCCTATTCACTGAAACCGCCGATGATCTTGTCCCGACAGCAACTACATTTGATCTTTACCACCACCTTCTACGCTTGAAGGAACGGGAAGTCGATCTCAAGTTACACGGCATCTACCTCTCCGACTTTTACAAACGACACCACATCCCAAGGGGCTTCAGGGTGAAAAACATACCCACCATTGGCCGGAACAACACGGACTTTTGCAAAAAGTGGTGCCAAATTCTTAATAAATGTTCCATGGACTTAATGCTACTTGTTATTGATGAAGTCTCCAAAAACCTAAGGGTAGTCCGCACTGAGATCACAGCCTATGAGACAGCTAATCTACACACCTTACGTGCCGATAGAGACACTAAGTGGATTGAGAAACTTGAACACCAGCTGATCCACTATACTTCCGAGCTGCACAAATTTAAAAGAAACAAAATACAGATCGTTAACACTGACTACCAAAACAGGCGAGTCTACAGCTGGCTTACTGGAGGAGATACGACTGGGCAACGCTTCAACAGACCGCATAGACAGCAGGTGGGCTTCAGCGGGTTTGACTCCTCTCCTTACACCTCCTCCCCTTCAGACACTGACTCCTTCACGCGAGGCAGGGGACGCCAGAGGGGCAGATCCACCCGCCCTATAACTACTCCCCACACTTCTACCCCTGATCATCCGAGTGGTTTTTTAGGATCAGTCACCCGATCCAAAACAAGGGACGCCCCCACAAGAGACGTGGGGGATATCGACACAAGACCCCCCTACCCATACAGGAGGAAGTAGTCTTTAACCTGAGCTCCCACACCCTCAGTCCAGCTGAACACAAACTGCTTACTAAAGGCCTCTCTTTTGTACCAACCACGACCGTCAGTTCCCTTGATCTAATGATTGACATACACCGGTTTCAGCGCACTATGAAACTTAAAGAACACTTCAGAACCAAGACCACTAATGTCACATCTCCTTTTCGGCCTTCCAGCACTTTTGAACCCACCAATACGCCTAAGTCCATTGCTGCTTTTACCAGGCTCATGATGGATGAATCACTTAAACCCAGAGACCAGACTAACAGGTCAAACATTACCAAGGCCGAGAGAGAAGCCATCACCACGCTTGCCAAGAACGCTAACATCGTTATTAGACCAGCTGATAAGGGTGGGGGTGTTGTCATCATGGACTACACATCATACCGCGCTGAAATATTGAAACAACTGAGTGATACCTCCACCTACCAAGTATTGCAGTCTGACCCTACAGGCCACTACAAGAGAAAGGTTGACTCCATTCTAAATGCAGCTCTCCTTCAAGGCCTCATTTCTGAATCCACACTAGGCTTTTTGACACAGGAGCATCCAGTATGCCCAATTCTATACACTCTTCCAAAGATACACAAACGCTTGAAGGACCCACCTGGCCGCCCTATTGTTAGCGCCAGAGATTCTGTACTCCAACCACTGGCAATTTTTGTTGATTACTATCTGCAACCACTTGTCCAGAAGGGCATCACCTACCTCAAGGACACGGGTGACTTACTGCAAAAACTACAATCCTGCCTACCGGTTCCATCGAATACTCTTCTGGCTACAATGGATGTCACCTCTTTGTACACAGTCATCCCTACAGAGCTGGGTATACAGACTGTATCTGACACCCTTTCCCAGCACAAAGATCCACAACGGCCCAATACAGGCTTCCTTCTTGATCTTCTCGGCCTTTGTTTGAGACTCAATTACTTCAAATTCGAATTGAGCTATTACCTACAACTTAGCGGCACCAGTATGGGCTCTAACGTGGCACCATCCTTCGCCAATCTGTTCATGGCAAGCTTCGAGGACCAACACATTTTCCCTCAGTATGGACAATTCATATACAGACTTTGGCGCTATATAGACGATCTTTTGATCCTATGGGTTGGCACCGAAGACCAGTTCACAACAATGGTCAGTGAGCTTAATGACCTCCCCACCCCAATTAAATTCACTGCTCAGATCAACTGCAAAGAAATACCCTTTTTGGACATCCTATTATCTAAACAAGAAACCACATTGAGCACTACAATCTACCGTAAGCCGACTGACCGTAACACCCTGTTGCATTATTCTTCCTGCCATCCACCACATTTACTCAAAAGTATCCCATACTCACAGATGGTACGAGTAATACGCAACAACAGCAACCCAATACATCTTGCATCACAGCTGGACGATCTAACACTACGCTTTCTACAACGTGGTTACTCTGCAGATGAACTGACAGAAAGTCGTAACAGAGCAGCCCAATTGACTCACGCTGACCTCATTTCCACACCAACCCACGCCAAGAAAGCCAATGATGACCGTCTTACTTTTCTTACCACCTACTCGCCCAGCACCAAAACTTTCATGCAAACAATCAAGGATCACTGGACGATTATACAGAGGGACAAAACTCTTCCACCAATCTTTAAACAGTTTCCTAGGTTATCATACAAACGTGGCTCTTCTTTGAGAGATTTGCTGGTCAAGACCGACCCCACACCCTGCTATGACACCTCCAAGACTTCGACCTGGCTGTCAACCCCCAGAGCCGGGTGCTACCGCTGCTCTGACTGCACCACCTGTAGACAACTGATCACAGGCCCCTCGTTCACCCATCCACACTCTGGCAAACACGTTGTGATCCAACATCGGGTCACTTGCACCACCAAGTTTGTCATCTACATCATCAAATGTCCATGTGGACTTTTATATGTGGGCAAGACTATCACCACCTTTCGAGACCGCATGGCCAATCACCGCTCCTCCATACGGACAGCATTACAAAAGGGCTCAGGAGACACCCCGGTCTCTCAACATTTTGTCTCCAATAGACATACCTTAGCGTCCCTTAGGAGCATGATTATTGACCATGTCCCGCCCCTGGCACGAGGGGGCGACCGAGAACGGCGGTTACTACAACTTGAGCTCAAATGGATACACCGTCTGGATACCTTGAACCCCAAAGGACTTAATGAGATGATCTCATATGCTCCATTTTTCTGAACTGACATAATAATCGTAACCATTCACTTTTTGGCAGTTTCAACATGTTTACCTGATACACACAACTATATGCGATATCGATTGCTGCCAGACATGATTAACTGCGACCCCATTGGTTTTCCCTTTACCATGCGTTAGTCTCCCTCTACCCTGTGTTAGTTTCCCCCGTTAGTTACCCACCCCCTGTCTTTCCAATACCCCCCATGCTCTGGCTTCTGGCACATATGAGGCATGCTTTGTGGCCTTCATGTCTCTTAGACTCTATTTGCAGCTAGGTGGTTGTTCCCCCAATGATACACTCCCAGTCGTGCACATTACTCGGGAGGGTCACGTGTCTGAATGCCCCTGTGAAATCAAGGTGGATGACCGGACCCCTTGCCCAGTGCACTTCAGGTTGCAGATGCTGGTTCTCTTTGAACATGTCCCTCAGGACTTACCATATTTAAACCTGGCTCTTTCACCATAACCTTTATTAAAAATAATGGTCTAGCCAAATTTAGGTTGAGCCATCTACTTCAACAACATCACTTGACATTACCGTTGGCTTGCTTTTTAGCCACTCGGACAGACTCCGCCTCAGCTTAGGAGCACGTACCATCGCCTCGCCACTTTCTGCCACTGCCGATACGTACCCATACCCACCCTTCCTTATGTTCCCTCCTTACGTGTACCTCCCCTCGCAATTACCATGAGCCTGCAGCACGATACGCATTCATCTCCCTTTTATTCACAGCAGACTGTTCCCCATTCTGTTCCGTACCTAATACCTGTAGATCGCTAGTTGTGATCCTGTCATCTATTACTTTGTGATTATTTTTTTCTCCTGTTAGAAATAAGTGAACTTTGAACTTTGATTCTTGAACCTAATCTCGTTGCTACCCTTCCAGGCCTTAGCGACGCTCGCCTACACATTGAGTTTACAGCCAGTCTGAACTACACCAGATCTATTGCTGATACCACACCCCTTACTTCATCTCCATGAAGACTATTCCCGCGGACTCCACGCATTGAATACAAACTAAACCTCTCTGTTGTTTCTCCGACTGATATCCACGGTAGCTCTCGAACAGCCGCAGCACCACTGGATGCCCCACACAGCTGCGCATTCTAAGGCGCATCACGCTACCGATCTCCTGCCTCTGATCTGATGGATCCCACGGCCCACAACAAGGTACACTACGTTCCAGCACATTTACGGCCGGACCAGTCGACAAACACAGGTAACCGCTGTGGAACCGCCATTACATCTGTCACTACTTGACATTTCCTTCCATGATGACCGACCTGGCGATCAATGTGTTAACTAACTGACACCACACAATGTTTCTTTCCCTCAAGCGTAGATACAACTTTGTATCGCTTTATACATCCACTTGGTCAAGGGACTATCTCTATTATGAACTCATATATTTTTATGTTGCATTGACTTTGAGTAACGAACTACCGATATTGTCTAAATCTCACTATTTGTGTCAAATCAGCGTTGGTGCTTTTATTATTCTCTGTATATATAACTGTTAGCATGTACTTTTTCCGCAATTACTGCTTGCCTTGATATGTATATATTATTAACCTCCCTTTTTTTCTTTGATGGTTTTACTTCACTTTACTCTCACGCCCCTTTTTTTGCATACTGTTTATCCACTTAACATTCCTGACCTATGACATCACTTTCCCTCCCTTCCTGCCACTGGGGGTTTAAAAGGTTGGTTTTTAGTGTGCATTTGTACTTTGAGAAAGGCTAGAGTGCTAGCCGAAACGTTAGTTTTTTGTTTAATAAACACCTTTTGTTTTTCAACTAAGACCTGTGTGTGCTCGCCTGTTTCCAGATATATATATATATATATATATATATACATACATATACACACACATATACATATATATATATATATATATATATATATATATATATATATACATATACACACACATATACACACACACACATACACATACAGGTATAGGATCCCTTATCCGGAAAGCCGATATCCAGAAAGCTCTGAATTACGGAATGGCTGTTTCCCATAGACTCAATTTTGTCCAAAAATTCCAAATTTTTAAAAATGATTTCCTTTTTATCTGTAATAATAAAAGAGTAGCTTGTACTCGATCCCAACTGACTCCTGGGCCTTTCTCAAAAGTGAGCCGAAACGTCAGACTGCTGCTATTTTATTAAATAAATTCTGTTTCATTTTTAAGACCTGAGTAGTGCTGATCCCCTTTTTGAGATATATATATATATATATATATATATATATATATATATATATATATATATATATATATATATATATAATCTTTTTCCACATATTTTCAAATATCCATTTTATTTAAATAAAAACCATTTCCTTTTTTTCTCTTAGAGATAATAAATGGTATTATCAAGGAGACACACTTTTACAGGAGCAAGAAACCTTAGAAGCAGAAGTATAATTAAATAATAATGGGCTGTGCAGTGAGAAAAACTGCTAAAACAATTACTACTTTTTGGTGTTTCTAGTCACATTAATTTAAGAGAGAGCAATGTCCACATAGGTGGCAAACACACCATACAGAGCCTAAGGCAGAGAACAGTGGGATACCATGCAAAATGAAATACTTCTGTTACTGAAGATTATCTCCTGCGTGTCATTCACGGGAGAAAACTTTAGGGCAAAGGGTTATTTCACATTGTCTTTGCCTTTGCTGACAGAAGTTTGGATCACTTTGATATATGAACTTTCAAAGCATAATAACAGTTATTTTCTTGTCAAAATCTCATGCAAGTTGTATTTACTTGTATAAATCCTTTTACTGGGTGACATCTATATGCAAAACTATCCTTCATTTAAATCACAGTTGCTGGAAAACTGTAAACAAGGTATTTAAGAGGACCTTTCACCAGATCACAGAAAACAATAAGAGTCTTTATTTACAGGATTCTGCTAAAGCTGACAAAGTCAGATAGAACATAAATGGGGGAATGTAATAAAAGTTGTAAAGAGCATACCAATTTGCACAAATAAGAATAAAAATCCGCATTTTGCAATGTTATATTCGTCCTTAAACTGCTATTGCATTGGGGAGTTTAATTGCTCATTGCAAATTTGTACGAGGAACATGGAAGGGGGGGGAAGGGCAGGAGCTAGGAGAAAAGCCTTGAAGTCAGCCTTGTGGGCCCCGGATGCCCCAGTCTTACCCTGGGCAAACATCTTTAATATACCGAATTACAGAAAGTTCCACACTAAACAATTTCCTTTCCACACACAAACATCTAAATCATTTATGACCAGTGTAGTGTCCAGGCATTGATTTGAAGAAAAACATGAACTTTTAGAGGTTTTCATATTTTTATATTCATATTGTTTAACACATTTTATGACAGTCGTGGTTTTACAGTTTGGGAATTTAGTTGTCATTTCAAAAACCTCTAAAATCGACTAAAACCGAACTTTAATAAATAAGGCCCCACTGGTCAACTCCATTTGCTAACATTAGTTCCTTCTGCAAGATTGGGCTTTTTGCAACACATGGGTGTTCCGCAGAAACATCTTTGGGCTTTGACTGTAAAACTTGAATAATGTTATTTGTCTGATCCAGTCTTTTGCACAAAGTGTATGTAGAATTTGCTTTTCCCTGTTGGCTAAGCAACAGCATGCATTCTACCCAGTAAAATAGCTGATTTGTGGTTGACACCGTCATTTCTTCAAGTAACTTCTACCTCTGATACATTCACAGGAGAGATCTTGAATATTTCACAGTTTTTTCCTCTTTTGGCTATTTTTCAAACCATGACTTTGGGCTACACATGGACTTCATGCAAAATGACCTTGAAAACAGACTGCAGCAGATATACTCTGGCAATTTATCAAGCCATGAAAGGTAATTTTTACTGTGTTTTTGTCAAATATTAGCCAATAAAAATACATCAGACAACCTGTAAACTGTTTATTTTATGGGTCCTTTAGCATGACTTTCTCTATTTCATACGCCATATACCAGAAATTACTTTACAAACACCACACATGTAAAATCTAATTTAAACTTAACTGCACTAGTTTGCAGCCCTCCACCAACATACAGTAACTACAAAAGCTTTTAGAATTTAGTAAGCTTCATTTTGTATTATTAAATAGATCATTAAAGAAAAATTGTCATGTGCCACATATGTAACTGGAAATAAGTATATAAGTATTAGCTGTGTATGCAGTTACACGAGAAATCAACATCTAGTACAGTTCTAAAATATAGTTCTTATGTTTATAGTCTCAAAACTATTTCTGCAGCAAGTATTTAATGTTTTTTGAATAACTTAAATATGTTCATTCCTTTAGTCATCAAATAACGTTGCTTCCTAAAAAGGTATTGGGACAAATTTACTTTAGCAAGGTGCAGTGCAAAATTCAAAAATATTGAATCCATCACAATGGTTTTGGTAAAGGTTTGTGGCAAGCTGGCGGCTTGTACACGTAACTTTTAGGGGGGATTAGTCAATGGTGAGCAGGCAGCATAGGAAAAAGGAGCAGAAAGACGGGGACACACAGTTTCTTCAAGGAAAACACAGGTTTATTTTCCCACTTTCCAACAAACACTGTCAATAATGCACGGACACAGGGGTGACCATTGTATCATACAAACAAAACATAAAATAAAACCTAGCCCACTGGGCACTACCTTCACACTTTGAAGCAGTCCCTGACTAGACTGGGCCCCTTGATGACAACCAGCACAACAAATAGTTTGGCTCACCCCTGTACTCACAGGACTCCTTCCTGTAGTGTTTATTCAGCCTCCTGGCACAACTTTGTCAGGGTCACAGGCTCCCTCTGCTTCTTGCAGTAACAGGCAGCACTCCCAGCTCCTCTGGGAGTTCCTCACACAGCCAGGTCTCCTACCTGCTGTGCCCTGTTGAGAGACCCACTCTCCTATTCTAATTAACTTTAAATAGCCTTTCCACAGGATTGAACTCCAATCTCTGGACTGGATCTGCAGAATGGAGTCTCTGGCTACTAAAGTCTTTAAACAGAGCGCTGATTCTCTGTTTCATAACTCCCTTCCTGGAGCCTAACTCAGTACCTGGGGAGAAATTAAAGGCTAGAGTGACCTTTTTCCATCTTTTCCTAGTCACTCTACCACAGGTTCTTAAATCTATACAACTTCCTTCAAACTTGCACCTTGCAAATGAATGGGCACATGGACCCAAGTGGGGTAACACTTGAATACACCCAAAAAAAAGATATTTTAAAAAGTGTTTACTGTATTAGCTTGACAATAATAGGACTGCACATTTAACACTGACTAAAGAATAGTTATAAAATCATTAGCAATGAGCAAATCTAGTTGCCAGTTATGGATTAATGGCAAAATTCAGCATTTTAGAATATTTCTTAGTTAATATACTGCAAAGTTTTGAAAACTAGGATCTTATTTACACCATTCTATACACCAGTTGGTTCTGCAACATAATCTCAAAAAAGCTTTAAAGGATCAGTAAACTTTAAAAAAATAAAAACTGCAAGAGAATATTCCAGTGAATTTTTTTCACAAAAAAATAGCTGCATGCCAGAGAATCACCTTGTTCCTGTAATATCCTGCCTGGAGTTGAACCATGGAAATTGTGTTTTTGGGCTGTCTGAGTTCCCACTGCTCTAGGTGAGAAGGCAGCTAAGGCCCTGGTTCACTCCTATTGCTATACTTGTAATTGCAAGTAGGCAGGGCTTGGTTCACCTGTTATCAATCTGGCCCAGGTGATCAGTGCCTAGTGCCTATAAAGACCCCTGCTCTGCAGTGAATCATTGACCAATATAGGTCTATCTTCATAGTTCCTGGTGTGCTTACATATTGTCTGATTCTGGTTCTTGACCCTTGCCTGTTATTTGACTACTCTTCGGATTCCGATTGTATACCACGTTCTTGTTTGGTTTGATCCTGGCCTGTGACTTTGACTACGCTTCTGATTTGGTACCATATTGTCAGTTAGGTATTGATCCAGCCTGTCCCTTGACTGAGCTCCATGATCCCAGTCCTTTCTGTACTATGTGAAGTTCCCTCGCCAGCCCAGAACTCTGTCCCTGATGCTCTCACTATAAGACCTGGTTGTACGTGAGTAGCGGTGGGCTCCTGCTAAAACGAAAGGTGGTTGTTAGAGGCAGAAGACTGAGCCAAGATCAGGACTTGGGGATTATTCTGGGTTTTTGGATACCTATCGTAACAGTTCCATTCATTTTCAATGAGGCTAAAAAACTGTATTGTTTTTAAGAAATTGTTCAGTATGAAAATCAAAACTGGATAAATAGATAGGCTGTGCAAAATAATATATAGTTAGCCAAAAATGTAATATATAAAGGCTGGAGTGAAGGGATGTCAAACATAATAGCCAGAACAATACTCCCTGCTTTATAACTCTCTTGGTTTCCACTGAATGGTTACCAGGCAGTAACTAATCAGTGACTTGAGCTGTAACTGTTTGCTTTTGAATCTGAGCTGAATGCTGAGGGTCAATTGCAAATTCACTGAACAATAATGACCCATGTGGCCCCCCTTCAAGTCGCTGACTAACTCAGAGTTATAGAGCTGAAAAGCAGAAAGTTGTGTTCTGTTCTGTTATGTTAGACATTCAGTCACTACAGCCTTTAGACAATACATTTTTTGGCTATTTAGCTATATTATAAACATGTTTTGTTTTGCACAGCCTATAGATGTTTCCAATTTTTATTTTCATACTGAACTGTTCCTTTAAAGAACTTTGGAAATACATTTTTTTGAAGAAATTCCAATTGACTACTATTGAACCTTGCCAGCTTTTACTTGCTGTGGTTTTTTTTCGGGGTGCCAAAGAATATTCCTGAGTAGATATGCATTTTTTCTTGAATCGTAAGAAAAACTCAAATTTTGATTCATTTCCCCCCTAATTTTTAGTTTATTACATATTTCTATCTATCTATTATATATTATTGTTCAATAAAAATATGTCAAAAAAAAATATAATCATATTTTTAATGACATATCTTCAGACAGACATCAGGATATCCCTAAAATTAATTTCTTATAGATTCTGGGGAAAGCTGCAACGGCCAATTTCCTGGGTACTAACTTATACAACTTTGGATCTAGCAATATTATACTTACACCTGGGGCAATGGAAAACTTGTCCAAAACCCATAGGGGTGTTACTGGGGCACAGAACCACCATTGGGGCTATTAAAGTCAGAGGCTCCATTGCAGAGCAAAACCCAAGAGACCTAAAAATGATTTACAGGCCTATGGAAAAGTTTGGTTGGATTTGGGTGGATTGTGGGCATGGATTTAGATTTAATATAATGGGCATGGTAGGTGGTCCAGAAGCATGGCCATGCATTCATTTTGTTTTAGGGCCCCAGTCTTCTTGTTGGCAGGGCCCTCCTTCCAGAGTACCATGTGGTGACCGATGGGTTAATAATTGGGGAAAACTTGGGGGGAAAGGCTTTGTTAACTTTGCAGTATGGAACCCTGTGATTCCTGATGGGAGAACTGCTGGGGTGCAGAAGCAATCATTATGCCCATCTAATAAGGAGCATAGGGTTTCTTTCATTCATAGTGTTTCTTACATTCTTACATCTAGTAGCACTATGTTTGGCTCAATAAAAGCCTAAGCCACTGCATCCATATAAACACTGACCACATGCATACATTTTACATTACACCCTCAATGTAAATAAACTGTGTACCATTTTACTGGGGTTTTGTTTGCCCCAGTAATTGGGTATGATATGCATTACACAGAAAGCTTGTGTTACACACACACTAGTTGTCCTGATTTAAACAAGGAACTTGGTGATTTGTTGCTATCTTACTTTCATCAATGGCAGGAGGTTTAGTTAAATCTCTCTGTTCTTTATTCTCATAGTACATACAAGAAGCTCTGGTGTGTCTTCCCCTTCCATTTGATCTGCTTTTAAACTCAGGTGTAAAATAGCATTCAAGTAGTATGGTTGAAACAAAACCACTACTGAGTAATAGTCAACAAGCAGACAAGGTTATAGATTGCTTAAGAAAAATAAAGTCTCAAGTGTACTTTTTTACACTGAAGGGTTTTGCCAGTTAACTCAATCTAGAACTTATTTTTAAATAACCTTGCCACTTTAGAGGACAAAATAAAATCCATTACACAACTATGTATTGAATGATTACCTCCCGAAGGTGGATAACTATTCTTGATACAGCACAAGACATACTGTAACTGAATGAATTGAATGAAGTGCATAAAAATGATGTAACCATATGCCATATCTATTTCATTCACATGATCTCAACCAATTCGAAAACTTATGTGAGATTCTGAATCAAGACTAGAAAAAACTGAAGACGTTCTTCTGACAGCAAGTTGTAGCCCAATGCATTATTAAGGCTATTAAGTTAGGGTGACACATATGAGTTGTAAATGTTTTTAGAAATACTATTGTGTTTAAACATAGAAAAGTAAAGCAAGACAGAGAAAAAATAGGAACAACTATTAAAGTATGCATCGCTAACACATTTTCTAGTTATGTTGAGTGGTAAAAGAAGACTTGCTCTAGTTTGGCTGCATTAAACTATCACATTTTTAAAATATGTTTATGTTTAAATGTAACTATTTAATGAAAGAAATGCCAATGACCTATATGTGTATTATTTAGATAGATTAAGTTATATAGTAACATGCACAAATTTTTTTTGTACAGTATGCCCTATTAACTAGCAAGATGCTTATTTTCATTGTTCTTAAAATACTGATAATAACTGCCAAATACTGATTGGCTGGCATGGAATAGATCACTGCATGCTTCACTCATGCGCATTCAAAGTTTTCTGTGTTAAGGCTGTACCTGTGAAATACCTAAGGAACCAGATTTTCTATCGTTATTTGACAATACTTGCCATTAGCTTAAAGGGATACTGTCATGGGAAAAAAATTTTTTTTCAAAATCAATCAGTTAATAGTGCTGCTCCAGCAGAATTCTGCTCTGAAATCCATTTCTCCAAAGAGCAAACAGATTTTTTTATATTCAATTTTCAAATCTGACATGGGTCTAGACATATTGTCAATTTCCCAGCTGCCCCTGGTCATGTGACTTGAGCCTGCACTTTAGGAGAGAAATGCTTTCTGGCAGGCTGCTGCTTTTCCTTTTCAATGTAACTGAATGTGTCTCAGTGGGACATGTTTTTTACTATTCAGTGTTGTTCTTAGATCTACCAGGCAACTGTTATCTTGTGTTAGGGAGCTGCTATCTGGTTACCTTCCCATTGTTCTTTTGTTTTGCTGCTGGGGGGGGGGAAAGGGAGAGGGTGATATCACTCCGACTTGCAGTACTGCAGTAAAGAGTGATTGAAGTTTATCAGAGCACAAGTCACATGATTTGGGGCAGCTGGGAAATTGACAATATGTCTAGCCTCATGTCAGATTTCAAAATTGAATATAAAAAAATCTGTTTGCTCTTTTGAGAAATGGATTTCAGTGCAGAATTCTGCTGGAGCAGCACTATTAACTGATTCATTTTGAAAAAATTTTTTTTCCCATGACAGTATAACTTTAAGTTTATTACTACATATGTTGCTCTAATTCCCCCATGCACAAACACAGACAGATCAGGATTGGGTGGAAATGAGTCATGTGTTTTTACCAATAAATAACAGACCCTTATGTGTTACCTTAAGAATGGTGGGGGCATTGCTATACAAAAGTGTAAATACAGGTATGGGAACCTTTATTCAGAAAACTCCATATTAAGGGAAGGCCATCTTCCATGACTCCATTTTAATGAAATAATTAAAATTTTAAAAACTGATTTCTCCATTCTCTGTAATTATATAACTGTACTGTACTGTACATGATCCTAAAAATTAATTAATCCTTACTGAAGCAATGCAATTCTTCTTGGTTTATTTAATGTTTAAATTATTTGTAGTAGACTTGTAAAGTATGGTGAGCCAAATTTCAGAAAGATCCCATTCTGGAAAACCCTAGGTCCCAAACATTCTAGATAACATGTCCCATGCTTGGGTAATGCAGCTTCCAGAGAGGTTTAAAAATTAATCATGCTATAAAATTTCAAGCGGTTATTGAGACCCCATGAACTGGATTAATGGGATATGTTCTTTGTGTTTCTTACTCAGTAAACACAAATGAAAACAAAGGATATAGGTGCCTAAAGACTAAGGGGTACATTTACTAATCAGTGAAAATTCACCAGCGACTCCTTCCCACCCATCGCAACACTTCGCTAGGTGAAAATTCGCTGGGACCATGCTAATTTACTGAAATGCAAGGTTTCGTCCTGGCCAACGGACGCTGGTGAATTTTCGCTAACGTTACTTCGGCAATTCGAGGAAATAAGGGGAAGATGCGCTAGCGTTCAATTCTGCCTAGTGGAAATTTGTTAGAGGTCTTGCGCTCAGGCTAATTTGCATATGGCAGGAAATTTAAAGTTGAATGGATCTCTTTATGTTACATGTTGCATCCAATACATTACATTGACGCATAACTAGGGAACCTTAATAAAGGTTAAATGTAAAAATAATGTTCCCATATGTTAGAAAATGCATGGGGAAAATCGGTTACACAAAAATATTTTTTAGGCCTTTTGTAGCCTATCACCCTTAAAAAAGGAAAAGACACCATAATTTTTTGAACTTGTTCTCCACTCCAAAATATGATGTAAGTAACTGAAGATGAAGATCTATGGACTTGCGAAAAGCAAGTCTGGCAAAAGAGGTAACGTTCAGTAAAATCCGCATTTTAGTGAACTTGGAGTAACGTCCATTTGACGTTACTCCAAATGGAGTGCGAATGGAGTGCAAATGAGCGCTAGTGTCTATCTCTTTCGAAGTAACTCCTGCGTCCATTAGTAAATCGGCGAAGTCTCTGCGGGCATAATGCTGGCGAATCATTGCCAGCGTTAGTCACTTTGCCTTTTAGTAAATCTGCCCCTAAAGGTGATGGTGCCTAAACATTATGCAACTTTATACCTTCCCAAAAAAGAGAAGATTTAAAAGCACTTGAATTAAAAAATTGCCAGATGACTAATTCATCTCCCTGGTTTTACAGAAGCACAACTCTTTCTTTTACTTGTATTTATGTATTCCTTTTATTTCAAACATAGCTTACATGGTGCAGGTACTGTAGTTCCATACCGTTTATGGTAAAAAGGTGAATGCTTTAAAACAAAAGGTAGCTACCAGAGGTCTTATGACAATGTGCACTAAACTGTATTGCTTATTCAGCTATCGCTTTTCAAACCTTCATGTAAGTAATATTCATGCGCAAATAAAAAGACCAAAAGCATCTTAATGGACCTTTCTTGTTTTTACACGCAAAATGCACCAACAACAGACAGAACTGATAAGGGTGATTGAGTCTATAGTAAAAAAACATATGGCGTATGTATACAAACAAGACAACATAAAACAGCTGAACATACTTATTTTAGCACATAGGTTACCAAAATTACATTTGTACTTAATTTAATTGTTTAGATTAATTTCCTAGAACCCTGTTACCTTCAAAAAAACTATTTACGCTATAAATATTCATATTAAAATATTCTCAAACAAGAGCATATATTAAAGATATTTTATGCAAGCTTCTTTTTTGCTGTTGATCATAGAGCAAGATTGATATTAAGTTGCACTGTTTACATGCAAGTCTTTCTTAGAATATGGTTGAAGGATAAAATGAATGACACAGAGATCACCTTCTCTTTAATGAACATCAATACTTTCTGGTAAGTATTGCTTTTTGAGTGAATAGAAGTGTTTGATCAGGAAGGTAAAGAGGATAAGTAAGGCTGTAATTATTGGATAACCCACAAAAGGTATAATTTATGTGAATGTTGTAAGGATAAGAACTGAAGCTTTCCACCCTTTTCTCACAAGACACTAGGCATTTTTTTTACTTTTCCAATTCAGATCCTCTTTTAACTAACAACCGTCACTGATTTACTGAGCTCCCTGGGTCTCTTACGAGCAATTCTAAGAAATGCTTCAAAACCTTGACAGTATATCATAGGTGAACTTGGAAAAGAGATCTTAAGTATTCATTCTTTTGATACATTACCAAACTCATGGATCAGGTATACAACATAACCTCCTCAGAGTGCTGAATTGTATATAAAAAAAGTAAATCAGAAATAAAAGTCACAGCAGAAAAACACAAGGATGTGTCCTTTCTACCACGGTATTCAATAAAAACAGCATGGTGACTTTACTAGTTGGTAAAAGAAAGTAATTTCCATATTAAAACAAATTAAAAAATGATTATAGTTAGTATTACTATAATTTAAATTATGGTATGGAAGCCAGTTTGTAAAGAAGCTTATTAGATGCTTATTATCTTTACTTTTTCTCTGCCTATTTTTCTCATTTAATTTCACTAAATATTCTTCTTTAACCCACTTAATATTCTTCTTTTACCTTGGTGAGAAAAAGTGAACCTTCCATCTTACTTTGGCTTCTGATAGCCTTTCCACAAAATTATAATGCGACTGTTGAGAATAAAGATTAGCCATGTGGTCATAAAAGTAACCATAACTGTACTGCAAACTGTATTTTTATCAAGTTTGTAAAAGTTTTTCTTTCTTTTTGCCAGTGTTAGTTAAAGAAACTAGAAGATACATATTATTTAATCAGTGTTGGGATTTTCAAAAATGTAATACAATTTGGAAAGTGCCTAGTAATATAGAGATACATCTAAAAACTTTTGAGCATATCAATTATTTAATATCAGTGTTGAATCACTAATATTAAGCTTTTGGTTGCTTGTTTTACTAATTTAACTGGCTAATCTCATTAGTATAATGATTTGTCTTCACAGAAACATTCTCATTATTTGATTAAAATGCTTGGCATTTTGGAAAAGGGCTTCCAAAATGATAAATAATCCATGATCACCTTGGGTATTTTAGTACATAGAAATGCACGGCCTTTGCTTAACAGATGTATAAAACCTGAAGACATATCTACAATATAAGAAGACAACATAAATTAAACCTGCATAATGATTGAGTCAGACAAGAAATATATTTCTGAGAAACAGAAACTATATAAGCTGCTCTCCGTGGTGCTGAAATAAATTTGTAAAATAAATAGAAAACCAATCTAATTAGCTCCAAGGTCTCAACTGGGTTTCCGTAGGCAAATTCCAAATTATTTTATGCAAACAATGGTGTACAGAAATTTTATGTAAAATATAAATGTTCATCCAGTCACTATAATAAAGCTAATTTATTTTAATACCATTTAAGTTTATTTAATATTTTGATCTGCTATATACAAGGCTAAAATAGAACATATTAGGATAATTGGAAGAATTGATGATACTGTTTTAAAGAAGTTAAAATATTCCTATAATATAATAATTTATATATTTGGGATTTCCTCACATAGTTTGTTGATGTCTGTGAGTTTAATTGGTTTAAATTATAGCCCATCCCATACGTGTAACCAATTACAGGTTTGGGACCTGTTATCCATAATGCATGGGACCTGGGGCTTTTTGGAGAACAGATTGTTTTGTAATTCGGGTCTCCATACCCTAAAGAAACAGTAACACCAAAAAATTAAAGTGTTTTAAAGTAATGAAAATATAAAGGAATGTTAAAACTGCTGTGTTTGCTTCAGAAACACTACTATAGTTCATATAAACAAGCTGCTTGTGTAGCAATGGCAGAAATTGAAGAAAGGCTATTGTATATGGTACAGGTTAAATCACTTTGAAAACTCTTTTATCATATCGGCCAAAAACTTCAAAGTCAACCAAAGTGCAAAGCAATAAGAAATGTCACCAGAGGCATAATAAAGTTGCATTGGGCCCCCTGCAAAAAAAATTCAGAGGGGCCTGCACACCGCACCTTCAGCCTGACTATCCCTCTCTCCACCTATTTGCATCCCTGCTCACCTTGCCACTCACATCGGAAAAGGTAAACAAGCGACCAGGGGGATTTTCTAAACTATAGAGGAAGAAGAGCCATTGTCCCCCACCCTTGGATTTCACCTTCATGATGAATGAATCACAATTATCTTTCTAAGACTTTCTCTGGGAAATTTTTCCTGACTACCTGTTTTGACACCATTTTTTGTCCAGTCAAGCATTGAAAATCAACCAAGAGTTTAAAAGGCATGGTACAGAATGGAGTTCAAGGCAGAAGCTGAAAGTAGAATCAAAACAAATAAAGTGGTATAACCTCTAATGAAATCTAGTAAATGAGTTGAGTGCATGCATTGGTCAAAACATGGAGACTAATAATTTTTATTGCACTATTAAATTAAGTTGCACATACAGTATGCAGGGTAAAAATGTAAAATCAACTGCAAAAATAAATCATAGAATGATGGCATGACACAAATGTGTTATTAAATGTCTTAAATGTTGTGAATGATTAGGTTTAAATTAGGAAGAATGCTTATAAGATGCATGGCTGATACTGGGAAGTCGCCTTTATAGTTGAAATAATTTTTGAAATGTACTTATTTTGTAAGTAGAGTACTGTAGGGGGTGTGGCCTGCATGGCGTTCGAGTAGGCAGCGCACTAAGAGAGCTCCGTGCGGGGCCGTTTAAATTCTGCATTATCCTGACCAGGGTTCATCCTGAAATTGCTGCCGGACCAGGAGACCGTCTTTTGTGGACCGCTGCTGGTGTCGGATGGTGCGGAGAGGTAGAGCTAAGCGAGCCGCAATGGTTAGAACGCAGCAACAGCAGGCCGCGAGTTCCCAAGATGGCGCCGGTATGAGCGAACCACGAGCCGCGCAGCCGGAGGCAGAAGGGAGAAGTGAAGGGGCTGCACAAAAGTTGGCGCAATTTGCCCGGACTCCCTCACATGCCACTAAACCTCCAGGTATGTCGTCTGGGGTGCAAGACTCTACACTGCACACTGGGGAAGGGTGAGATGGGGCCCCGTCACCCTCACTAGAACCCTTCGCAGTACCCACTGAACCAACGCTGACGGATGTCCTCCAAACTATTACAGCAAATCATGCAGCGCTTGTTGGCAAAATGGACGAACTAAAAACTGACTTTGCTATACTTAAGCATGACGTGCAAAAGATCAGGGAAAGAACGGGGGAGGTGGAAAGGAGGGTTGGCGACCTTGAGGATGTTGCTGCGCCACTCCCGGCCCGCATTACTGCTACCGAGAATCAAATTGTACAACTGGAACAAAAGGTGGATGATCTTGAAAATCGCCTGAGGCGCAATAACATACGCATTTTGGGCCTGCCGGAGAGAGTGGAGGGCACCAACACTGAGAAATTTGTTGAACAATGGCTGACTACCAAATTTGGGCAAGCGGCCTTCTCCGTGGCCTTTACTGTGGAACGGGCGCACCGGATCCCAGGGAAGCAGCCGCCTCCTGGAGCACCTCCCAGACCCTTAATCGCACGCCTCCTTAACTACCGGTACAGGGATGCTGCATTGTCTGAAGCGAGGAAAGCGGGCGACATTATGCACGAAAATCACAGAATATCCATCTATCCTGATTTTTCTATGGAAGTGAGGAAGCAAAGAGCCAAATTTACGGAGGTGAAGGCGAAACTGCGACAAAGGCAGATCCCATATGCCATGATCTTCCCTGCTCGCCTGAGGATCACAGACGACGGAAGAACACATTTTTTTTCTTCACCAGACGACGCATTTTCTTGGCTGGAAGCACGGCAGCATAGAGCGAGGCAGCGCGATTAATCTGAAGGAACTCAAAGTTGGGCTATGTTTACACAAGGACTACACTGTCTTTCTCCGGTTATTTGCTTGTCAGAGTAATGTTGGACTGCGCTGTGTCACTCCAGTGTGGTCTTACACCTGGGACTGCCTTCTACGAACTCCTTGTAACGACTCTCTGGACAGGTAATGTTTGCAGTGTGAAGGAACAATATTTGTTGGGACCGGCAACTTGATAGCCCTGTTGCCCTAAGTAATATTTGCCACCAGGCTCTCACGGTATAGTCACTCCAACCTTTGCAGTCACTAACCCCTACATCAGTTAAATCCAAGTTGTACTTTTTGGGTATACAAACTCACCCTACTGAGAGTATGGAGTGGGTGGGGAGGGGGGAGAAATGGTTATGGGTGTTTGCTTGTTTTTGTTATGGTGTCTTCTCTCACAAGCCCTTGTCGGATTGCTGCATGGCTAGACTTCTGATACTACACTGTTGTACACAATTTTTACTTGAAAGTTATGGCTACGGTTAAATTTTTATCATGGAATGTCAGAGGTCTTGGGGATGCGATCAAGCGGAGACTAGTCCTCGACTTTGCTCGCAGAACCAAACCTCACTTTATTTTGTTGCAGGAAACCCATCTGGTAGGCAGCAAAATACTGGCACTCAAAAAACCGTGGATTGGGTCAATGTATCACTCTCTCTACTCCAATTACTCGAGGGGGGTGACCGTATTGGTCTGCATAACATGTCCCTTTGTGCTTGAAAAGGTGGTCACGGATAGGTGCGGTAAATATGTGATCCTTCATGGTACCTTAATGGGACGAAAATTTACATTGGTGAACGTATACATCCCGCCACCCTTTGCAGACGAGGTGTTATACGAGGTAATGGACAAAATTCTTACTCTCCCCCCATCTCCATTACTTTTGATGGGAGACTTTAATGCTATGACTAACCCCGAATTAGACAAGCTGCACCCTCCTAAAGTTGGCACTCCAGCGTTTAATAAGTGGTGCTCGCTATTTAACCTGGTAGATTTGTGGAGAGTCCGTAACCCGTATGAGAAACAATTTACATGTTACTCGTCTAGTCATAATAACCTTTCTAGAATAGATCTAGCTTTAGGATGTGCAGAGACTAACAAAATGGTTCAGAGCTTAGACATCCTCACCAGAGGTATCTCAGATCATTCCCCTCTGCTTCTCGAGCTACAAATCTCTATGGCACCTGCGGACAGGTTATGGAGACTGAGTCCCTACTGGGTGAATCATGAGCAATTGACTGAACCCATCCACACTAGTATAGAATCTTTCCTGGCGATCAATGGAGAGGAGGTTCCTTTAGATGTAACTTGGGATGCTTTCAAAGCTTTCATGAGAGGTGAATACATTAGCAATATTAAGGCATTAACAAACAGCTTTGCAGCAGACATTGAGGCCAAGACTAGGGAGGTGGTTGCTGCGGAGGCGGAGTATGTACTGCATCCTGATGAAGCAAAACATAGGGACTGGCAAAACAGCCAAAGGTCTTTGTCACTAGCCCAACTGGAACTAATCAAGAAGCAAGCCCTATACCAGAGAGCTAATATCTTTGAGCATGGGGATAAAAATGGGAAGCTCTTAACGCTGTTAGCCAGGGAAGAAAATGTGTCCATTGCCATCCAGGCAGTAAAGCTTGCTACAGGGGAAACAGTCTCTACGCCAGGGGAAATTAATGATAGGTTTGCACAATACTATAAAGATTTATATGCTACAAAACTAACCGTTTCCCAACAAGAGATTAGGGATTACCTGCAGGGAATTAATTTACCCAGGCTGGACGAGCATATTTCAGTCTCGTTTGCACAGGACATAACGCAGGCAGAAGTGGAAAATGCTATTAATGCCTTTCCCGCTGGGAGAACTCCGGGGTTAGATGGTATACCAGTGGAGTGGTACAAGAAGCATATTAAACTGATCGCTCCACTTTTAGTACAATTGTTCAATGGGGTGCTGAAGGGGAACCATTTACCACGATCTATGAGAGAAACGCTAGTGATTCTAATCCCAATTTTATTCTATACCTCATACTTCCAGTTCTATAATAGACCTTTTTATGGTCCCTCAGCATATTCTCCCAGTGGTTACTAGAACACAAATTTGCCCTGTTTCTTGGTCCGACCACACTGCAATAACATTTAGAGGGTTATTTACTAAGCTCCGAATACCCGAAATTCCCTGAAATCCAAAAAAATTGTGATTTTTTTTTTATAAAATCTGACTTTTAAAAGAATCGCAAATATTTTGGAATTTATTAAACCCCGAGGGCTAAAAAGCCTGAATATAAAAACACGGCATCTCAAACCTGTCGAGGTTGCATAAAAGTCAATGGAAACAGTCCCATTGATTTTTTGTTGTGTCGGGGGTTTCGGGCAGTTTCACAATGTTTAAAGACAAACCAGATCGGCTGTTAGCTAAAAAATTATGCCAAGACTATGGCTATTGCCCTATTCCTCACATACAATTGAAGGAGGGTAATAAACTACAGATGCAGCCACTTTGGTTTGTCTGTTTGACACAGAATATCTAAACACAGATATCCCATTTATCTCATTTAACACAGAAAACTGCGTCACAACATCCCATCTAATTACAGCATTCACCATTGTGAACAATGGAGCTTTGGTATGCTAATGAAAAGGTTAAATGCATTAAATGAGTTAAGATGACTTAAGATAACACAGTTTCTTCAATTACCCCTGAGTCATGACGCATTTAACTCACAAATCCAAGTGGCTTCATCTGTAGTTAATCCAGTAGATATGGTAAGGGAATTTGAATCCTTTTATACTGCCCTGTTTACATCACCTACTATACTACAATATATTATTGCCAGGCCCGGAATGGCCATTTGTGAATACGGGCAAATGCCTGTTGGGCCGCTGCCCATGCCGTGTAAATGGGCCGCTTTGACAGTGTGCGACTGCGATCTCTTGTGTGCAGGGCCCTTGCGCTTGGATGAAGAGAGAAAAATAATTTTGCAGGACCCGCACTAACATTTCCTACCAGTAGAGGGCGTGCAGCAGAAGTGATCCGGAAACTGAAGAGCTGCACGGGGAAAACATTAACAAGTTTGCAGTACTTTTGAAATGCTCCAATGAAGGGATGAAGGGAGGGATGGAATTTTCTGCTGCTATTCTGCATTTCCCCCTTGCCCCCCCAACTGTACAGAGAAAGGGCAAGAACAACTACTTCCTGCTACTTAAAGTGATACTGACATGAAAAAAAATAAATAAATAAAAAATATATATATATATATATATATAATACTGTTCAACTAAAGTTATAGTTAATGCTGATTTTTTGCTTAAACTTTTGCTTTGCTAGTAATCGATACCTCAGAACCTGAAACCCAACTGCTTTGGATCCCGACTGCCACTTCTCATCCTATTTGTTAAACAGCATCTTCATTGATATGGGTGGATCTATTTAGTTTTTCTCTAACTTCTATGCAACTTCAGGCTGATTGTCTCTGCATGTGACTATGTACATTTTGAAATCTGCACTGTGTGAGTTAGCTGTCTATTAATCATGTAAATGTTGCCTTATATGTTAGAAAAAAGTGTTTTTAGTTTATTTTTGGGAAAGAATTCTTCATTTGCGCCTGTGTAGTAACAAATTACAAGCAGTCTTGTGTCCTACAGATATATGTGTAGCAATAGTGATATGGAGCACACAGTAGTTAGGAGGAATTAAAACATTCTTTATTAGATATCCTTTAAAATCATCAGTACATTATGTGGACATGACTTCTCCCCCACATTTGATGCATTTCGTGGTGTCTCGCCACTTCCTCAGAAGCATAGGTCTATGCTTATGCCTATGCTTCTGAGGAAGTGGCAAGACGCCATGAAACGCGTCAACTCTGTTATGTCATGATACTGATACTATCACTGCACAGTTTAATTATTCACAGCAGTCTTGCCCTGCTTTATGGCAGCTGAGATTCTAGCTATCTATGTGCAGTTTTCTATGCAGGACATGGCAGGCTTGGGCATTTGTTCACAGGTTTTTATCTAATATTCCCCTGTATAATTGTGTCCAATGAATGGATTAAAAAAAATGCTCCCAATAAAGACTAATTATATCTTAGTTTGGCTCAAACTACTGTTTTATTATTACAGAAAATTAAATCTTTTAAACATTTGGACTGTTTGAATATAATGGAGTCTATGGGAGATGGCCTTTCCTAATTTGGAGCTTTATGCAAAATAGGTTTCCAGATAACCAATCCAATACCTGAAGTGGGCTGCTTTGATTTTTTTTGCCAGGGCTGCTTTTTTCAGTCCAGCCCTGATTATTGCCTACCTAGAATCTCAAATATGTCAAAAGCCAATTTAAATACTCCAATAACCATTATGGAAGTAATGGGCCAGATGGCTTTCCTCCTAGTTACTATAAAAAATATAGGGATATTATACCCCCATATCTAGTAACCATGTTTAATAATATGCTATAGGGCCAATCCCTTCCACAAGAAATGCTCACAGCAAACTTATCTGTAATTCCCAAACCTCATAAAGATCACTCGGATGTCCAAAATTATAGACCTATATCGGTTCTAAATGTGGACCTCAAATTATTTTCTACGATTATGGCCACCAGAATCTCAGAAAATCGACCTCAATTTATTCAACCGGACCAATGTGGCTTTATCTCAGGTAGACAAACTATAGACTGCACTTGCAGATTAATTAACATAATCGAAGATGCAAATCTTTCCAGGTCACCATTGTTTACTCTTATGTTGGAGATACAGAAAGCATTTGATACAGTTTTATGGCAGTATCTGTTTGCGGTGCTACCCAGATACAATATCACAGGTCCTTTCCTGGGTTTGCTTAGAGTCTGGTATAATAAATCCACTGCACATATACGATTGATGGGAATGTGTTTTCAGGGAATCAAAATAGCTAAGGGTACTCGCCAGGGGTGTACACTAGCACCATTATTATTCTCTCTAGCAATTCAGCCCTTAGCCAAACTTATTCTGACTTCCCCAGATGTCACAGGATACTCAAAAGGTAATTCTACCCATAAAATAACCATGTATGGCGACATACAGTATGCCTAACGCTTATGAAGCCCCTGACGAGTCTCCCTAATTTTTTCCAAATATTGAGTCCATTTTTTTACAAAATTTCAGGACTAAAAGTTAATCTAAAACTGAAGCTCTCACAATAAATATTCCCAAAACACAAGTAAAATTGCTGGAATTAAACTTCCCATTTCAATGGAGATGAGAATCAGTTGATTATTTGGGTATTAAGCTTAATAAAACCTATTCCTCACTTTTTTAAATGTAATTATAAGCCTATGTACCAAAACTGTTTAATTTATTGACTGAATGGGATAAATTGTCAATATCCTGGTTTTGGTGTATTCTTGCATCCCAAATGGTGAAATTACCTAAGATTCTTTACCTATTTAGAGTTTTACCATCCCCAGGATACAAGAAGGACATTGATCTATTACAAAGCAAGATTCTTAATTTTATTTGGCATAACAAGTACCGCAGAGTTAATAAGTCAACGCTATACAGATTGCCATTCCAAAATTTCCATTCTTGCACAGCTATTATAAGGCAGCCCACCTGGCCCAACTTATTTAATGGCATGTAAATCAAGATGTACATCGATGGGTAGACTTTTGCTCTGATATCCACTGCAGCACTCTTATGGACAACCCCAATGAAAATCAAACACCATAAAATACAAAATACAATCATAAATTTCCATTTACACCTATGGGCAGGCACTTCCTCTGCAATAATCTGTCATCAAATACGTAGTTATATACAGCCTTTACTGGGTAATCCAGATTTTACTCCAGGACACGTTCATTGTTCTCTTGGTGGTCAAATAATGGACTAATAAATATATACAAATTGCTTACTCCAAGAGGACTCAAAACATTGCAGCATCTACAAGAAGTAGATCAACTTCCTACAATACAAACCTTTAGATATCAACAAATATCTCATGTTTTCCACTCTCAGACACCAGACGCACTGACGCTGGAAGGATCTATGTTTGAAGGAATATGCTTCAACCCATTATCTACTACTAGTTATATTACCATAATCTACAATTTACTCATGGAACTACTACCTGAATCAGAATGCTCATATATGACCCACTGGAAGACAGATCTCCAATTACAAGATATGGATGCTGAATGGCCAAAAATGTCGGCCTCTATTCAAAAACTTTCACATAACGTAGGCATTAAAAAGATGGCATATAAAGTAATCTCCAGATGGTATATTACTCCACTTCATAAACACAAGGTTATCCCAGCAGACATCTATGCTTTCGCGGATGTCAGCAAATGGGTGACTATATGCACACATGGAGGAATTGCACTATTGTAAAAACATTTTGGTCTCAGGTGTTTCAGATGGCAACGCAAATATTTGGGATTAAAATTGCACCTAATCTAGAAGAGGCATTATTTTGCTTACCACATACAAAGCTACTGATCACCCACAGAAAATTGAAAAAAGAACCTATAAGTCTACCACAGCAGCCCCAACAGATTGAATATGTGCCAAAGGAAATGATTCATCTCTTGCTTAGATGAGTTAAATATAATATGGGTAACCTACAATGTATGTGAATTAACATTTATATTGAAAAAATGAATTTGTACTACACTATGTCCTAGGATTGCTACTTCATTTCTGTTTTTCTTTTTTCTTTTCTTTTTTTATTTCTTTTTATTTTGGTGATTTGTTATTGAAAAATGTAAAAAAAAAAACATAAATAAAGAGATATAAAAAAACCATTTCAGTTCCTAAAATGAGATTTAAAATTAATTCCACATGATTTCAGAAATAATTCAATATTAACTACTAATTTGGGTTTTTTTACCAGAGTGTTTGTGTAAATGGTGGTGGTGAAAAAGAAAGGATAAATCACCCCCACTTTTTAAAAATATATTTTCCAAGCAGACAGCTCTCTTTAAACTGGAATTTTATACACAGCTACACATGACAACATTCACTGCAAAGCTTTATAACTACATTTTAGATTGTACACTTTATGGGGCAGGGACACACTTCGTGTCTCACTTAACATTACATCTAATTGTAAATGTTTTGCATGTATTTTCTTTTCTTACTGTATTGCTTGAAGTATTACAATATAAATAAAAATATACATACAAACAAGTAATTTTTCATGGTGCACCCTGAAGTTACATTTGAGATGTTCTGTGAGCAATCTGGGTCAGTTTGCTTTGGGGTTGAGCATTCAGGCACTAATATCATGTGAATAAAAAGGCTTGCCAATTCCCACTGGTTTATACCATTTTAGATAAAACCTTGGGGGGTTCTTTTTTAAAAAAACTTCTTATAGTGATCTGGGCGCTTGTCTTAGCCCAAATTATAGGAGATTCCTTATCTGTATTCTTGTATTACTGTTTTCCCTATAAGTGCTCTGGAATTTGTGTGTTTTTTTTAGAAAAGATAGCTTCTCAATCTAGCTAGTTAAAATAGAATTGAGACCACAATTCCAGAAGCACTGACTTCTCCTTTGTGGGGTCCCGCAGTCAGTAAAACAATCAGCTAGACAATATGGGACTTCTCCACCCATCTACCAATTTCCTTTTCCTACCTTTTCTTGGAATCAGAGATATTAACAATTGCACTTTAATTAATTCATATGTGAATTAATCACAGTTGGTGGCACTTTACCATTCTTATTGATGTTTTAGCTGGTTGTTAGTAATTTATTAATTTGATGTTAAATGAATTGTTTATGAGTTAGAAATTACTAAGTACACACAATATTTAAAAGGACAATTAATTGTGTCTTAGTTTTATTCTATTTAATGCTTATTTATTGAGGTTAAGCACTAGCACTTTGTGGGATGAACTATTAAAAGGGGGGGGACCTATAGATACTGAATCACGAGATTTACTAGTTTAACTGAAATCAAATCACACAGTGATAATATATAACGTTTTGTGTTTTTTCTGATTAAAAATATGGGGATACTTTTCTTCTTTTCTCCTATGCACTAATATCATGTGTGATTTCCTAAACTTATGTGTGGTTTCCATATCTTAATAACATGGCTTACTGCCAATTGCTTTTTTAATCCAGAGTGAGTTATGAAGTCACACGTGATTTTGGTACTAATGCTTGGACCTGGGAGCTTGAGCATTCGTAAATCAGCCCTTTACCATTCTTTCAGTTTTGAGCCAGTGCTGCAGTTTGACAAGAATGACAATAGGCTGTATGATTGCTAAAATGTCAGTTTTAAGGATGACTCTTCCTGTGAAGTTTTGGGGAACCATCTTCCAGGTCACTTGCCACCCACATACAACAGAACTGATGGCTTTGAAATGTCATCTGGCTTCTTTTGATAAGTCCAATAACATGTAGCATTTAGCGAAGATTGGTGGATCAAACATGATTTTTGTAGAACTTCATACACACACATACTGACTAACTATAGACTAGCTAACCATTGACTCATTAACAACTCTATGCTTTTCACTATACTCATCGTAAGCTCATTTACATGAGAATCTCTCTAATTTACTGTACACTTGTTACTATTTTAAATTATTTTTACTTTCACCCACTTTTGTTAGGGTGTATGCAAATAGCATCTTTATAGAATAATCACCATATAACATAAAATGAAAAGAAAAATGGTTAGAGAGACCATTTACTATTCTTCATATATACTATAATATATAAAAAAAATGTATAAAGATATTTCAGTTAAAGCTACTCCTTGTTAGCTCCTTGCAAAGCACATAATTAAATTAATGGAGCTCTAAATTAAAAAAAAATCAGTGACAACAAAGTGAGCAGAAAGGGAGGCTGTATATTGGTTACCTAGATTTACCATGAAAGGGCCAAACATGGAATAGCTTTAGTTTGCTTTTTGCAAATAATAAAAAATAAAGATATTGATTAAATTAATAGACAAAATGTAAAGCACAGCCCCTGTTCATTGATCTCATGTTAAACAAGGGGGTATACTGCCCCTTTAAATGTAGTGCTTTCAGGAACAAGTGGGTCCCTGTATGTAATGTCTGCTATAAGCAAACGTTAACAAAAAGGCTTGTTCAGCATATTCAATCACACCAATGCTCACCAGTTTGTCTGTTCAGTACAGTGCATAAGCTAGGGTTGATTTAGGGGCAATGTGCAACCTACCTCCATTCTAGAAAAGAACTGAATTTAATCTAAATGCAAAGCATGTCAATTGCATTTGGTCAAAGTACAGATTCATTTTGTGAAAAGGGGTGATGGTCCTATTTTTAAATGACATTTAGATTTAGTTGTTGTAGCTCTTATGATTTACAAACCACTGGTAAGCCACAATGAAGAATATGTCCAGTTTTGATTGCCAGTAGGGATAGACAAATTTGACCCATTTAGTTTTGCCAAAAATTTTCCTCCGGCAAAATGTCGCGGACACACGGCAACATTTTTTTTGACGCACAACGCCATACAAGTCTATGTGCGTCATTTTTGTGGCAAAACAAGGCAAAACAATTCACCCATACCTAATCGTCAGTACACAAAAGAAATATTATTGAAACAGTGTGTCCAGAGAAGAACAATAATGAATAAATAAAGAGAATGGAAGAACTCGGTTTATGAAGAAAGCTTGGTCAAGCTGGCATTCTCTACACTGGAGGAGAGCTGCTAAAGGGGGATTATGATTTCTATGCTTAAATCTATAAAGGAGCAACACATGAGCCAGTTTGCTGCCTTATTCATGGATATATTTGAGAACACAAAGGCATGTCATGAAAATAAAAGAAAGAAGATTTGATCTTCGAGTATCAAAAGGTGTATAACAATGAAAGCTGCAAATTATTTCCCTGAAGTAGGTCTATTGACATGAGACTTCAAAAGAAATATTATTCTTGTTCATCCAAGGACCACAGTAGACCAATTGCCCCTCTTGAAATCAGGAAGGAATTGTCTAGAGTCAGGTCCATGGTGTTAATATGGATTATCTTACAAATTTAGGTAGGATTTTCATTGACATAGTTATGGACATAACTATACAATATATATACATATATATATATTTATGTCCATAACTATGTCAATGAAAATCCTACCTAAATTGGTAAGATGATCCATAATAACACCATGGACCTCTCTCTCTCTCTCTCTCTCTCTCTCTCTCTCTCTCTCTCTCTCTCTCTCTCTCTCTCTCTCTCTCTCTCTCTCTCTCTCTCTCTCTCTCTCTCTATATATATATATATATAGATATATATATATAGATATATATGTATATATACAAATTCTCTGATATATATGTATATATATATATATATATATAGCTTCCGTGTAAGTCCGCACTCGTCACTTCATGTATTATTTCGGGTGCAGTGTATAGATTGTAGTAGACAGCGTTCCAGAGTTACACGCACACCGTGTTGGAAAATAATAAATTATTTATTAGCACATTAATGCATCCGCATCGACGTTTCGGTTCATGGTCTTGAACCTTTCTCAAGATGCTATACCATATAAATTAGCAGTCAAGTTACAGAATTTAAACCAAACAAAGTCCCGCCCATCTGGATGTCACTGGATGGGCGGGACTTTGTTTGGTTTAAATTCTGTAACTTGACTGCTAATTTATATGGTATAGCATCTTGAGAAAGGTTCAAGAACATGAACCGAAACGTCGATGCGGATGCATTAATGTGCTAATAAATAATTTATTATTTTCCAACACGGTGTGCGTGTAACTCTGGAACGCTATATATATATATATATATATATATATATATATATATATATATATATATATATATATATATATACTGTAAATAAATATATATATATATATATATATATATATATATATATATTGTGTTTTCCATTAAACTGACTATGAAATGGTATGCAGCCGAGGAAGAAGGAAAAGAGTAATACAAATAAACTCCACAGAAATGCCTTTTTTCTGTTTTGTGTTATGCTTGAACAACACAGACAATGCTGCAAAATGCAGAGCTCTGTAAGGAAGAAAATTGAGATACAAGATTACATTTACCTTTATCTTATCCAGAGTAACATTATCGGCTCAGGCCATAGAGGAATTGTGATGTGCTATCATGCAATGGCACAACTACAATAAAGGTGTTCTTTGTGCTGGAAGTTCACAGAAACTAACCTAGATAACAAAGTTCAAAAGAGAGAATCTTTTGATTTCTTTCCACACTGGCAATATGAACTGATTTTCCTCATATCGCTCCATATCCCTCAACTTCTGTCAAAAAGCAAAAATACATTTCCTAACCAAAACTGAAAAGTCCTTGGCTTTTCAAATGACTGTAAATTGCACAGCTAAGTGCATATAGCCACAGGGCTGTCAGTGTTACTTTTCTTGACAATTCATCATAGCTTACTAATTCTATAATATCATTACTGCGTCTCTTCTCACTGTACTCATCCAACAAGTTAATTTAATCAACTAATAATAGATTCAGGAATAGATGCAAGAGGCTCTCACATTGCAAATTATGTCTGTAGAGCTGCAGAGCAGCGAAAGCCAGTACTTCTGCTTACTACAACATGTAGACATGTAGTTTCCACTTATATCACTTACAGAAAGAGTGTTAAAACACAAAAAACATATGTGAGGTTGTTCATTATTAATTTTCTCTTATGATTAAACAATAAGGGGGTTATTTATCATAGTCCGAATTTATCTCAATATCGGCTGCTACAAACTCTGATCTAACCCGCTCAGGTTTTTAAAGCTTATTTATTATTAAATTTTCCCGAAAATTTGCTTTGCGGGAAAAGCTCAGATTTTCACAATTTTTTCGTGAATTTTCCTTGAATTTTTTTGAGTTTTCACCCGAAAGCTCCGAAAACATCCTGAAATTGCCTGAAACCCCGGACACAACCAAAAATCAATGGAACTTTTATGCAACCTCGACAGGTTTGAGATGCCGTATTTTTATATTCTGGCTTTTTAGCCCTCGGGGTTTAATAAATTCTGAAAAATTTGTGATTTTTTTTAAAAGTCCGATTTTATAAAAAATCACAAATTTTTGGATTTCGGGGAACTTTGGGTATTCAGAAGTTAGTAAATAACCCCCTAAATGTTTCATACTGTGTCTTGAATAATGTCTATCTGTAATGGTGCTGTGATGTATGACAAATAATTTTCCAATTCAGATCAGTCCTTTGATCTTTGTAGTGTTTAGATCACAGAAATAGTAGATATTAGACAATAGATACATGAATATCTAAATGTGTCTATAATCTATGCAATATACTGTAGGTACTAGCTAATTTAGAGAAAGGCAAAAAACACTCCACCTGAAACCATCACAAATTTGCCTTCAATTGCCATAGAATTCTTCCTTATTTCCTTATTTACAGGGTTTCCCATACTCAATCGAGTTTTATTAAATACACAGGAATGAATGTAAAGTTGGTGAGTTGTTCTAATCTCACATTTTGTTAAATCTGCCCCTTACTCTGAGGTCAGTGTGCGTATCTGTTTCTATTACAACCCTGTAGAGTAGTATAATAACATATGTGGACAAACACATCCTTACAACAATGGGAATCACATGCCAGTCCTCTATCGCAAGTAAATGTGTTTTCCTATTATATCAGTCATTCATTTACAATAATAGCTAGAACAGAAAATACATGCTAACCCCAACTGGATTTTAATCCATCGATCGAACGATTTTCCTTCAATCAGAAATTGGCTAGAAAGCCTATGGGGACCTTCCCCATAGGCTAACATTGATGCTCGGTAGGTTTTAGGTGGCGAAGTAGGTGGTCAAAGTTTTTTTTAAAGAGACATCGAGTGGTCGAAGAGTTGAACAATTTTTAGTTCAAAGTCGAAGTCGTAGTCGAAGGTCAAAGTAGCCAATTCGATGGTCAAAGTAGCCAAAAAAATACTTCGAAATTCGAAGTATTTTTTATTCTATTCCTTCACTCGAGCTGAGTAAATGTGCCCCTTACAGTTTTCACAAATGACACTCCATGGTTCTGCCATGGTACTTTATAATCTCTGATGTAATGATGTGTTGCAACTAATAGAATCCTCAATACAATTACAATTTTCCTGAAAATTCCAGGTAAAATAACCACCTCACAGAGTAGAGGAAGGAAGAGCTGATTGCTACAGACAAAAACAACTAAGTAAAAGCTAATTAGTATCAACTAATTATTCTTCTTAATGTATTTCAAGATTTGTTTGCCACTGGAATCACTTCAAGCTCAATTTCAAGACCCATTGCATTTAAAATAAAATTTCACCTGTAAGAAACATTCCTATAAACCTAACTGATTTGTCATTATGCCAGAACTTCACTTTTGATATTTGTTATTGCAGAATACTGTGTTTTTTAAAAACATATGTACCGTTTTGAGCATATTGTTTAGATATGAATACTTATCTTTCTTTCGGATTGATATGTTTTACAGCTTCCTAGTTCCTACAATTTTATGGCAGCTTTGAAAAATGTTGTGGTATGACATGAGCAAATTTTTAACTTAATTTTCTATTCAATTTGCAATGTACAATTCCCATGAATTTGTGCTGATATATATTGTCAATCAAGAGCAGATGCATTTTTAATTGCTAAGATTTGTACAAATCCATTTGCTTGCATCTATTTTTTCTCAGAACAATACCGATTAAATGAAAATAGATCTTAATGAGATTGTGAACACCAATCTTTTGCTGATGCCTTTTTTAAGGATATGTAGAATGAGACATGCAAGTGCTCATGCAATGAAACTGATGCTGTTTTTTCAGGGTTTTCCTCAAGAAAAACTACCAGTTGTGTGAAATTGCTTTGCATTATAATTAATGGGAGTAATGATGCAGTAATCCTAGATAACTCTACTTAAACATAGGGGTGTTTTTATTTAATAATAGAATTGAAAGGAACAGCACAGCATCAGATTTCCTACAAATGCAACAATGATGACTTATGGTGTATATTTAAGGAGTTTATAGATATCCACCACAGTCGTGTTTTTAGCATAAGCCCAGGCTTTTATATCTCTCTAATAAGAACGAGTCAAAGAAATGCCTTTTGGAACAACTATGTAGATTTGACCCTGATGCCTGAAATAAGTATGTATCATTGTGCACATTTAAAACTGCAACTGTCTTGGCTGTTTTGTTTGCTTAACATTTCCCTGGTTATTCCAGTTATCATGGGAATTAAAAATGAACCAATATTGGTTTGGAAGAATTAGTTTACTTTGAAAATACAGAATCTAAACCTTCTTCTATTTCTACAGCAGTGGCTCTCCAGACCCAGACCCAACCACTTCTAAAGGTGGCCATAGACTTAGAGATCCGCTCATTTGGTGATATTTCTAAACTAGTGGATCTTTCCCCAATATGCTGACATTGAAGTGGGCGATATCGGGCTGATCCGATCCAATCGATCGGATCATAATGGACCCGATATGGGACCGCATAGACACACAGATGCGGGCGTGATCCAATTGGATTTTTTAACCTGCATGATCGAGATCTTGCCAATTTTCGGCCAGATATTGATCGTGGAAGCCCCTCGGATAGCCACACACAGGCCAATAAGCTGCCAACTTGGTCTGTCTGCAGCTTTTATCGGCCCATATATGGGGCCTTAAGTTAGAGGTTTCCACTATATACCCTGACACAGACTGCTTTCTGACATGATCATTGCTCTAAAAAGAATATACCAGGGATATACTGTAAGTACTTGAACTTTCTTGGCTGTTTGTTATGCTAAACATTTCCCTGGTAATTGCTTTTAAGTACAATTATCATGAAAATTAAAAATGAACCAATATTGGTTGGGAAGAACTTGTTTACGATTTATAGAAATTAGAAACAGACCAAGAACAGGCAGTACTTAGTCTGCAATCACCCTTTCTTGGTGTATTCTCACTCACGACATGTTTCGGGAGCACTTCACTTGAAAAAGGGACTAGCTCCCGAAACATGTCATGAGTGAGAATACACCAACAAAGGGTGATTGCTGACTAAGTACTGCCTGTTCCTGGTCTGTTTCTAATTTCTATAAATCAAATGCTTATCACATGATGGATGGTGTGTGTTGAAACAGCAGGTCTACACATATCTGATTTTTTTCACTCATCCTTCTCTGAAGAATTTGTTTACTTTGAATATACAGAATCTAAACCTTCCTCTGTAAGTTAGAGGTTTCCACTATAAACCCTGACACAGACTCCTTTTTGACATGATAAGTGCTTTTAAAAGCAAATATCAGGGATATAAATACCATATATTTTTGGTGAACTTTTAAATGATGTTTTATGGTACATACTTATCTCAATTTAATTTTTAACCACATAGTAAACTCTACCTCATCTACATTTTTTTGAGAACTTTTTCTGTATTTCCTGCCGGTATGGAAGATTAGATTTGTTTTACACTGATTCAAGTACATGCATGTCCATTTGCAAAAAAAGCTTGGACAGAGTGAAATGCAGAGTTGTGTGATCACAGGTTTCTGTATGGTGTTTTCTAATCTTAAAATTGTGCTTCACATGTATCCAGGACACCTACAGTCGACTGGCAGTTAGTTATTTTGTTTTATAAAGTAAAAAAGAAAATATGTTCATTGTCAAGAAGTTTCAAAATTTTTTAAGAGAGAGCCTGATTTGTATTTGTTTTACTTTTTTAGGACTTAATATTAACACATGCTAGAAAAGACTGTGCTGCACATCTGCATATCTTTTTATCTGGTTATGATACATATATAGTTAGATACTCTATTGTACCATTTCCTCCACCGCCCAGATGGTGAATAAGTCTTCCCTGTTTTACCAAGAAATCCAATTTGTCCTCTCTGCAGGTAAACAATAACAAACATAAAGTCCTAGAAAAACGAACACCAAAAATGAGCGTGAAGGTGCCTGCTATAGAATGATGTTAGCTGATCAAACTTTCAATAAAGGGTATGTACACATGGAATACACTAGCTTGTTAAAGGCAGGCATGCCTGCTGTCTAGATTAACCATATAATGGATCATGCTCAGAGAATAAAATACTGGCTTACTAATAATGATTATTAAATGACAATTTAGGGGGATATTTACTAAAACTATTTTTTTCTCATATTTTATCATAAACAAACTCAACCTAACTCCCATTCACAAATTTGGCTTATTTTAACTATGTAACTATGTAACAATTTTGTCATCCAAAAATGGCAGTTTGTCTTTTGTGAATGTTATCATTAGTGAAACTAAGGGTTTAAAATACAAGTAAAACTTGACTCTTGGGGGCCGATTCACCAAGGGTCGAATATCGAGGGTTAATTAACCCTCGATATTCGACTAGGAATTGAAATCCTTCGACTTCGAATATCGAAGTCGAAGGATTTTGCGCAGAAAATTCGATCGAACGATCGAAGGATTATTCATTCGATCGAACGATTAAAGCCTTCAAATCGAACGATTCGAAGGATTTTAATCCAACGATCGAAGGAATATCCTTCGATCAAAAAAAGTTAGCCAAGCCTATGGGGACCTTCCCCATAGGCTAACATTGACTTCGGTAGCTTTTATCTGCCGAACTAGGGGGTTGAAGATTTTTTAAAGAGACAGTACTTCGACTATTGAATGGTCGAATAGTCGAACGATTTTTAGTTCGAATCCTTCGATAGTCGTAGTCGAAGGTCGAAGTAGCCCATTCGATGGTCGAAGTAGCCCAAACAAACTTCGAAATTCGAAGTTTTTTAACTTCGAATCCTTCACTCAAAGTTAGTGAATAGGCCCCTTATTCTCTTATTCTTTGAGTACTTTTAGAATAACTTTTCTCTGATTTTACAAATGTTAAATGGGGTTCCACTGTGTTTCTATTACCTTGCTAGGTAAAGGCTGTTGAGGGTATAAGAGGCCTCCTTCTGTTTTGCAAATTGTTAGCTTACTTAAAGTTCATCAAGACTTTTATGTTTGAACTTACAGTACATAAATATCTGAGTTTTCAGATACTGTTCCTCCTCGGTTTTATTTTCACATCAGGTCTAATACTATTTTATCAGTTTAGTCAATAAGACTTCTCTAGGAATGCACACCCAACTTTTGACAAAGTCTGACAAATAAGCAACAAGTATAGGTTGATCTAAGGATATTAAATACCAGGTTCCAAGTCAATGTAGGAAACTTACATTTTGTGCTGTTTAATCATACTAAATAACATAACATCATGTGGGCTGCAGCTGAAACAAAATTTGGAACAGTTCATAATTAAAAACAAAGCCTCAATGCTAATTATTATTATTGGAGTACTTAAATGTGATATTTTTTTAGATCTTAAAAAAAGTTAAAAACCTGCAGCAGATTGTCTAATGTTTATCTCACATTTTCGACAATACAGCAGATGTTCTATTTGCAGACTGCAAATGATTCTTCATCAGGAAATTATTCTCTGTTCCACAGTACTCCTAAAATAAGAGGTGCTTAGTAAAAAAATATAATTTGTTGGAATTAAAATGGCCTAAAATGTTGTTTAAAGCTATTTTTCTTGAATTTAAAGAAAAATATCCAAAATAATGAAAATTATGAGAAATATTAACCACACAGAGCTAGTAAATAACTTAGAACTAATAAAAAAGGAAGCAGAAGCAGCATATTCACATATATCGGGAGACACCATTGTTTGTTTATAATCAGTTAATCACTTTTTGTTCATTTATTTGCTTAAGGCGTGCAAAATTTTAGTGTAATTTATTTTGTAAAACTAAAGTCTTAGGACAGCTATACTACTATTATGTTCCTTTGCAAGACACATGCAGTAAAACTGCAGTATTTTAAATATAGGCATGAATGTTTCTCTGTGGCATTTTTTAGAGATTGAAATTTGTATACTTCAAATCTTGCTTTTGTCATTTAAAAAGTAATAATCCAGGGGAACATTCTTGAATTTATATTTTCAAATTCAAAGATCATGCTTAAAATCTAATTATAAATAAATGTTAGCTAAAATTGACAATGTTAGTATTTGTTGTTAATGTCTGGAGACAAGTTTCTCCTTCCATTATAAGCAAAATGGCATTCTTCAAAGCCTTACCCTTGATATTTTCCCTTTGTTTTGCAAATTTTCACAACCAAGAATATTAATAATGATAAGCTATTCTCAAAAACTAGATCCTGAATCTTTCTGTTAATGTAAATATCTAGTAGTACTAAAGTAAACTGTTAAATAAAACAAGATCTCTCAGATGCTAGTTCCAGATTATAAATCTAAACTCTATAAAAACACAAAGATATAATGCACAAAATATTTTTACTTCATCAATAAACAACTGCTTTGTTAATTATTAAGAGATGTTAGGTGGCAAAGTATTGAATACTGATGAGTTTATGTTTAAATCAATGTACTATCCAGAAGTTATGCCACCTAATGTGTTTTTAAAACATCCAAAGCAAAGATCAATGGGAACTTATTTCATATTCAGTGTTAAGTTGAGGCTCATAAATTTAGAATTGTGCTCTCTTATTTCGATGGTTATATATTAGGCAAGTACTGAAAGTTTTATGATTTCAAATGATGGAAAATCATTTTGCACCATGCATGCTTTTCATTTTCTTTACCCTTGGAGATAGGAACAGTTGGCTGTTAATAGTTTAGAGCAGCAACAAATGCAATATTCAGATATAGGGGCAGATTTATCAAAATGTGAGATTAGAGTTTGCCACAGAAAAACTCCACCACTTCTATTAATTCCTATGGGGTTTTTAGATGTGTATTTATCATACTGTATGCGATTTTCAACCATTGATAAATGTATTATCAAAAATTGCATAGTAGTAGCTGAGTTCTGATGGTAAACTTTAATCTCACAATCTGCTAAATCTGTCCCATAGAGTACACGTGCAGAAATGATTAAAGTTCATGTTTAAAATGTATATGAAAGCAAATACCTTATATACTGTACTATGGATCTGGCATGAACATTATTGAAATATATCATACATACTGCCTGAAGTATACATACCAATTATATTGTGGTTAAGAAGCATATACATTGTCCTATGTTGTTATATAAACTATTTTCTACTATGTCACAATGTTCTTAATAGAAAAAAAGTCTCCCATGTCTATTTCAAACATGGCGCTGACTTTTCCCCATTATGGTAAAATCCAAATAGCCTTTCTTCCAGTTAGAATCTTCCATATAGCCTTTTTTCCAGTTGCACTGCCCTTAAATTCTCCAGATCAGGTTGACTAAGTTTAGATTTTTTTATTCATTCATACATCCCAGCAGGATTTGACAGGGTGGCAAGCAAGACACTTCAGTTTAAAGCAGCTATCTCTTGAGACTTATAAATCATTTATTTCTTAAAAAATACAATACCCCCTTTAAAAAAAAAAAACAATACCTCCATTACAGTTTAACTGGTTTTACAAATAATGTGACTGTTATGCTGACTGTAATCTATAGAAGAATATTTCAATATTTCAATGCAAAATGATTATGAATTATTTCAAAATATTTACAACACAATGTCATTGAAAAAATAAATAGAAATCAAGTTTTGGAGCAGTCTCATAGGACTGTGAGCTTGGAGCGGCCCCTTTGGTTAAGGTGAAGTATATCAAATACAGTTAGGCCCATAAATCTTTGGACACTGACAACTTTTTTCAAATTTTGGTTCTGTACATGACCACAATGAATTTTAAATGAAACAACTCAGATGCAGTTGAACTGCAGACTTTTAGCTTTAATTCAGTGGGTTGAAGAAAAAGAATTGCATAAAAATGTGAGGACTAAAGCCTTTTTTAACACAATCACTTCCTTTCAGGGACTCAGAAGTAATTAGACAAATTAAAAAATTTAAAATAAAATGTTCATTTGAAATACTTGGTTGAAAACCCTTTGCTGGCAATGACAGCCTGAAGTTGTGAACTCATCCAAACAAGGTATGTTATTAAATATTTCCCATGTTTTATTTTGTTGGCCTAAGAACTGCAAAATGGAAAAACTGAAAAAGACCGTATTTGGTAACCCCATAAATCAGACATGTCCAAAGTGTGGCCCAGGGGCCAATTGCGGCCCTTTTTCAAATTTACAACGGCCCTCAGCCTCCATCATGAAATTAATAATAATGAGGCCCCACAGCACAGTGCGATCAGGAATCCCATAGCAGTAATATTAAGGCACATTAGTGAAATGATCTGCCACTTGGTCTATACTGCTGCCTGTGTGCTGAATGTCTTAGCAATAGACACGTACTGACACATAGAGACGCGCTGTTTTCGCATACTTCTTTAGGGCTGAAGGTGTCAGTAGACGTACTGATGTGCCAGTACAGTAAACTAAAGAAGTATGGTGTCACTACGTGCCAGTACGTATCTATTGCTAACACCTTCAGCACACAGGCAGCAGTATAGACCAAGTGGCAGATCATTTCACTAATGTGCCCAAATATTACTGCTATGATTACTCGATTCCTGTAATTTAATGTTAATTGTTCAAAGAATGTCGGGCTGAATGGTTGGCCCCCACACATTTTCACCTCACCAAGGGGTACATTTTTCAAAGAGTGAAGTTCCGCCACTAGAGTGAAATTCCACAGCTCTCCATTCATTTCTATGGGATTTTGAAAGGCGTATTTATCAATGGGTAGAGTGGCGGAAATGAATGGAGAGTGGCGGAATTTCACTCTAGTGGCGGAACTTCACTATTAACTTCACTCTTTGATAAATATACCCCAATATCTGGCCCTCGTTGCAAAAAGTTTGGGCACCCCTGCCATAAATCATATAATGGGCTAGGTTGATTTTAATTTCAGTCACTTGTTCTCCAGCCCAAGGGAGGATGTAATTTGGAGCCCAAGGCTGTAAAAAGAAGCATTGGAAGTCAAGGCTCCAACAAAGACTGGTAACTTCAGAATCATATGGAAAGAATAGGGATCCATTTTTCTTTTCTAAAAAAGACAAATTCAAATGGCAGTGTTAAAACAAGAAATGACAGTACAATGCACCCCTGAAATGAGTGGTTATTACATAAGTAATTCAGAGTAGTGTTCAGATTAGGATCTCTGAAAAATGTTACTGATATGTTAGAGTTACAAAAGGTATTTTCATAGTGTGAAGCACTGTTTCTTATTTTGTTTTTTATTCAAACTGCTTAACTTTTGGAGGCTATCAGTTTTTAAGGTTCAGTTTACCCTAGCAACAGGCTGTCATTTAAAAAAGAGACTGGAAGATGAACAGGAGATGGTCTGAAAAGCAATGAAAAAATAACAATAAAAATAAAAACAATTTTAATTGGATGCCTGCTGAGTGAGTGACCACAGCAAACTGGCCAGTGAGTCATTGGAAAGCCAGATAGAGGCAGAAGAGTAAAGCAAATAATAACAAATAAAATAAAAAATGAAAGCCAACTGAAATGTTAAAAAGGACTTCTATAACAAGCTTACAGTTAGGGGCAAATTCATAAAGGGTCGAATACCGAGGGTTAATATTCGACTGGGAATGAAAATTGAGGGTTAATATTCGACTGGGAATGAAAATCCTTCGACTTCGAATATCGAAGTCACAGGATTTTGCGCAAATACTTCGATCAAAGGAATAATCGTTCGATCGAATGATTAAATCCTTCGAATCAAACGATTCGAAGGATTTCAATCCAAGAAAACTTAGCCAAGCCTATGGGGACCTTCCCCATAGGCTAACATTGGGTTCGGTAGCTCTTAAGTGGCAAACTAGGGGGTTGAAGTTTTTTCTTAAAGAGACAGTTCTTCGACTATCGAATGGTCGAATGGTCGAATAGTCGAACGATTTTTAGTTTGAATCCTTTGAGTCGAAGTCGAAGGTCGAAATAGGCCATTCGATGGTGGAAGAAGCCAAAAAAACACCTCGAAACTCGAAGTATTTTTTCTTCTATTCCTTCACTTGAAGTTAATGAATTGGCCCCTAAGTATATTGTAAACTATCCTTTTGAGGCTGTTAAAAAAAACCCTGTTTGCCATCAATATGAATTTATGCTATGAAGTTAGCATAAGCTAATTATTTATTGGCAACAATTTAGCTATTTTAGTAAATAGACCCTGCATGTTAACATTACAGATGCAAAATTAAAATTAAATGGTATGGTATGGCTGCAATTCTGACTTTCTGGATAACTGATTTCTGAATATCAGATTCCCTGTTTATGTTGTGTACTAGAAATGTAAATGTGCAAATTACATTTCTAATTTTTAGAAGAAAAAGTAATGAGCATATGGCTTATAGGTTTGCATTCCAAGTTGATTCAGGCTGTCCTGTTATGAAAGATAAGGAATTTTGGATATTTTCTGTCAAACAGACAGGCCATCTGTCTCTGTGGTGGGAAGTAACTTGTTTTTGATAGCACTTTCTTTAAGTAAGATTTCATGCAATGTTTTTCTGTGATAAAATGATAATTTCCAAAATTAACTACATTATCAAAATTATAGGGATACGTACCCAAATATTATTCTATTGTGCATGTCACATTACAAAAGCATTTAAAGAAGCTACCACACTTGCCAGGCAATTCTGTATGTAACATTAATGATGTTTTGGTAAAAAAAATTGCTTGGCTTATATATTCAGAATTCATTTTCCTAAACAAAAATAAAATGTAGATATTTCACCAACACAACCATCTAGTTAATGCCAAGTCTACCAGTCCAGCACACTGCCAAAGACAGACTAAGAGGCATATGTATCAAGGGTCAAATTTCAAATTTGAAAAATATTTAAATTTGAATTCAAAAAGACTAACTGAAATTAAGTTGAAGTTTTTTTTGGCCGAATAGGTCAGTTTTCGATAGAATAGGTGCATATTTGGCTGAATTTTAATCATAAGAATCGAGTAATAGCGGATTCAAATCAAAGTGTTTATAATAAAAATAATAAAATAATAATAATTAGATTTTTCAAAGTACTGATCTTTGGCAACCTTCCCCATACTTCAACATCAGAAAAAAATGTTAAGGAGAACTAAAGTTTACAGAAGTAGGTTATAAAAAGTGCATGTTATCTTCTGAGGTTCTATACTTGCCATAGGCAACCACAGTTCATTAGCAGGAAGGATATCTGTCTCAGAAGGTGCCCCCAATACCTCCCCATTTTCTTTTCTGCTAATTTACTCCACATGCTCTGTGCTGTTGTCAGTTACCTGAACTTAGGGACTGATGCACATGGATGCTCCAAAACCATGGCAATTAGCATAAGAATTAAAAAATCAGTTCTGCAGCACCATCTTACGTCAGGCAAACCTCATTTTCTGCTTGATGATTTGCAATGACCCTAATCTGTCCAGAACACACTGAGTATGTGCACTGCCACTCCTAACACAATGGGAAGCTCCTGTGCAAAATTTGAAGGACTGAATCATTATTGTTATAAAGATGCAGAATGCTTGGGGCAGTAAGTTCAGTACAAAAATACAAAATTCATAGGCTTTGTTTTTAGGGTTTAGCTGTACTCTAAAAAAAAATGTAAAGACATGCAGTTATAGTTTTGAGGTTTATTTCTACATCAATTGCTTCAAAAAAATGTCACATAGAAAACACATACTAGGCGTTTGATATAGTATGATCCTCTGCACTGTAGACTGGAAAACAAAAACAAGTATTTCAGAAAGAATAAGTTCTATGTCTTTTTGTGATAATGCTGCCGCGTTCAAAACATTTATGCAAATGAAACTGCTCCTTTACATTTTCATGAAATCAACAACTTTCCTTGTCGTAATTATTGCAATGGAAATCATCATCATATTCTCCAGTAATTTCCCTGTGCCTAAGAAAGATTACTTCTGCTTCATTTCTCTTTGCATCCTATTTGCACATCCTTAAACATGTCGGTAAAGCATTACATTCATTAGCAAAAATGTCATCACCGCAGTAGGACTGTTACCTGCTTTAACTTTAGGCTGCATCTCATCTCACCCCTCAAACGGGGTCAATAACAATAATAGTTTCTCTTTTTCTTAATCAAATTGCAACCCGCTTAACAAACAAAAGGAACATTTTCAATAATATTTATAATAAAAGAGGCAACTCTGATATAAAAAAAAATATGGAGCCCCTCTTCATCTAAAACCAAAATGCATTATGCAACACAAACAGGGCTATTTTAAGCAGTGAAGATCACCTGCTATTTTTGTTCTGCTATTTGCATTGCTGCTTTATTTTTAAAAGCACAATGCGTAAATGATTAAAAGGACAATATGGTGCAATTTACACATTTGATGTAAATTGGCTCCAGATTTATAACTCAAAGCAATTAACTAGCACTTCTGACCAATCAGTTATTGTCAAATTAATAGAACAGGAAGTCGGAATTCTATTGCTATATATAATTCTATTGAGTAAAATTCCCATCTGCCCAGTACACAAAAGCAGCAGCTTATCTTAATATATTCTAATACAGTGCAAATTGATAGGGTTATAAAACTGCAACTAACACGGGAAGAAAATAGAAAACCTGTTAACATAGTAAGACTTTACATCTATCTAAAATATATTTCTTTTAATCAGCGAGGATGAATTTGTACCTCATGACATCCCTTTCAGAAGGAAAAGACACTTTCTTCTACATCTTCCCACATCTTCTACAAATGTATAGGGCTACCCAGTCCCTCCCACTCAAAAGACTCATTCCTTTTTGATGTTACTGGTCTTTTAATAACACTACACACTGTTAAGAATTGTTGAAAAATGTGGGCAGAGGAATATTTTAGTTGACTCTGTCTTTCCTGCACAAAGGATGACTTGTTTATCTGTGTTTTCTGGTTGAACATTATTGTGCTACTTTTATTAATTTAAATACTAAGGTACTGATATGCATGTAAAGTACAAGTTATGCTGGGATTATTCTGTAGAGCTGTGACAGGTCTGTCTTTGTTCTTCAGTTTGAAATTATATAGGAGGCTACATTATTCCTCCTTTCTGGCCATGGTCATTGGGTTTTCATTAAGTACTTTAAGGGTCAGGTGAATTTTCCAATGCAAAAAAAATTTTGAGTTATTTTTTGTGTACTAGGGAATAGTCCAAATTCGATTTGATTTAAAAAAAAAAAAATCGAAAATTCGAAAATCTAAATTTATTATGTACTGTCTCTTTAAAAATTCGACTTCTACTATTCGACATCTAAAACCTGCCGAATTGCTGTTTTAGCAGTTTTTGCAGGCAATCCCACTTAAAAAAAAAAGAAAACGTCGCCAGAGTTTTTCACCGTAATGCATTTTCGGCAGACAGGATATTATCTAAGTGACAGAAGATTGAGGATGAGGAAGATCTAGTTTCATTTAAGCAATTTGCTTGGTCTGAGATTACAAAGTAAACTCTGGCGAAAGAGGTAACGTTCAGTAAAATCCGCACTTTAGTGAATTTGCAAAGCAACAACCATTCGCTTGAGCGAAAAGTCGCCTGGCGATAGAGTACGAACGAATGTTAGTGATGCTCTTTCGCTAGAGAATTGTTGTCTGCGCCTGTTAGTGAATTGCCGATGTCCCTGCAGATGTGATTTCTGGCAAAAAAAAACTAGCGCTAGCCACTTCGCCCTTTAGTAAATCTGCCCCATAGGGCAGTGGATACAATAAACTACTTTTCACTTTGAAAACCTTTGCCTGGTGGAAGTTTGCCTTATGATTGCCTGCTTCAAAGAATGTTTGGTTGTCCGCTCCCTATGCTGAGGGCTCTGGGCGGTGCACCTGGGCCACTTCCTAAATGAGTTATTATTCTACTAACTTGGAGACCCCTATCTCGTATATACTCTATAAATCTGCCCCATAGACTACATTAAAATCAAATAATCTAAATTTTTAAAACTGATTTCCTTTTTCTCTGTAATAATAAAACTGTACCTTGTACTTGATCCCAACTAATATATAATTAATCCTTATTGGAAGCAAAAGCCACCTATTGGGTTTATTTAATGTTTACATGATTTTCTGGTATGAAGATACAAATTATGGAAATATCCGTTATCTGGGAAAACCCCAGGTCCCAAGCACTCTGGATAACAGGTCCCATACCAGCACATTATATATGATGAGATATCTCCTTATTACACTGCAAAAGTCATATATGAATATCTATGTAGGGTTACATAGTTAAGATGAAAAAGAAGACCAAAGTCCATCAAGTTCAACCCTCCAAATGAACCCCAATTCACATATATCCATGCTATATGCTATGTAATACAGTTAACAAGGGTATGAATCAAACTCTCTCATGTCCATCAACTCAGCAGATGGATAAAAACAGTAATTCTTTCTAGTATCACATATCCAGTTCTGTTCCATATGTCTGTGTAATTAATAACACACAATGGCTATTAATATTAAACATATTTAAGGTTTACTGCATCTTACATTGTTGTTAGCAACAATAGCAGATTTTTTTAAAGACAGATTTTGAGGGAAATAAATAATTTTGCCTGCAAAGAGTAAAATGACTTGCATTCTGGTTACAAACCATAAAGATAAGCTCCTGCTTTCTTTGAAAACTGCACTATATACTGCACTTTAGTCAGTTTTTAAGACCTGAGGGAACCATTTTTAGATGTGAAAGTTCCAATAATCACATGACCTTTGCATCTACAGAAAGCACATAAGTGCTGCTAAAAGCTCACATACATAAACTCCAATACATGTTTATGCTTGTTAAAAAGAAGTATCACATTTTTCAAGGAGTCTGGAGTTTCTGGGATCAAAAATATTAACTTGCATTTTTTACTTGTTAATAAACACATACAGTATCTGTTTCCTGTTGCAAACCACATTTCAGCTCACAAGGGGACAGAGGTAGTGATGGGCGATATTTGTCATGTTTCGTATTGCCGAAAAATAAACAGAAACAGCAGTGGCGTAACTAGATATTACTGGACCCCACAGAAAATTATTTTTCAGGCCCCCAAATGTCTAGAGGTTGACCTGTTTTACCAATATTTATTGAAATTGTATATGAATTAGGGCCTCATGGGGCCCCTATACCTCCTGGGCCCCCTGCAGCCGCAGGGTCTGCTTTCTCTGTAGTTACGCCCCTGAGAAACAGCAAAAAATTTGTAAAACGCATTAAAGTCAATGGGCCTCAAAATTATTTTGATGTGCGTCAATTTCGATGCCCATGACAATTTTTATACCCGCACCTAGTTTGTCCAAATACATTAAAGCCAATGGGCGTCCGAATAATTTTGACGCACAACAATTTGTTACAATTCAGACACGCTCCCAAATTTGATGCAGTGGATTTTTCGCCAGTTTATTTTCCATGCCAGGCAACGTCCCGCAACTCCTTTGGCAGACAAATAGTCTCAGTCCCTTTTCCCCAAAGAGCACAATAGATCCCAAGTAGCAATAGCAGCCCAAAATACCTTTCCCTCTGGTTATGTACTGGCTCCCTCATGGCAGGCATTAACAACAGCCTGTGTCATAAACAGAAACCATCCTAGATCCTCTCTTTTTCTACCCTCCCCATGGCACACCTTACCCTGGGGTTTCACACAGATGGGTAGGCTTATCCAGAGCTGGAGCAGGCATCCACAGCAATGAATCCATTCCATAAAGCACATTCAGCTTGCTTGATCCTCCATTCATAGCTCCCAGCACTGTCTATAGCGTGAGCACACTGTTGCTAAATCCAAAGCAGAACTACAGCTCCTAGCACTATACATAGCGCTAGCACAAAAGATGTCCAGCAAAACTCCAAACCGACATGGTTGAGCTTTCCAGGCTTTTTGAGTACCCTGCATCAGCCCACAGGGCTATCAAACTCCCTTTTAGCCCCTTACATCTTTGCATGAGTTCTGTACACCTCCTACATGAAAGTGAAAGTAGAATTCTTCCAGCAGTAATGGCTGTGAGCACATGACCATCTCCTTTTATAGGGCACAGCGACACTTTGTGGCTGTTTTTGGGATCAGCCATGTTGCACCAATCCAAGAGCTCTGCCCTTTGAAACTCTAGGAGACCCTGTATCCACTATGAGACTCCAAATGAAAAGGGGAACTTACGCCTCAGGGTCCCTACAGACAGTCAACATTTTCCAATACATTTCAAAGGAATATGGACTAATTATGGGTACAGATTTTGGCTTCACTTGTCATATATGGACTATTTAAGGACATTCATATGTGTTTTTTTCCACATGTGAAAATGTATATATAATTGCTTGCATACACAAGACACACTGAAGCTTGTGGGCTTGAAGGGGCTTGTGGGTATTTAAGGCCAAGCACCCTTTTGTTTGTTGTTCACTTGATAAAGGGAGGTATCCCAAAACATGTGATCCACACAATAAAAGTCCTCCGCAGGTTGATAACCATGCATTTTCAGCAGTTTTTCATGTTTTATACTTGAATACGAAAGCATACTGATGGGGTATGCATGAAAACTGTGACAAACAAGACAAGACATAGGTCCCATTTTTTTATTTTTTACAATCTGAAAACAACTTAACTGAGAAAAGTGTTTGGAATGTGAACAAACCCTTTAATAGTTTTCTTATATTCTGTAAAAATGAAAGACTGCCTAGATATTGAATTTCCATGCGTGTGTCCCTTTAAAATATGCAATTTAATTGTGGTTTGATAATAGGCACATGATGAACTTTCCAAAACATCACCTGTATTTTATTTTCATAGAAATTGAAATATACGCCCCAAAGAAACTATATTTATTTTAAATAAATATACATTTCACATATACGTACCGTACACACACACACACACACACATAGTGGGGGAGGGGGTACCAATTTCTAAAGCTAACATAACATGGTATAAGATGTCTGCTTCTATAAATAATTGTAGCTTGGCAATGGTCTTCATTAATTGAGTGCTGCTGGAATTTAGTTGCAAATTATGAGACAGAATATTAAACTATAAAGCAAATGAACTTTAAAGTGTATGCTGCATTAATAGGATATCTCGATTAAAGAAATAAATCACCAGAAGAAATTATCTTTATTAAATTATTATTAGCTACGAGTGCCTGCAGTATGGGGTAAAGATGATGGTATGTACAGTATATGCAATATTAACAGGATTGAATTGAATACAGATAACTAAATTACATAGGATCAGGATGTGGTATGGTTTCAAAACAGTTAATAAAAACAAAGAACCCATCATAACATTTAGGAAATGCTTTGTCACAGATATTATTTGATATCACTTATGTTTAAATTCTGGAGCCAAATAGGATTCACCGCTCTTCCAGATTTTTACCAGAATGAGTCAGTATCACTTGCCTTGCCCCACAACCTACTGTTGCTTACCTGTGACAGCCATATTTTACAGCCAACTTCTGTTTGGTGTGCTTTTGAAACCAAAACTATGCGTGGAATGTTTTTTCAATCCGTTTATAATTCTCTATGCTGTTACATAAATGTCAAAATGAAAGTCACATTATATATTTTTTTATGTTGAACACTTATATACTTATATACTAAAGTCCAAATGTTTCTGTTCTGAGTTTTTATTTAGTAGAAAAAAATTCGAACTTTTCTAGATCTATTAAATTCTGAGGCTGCTAAAAGTCAGAATAAAAAAATACTCCATCTCAACCCTGCCATGGTCATGTAGAAGTCAATGACAGATGTCCCTTTTACAATTGGATATATCATGATCTGCACTGGGTTTTGGCCGATAATCCAAATAATTTGTTGTTTTCAGGTGATAATCAAACCTGAAAAATCTGAATTTCACAATTTTATTGAGTCTTTTCCCATTTTTTCGATCAAATTTATTGATAAATAAGGTAAAAATGTGAATGGGAATTTGGTCAAAGTAGTTTTAACAAAATAATAAGAAATATTCAGATTTTAGTAAATACTTCCCTTAGGGGGTTATTTACTAAACTCTGAATTCAAAAATCATGAAAAAATTTGTGATTTTTTTTTTATAAAATTGGACTTTAAAATTTTTCTGAATTAATTAAACCCCAATGATGGAAAAGTCAGAATCTGAAAAAACAGCATCTCAGACCTGTTGAGGTTGCATATAAGTCAATGGGAGATTTTTTGATGTGTGCTGGGTTTTGTACAATACCCCGAAGTTTTGGGGTGAAAATTCTGAAAAAATCATGACAATCTGATTTTTTCCCGCAAAGCAACTTTTCTGGAAAAAGTAATAATAAATAAACGAATAAAGCTCAAGTGGATTTGATCAGAGTTTGTAGCAAAAAATATTGAGATAAATTCGAACTTTGATAAATAACTCCCTTAAAATGCAACCCCCCCCCCAAAAAAAATATAATTTCACAGGCAGGTTAAATTATTGTAGAGGTTACTTTGTACTGCCAGGTCAATCGTTGCTTTTGAAACTTGCTAATAAAACTCCATATACTGCCTCTGGGCCTAAAGTAATTTCAAAATTATTGCCAAGTTTCTTCTTCAATTCCCTACATGAAGCTTTGCACATCTTTATAATACCTCCAGAATAATTTATCACATGCTTGAGTTAAAGGTTTTAAAAAGTCACTTTTTCTTTTGATCAAGAATTTCTCTATCAAGTCTTTTGAGCTGATTTTTCAGAAGAGTTTGCCATGTATGTTTCATTCCTATGAGAGTCCAGCAGCAAGTAGGGAAGTTTTCCTTAACTTCAAATAGGTTTTTAGAATTATCTCGGTGTTTGGTATTTGAAAATGAAGAATTCATTCATGCAAAGGAAATAAAGCATTATTAGAACATGTAAAATGCGTCCTGAGATTTCTCATAAAGCAGGTAGAAGGATCTGAGTTGAAGTATCTCATTTATTGGTTTGAAGCAATTTCCCCATTTTGAATCACATTTTGTGCCCTAGGCAAATATATCAGAATTACAGTAGAACGATGCAATTCGTGTTGAATTTAGCACATTGTTGCACTTTTCTATGAGCTGCAAATTGTTGCATTTCTTATAAATGGAAGGTAGTTATGGAGGGAAAAGAAAAATCAGTCAGTAAATTGACCAGGGGCTGGAAATTATTGTCATCAAAACTGCACGTGGTTCTAGAGATTGACATTTTAACCCAATAAACTTGAACGCTGTTAACGTAAAATGCATGACTAGTGATGGGCGAATTTTGACTCCGGCAAATTTTCACGGAAATTCGCAGAGAATTCGCGCCTGGCAAATAAAGTTGCCCATCACTATGCATGACTATAATAATTATTCCACCACTGTAAAAATATAAACAAAATGTATGCCAATGGTTTAGACAACTCTTTACCCTTCATCTATAAGTGAGTGGTTTAACAGAGCTGCCCATAATGTGCTTTTTTTTAAAAAAAAAAAAAACTTAAAAGAACTGAACAATACATAGTTAACTTTCAGTATACATAAAAATAATGTACTAGATGTAAACTTGTCATCAACACAAGGAATACACATCCCACCTCACTCTAAATATCTCAAAATAAAGAAAATGTGAATAATTAACCCTTTAATGTTCAGCAGCATAGAATCTTTGTGGCAGTATCATAGATTCCACACTTTCTCATTTTATTTAGAGTAATCAGGAAAAATGCTGCCTCAGTAGTAGTAGGAATAAGTGAATTTTACTGATGAACAGTACCTTCTCCACCCGGAGAACTGAAAGGTAGCCCTGACTTATCACATACACACTTTTCCATTAGGAAAAATGGGGGAAATAATGAAGATGGCCAAGGTATCAAGCATAAATAAATTCAAATTCTTAAGAATTCAACAAAAGTGCTAAAAAGAGTGCTAAAAATCCCACAGACAGTGACTGGAAACAATAGAATTGTTTCATAATGCTTAACTTTTAATAAACTATAATAAAATATGGTATCAGTAACAAATATTATGTCTTTTTCAGATAACTATTCAGTAAAACTAAATAGTTAGTATATCCTTAAAGGAGAAGGAAAGGCTTACAGCACTTGGGGGTGCCAAATTTTAAGTACCCCCAAGTTATTGTATTCACTTACCTGAAACCCCGGGCCAGCGCAGTTTTCTGCTGATAAGAACACCGGACTGGTTATACCAGTGTGTCATGTTCGGCACCCTCAATCTAGAACCAATGCTAAGCTCCCTGGTCTCAGCTCTTACTTCTGTCTTTAACAGCCTCCTTTCACCTCGGGAGGAGCCCTCAGCTAATTGGATGCCGCCAGGTCTTAATAAGAGGTGATCAAAGCTAAAGGTTCTGGACGAGCAAAGGGGCACGATCATTTCACCAAGGATACTGAATGGAAGACAGGCCAGACAGACAAGCGTGGACTGGCAGGATGGGCCAGCATAAGTGATAACAAGAATAGTCAGACAGGCTGGGTCGGTACAGGCAGAGTTTAAGGAATGTTCAGACAGGCTAGGATCAGAATTGGAGAGCGTAGAATAGTCAGCAGGCAGGCAAGGATCAGATCAGAGAGTTCAGAATAGTCAGCAAGAAGGCAAGGGTCAGACTGGAAAGTTCAGAATAGTCAGCAGGCAGGCAGGCAAGGGTCAATATTAATAGATCAAGTAGGATTCACAAGGAATAAACACCCAGGATACTAACAAATAGAACAATTGGCAATGAGTTTTCATTTCATTCATTTCAAAAGCCCCTTTAAATACTTTGAATTTAGCACCATTGCGCGATGACATCATCACGCCGGTGCATAAACCCGGAAGAGCGCAGCTGCGTCTGCCATAGTAGAGGGAGCAGGACACATGTGGCGGGCGTCTCCGTCTGGGGCCACTAGACCACCAGGGTAACCTTTTGTTACACAGTAAGCACCACGGAGCAATCTTCTTCTGTCTTTCTCCTTCCTGGCGCACCTGCGCATGCCCAGTAGAACGAAAAGCCGAACTTTAACTAAAAAGGTGGCTATTTCATTCAACTGCACATGCGTTTGCCCCGAGAAATTTGAAGAAAGAAGATGGAAGTGAATCGATCCATGGTGTTCACTGGTATAACCCCGATCCGGTGCAGTTTTCTGCTGATAGGAGCACTGGCCTGGGGTTTCAGGTAAGTGAATACAATCATTTGGGGGGTGTCCAAAGTGCTGCAAGTCTTTCCTTCTCCTTTAATAGAAAAAATGCAGAGTGAGATCAAGTCAGTCCATCTCACCTGGTCCAATACGGCCAATACAACACAGAATGCATGAGGTTTTGCATTGTCTTAAATATGCACTTGCATGTTCAAGCATAGATTTCAGTTTTTCACTCATTTGGAGGTAAGCATTATGACCCGCTTTGTACTTAAAGGGTACCTGCCACTCCAAAAATTCTTAAATTTGCTAGGCCGTCTGCTCTGGGAGGGATCTCATTTAACAGGTGTCAAGGTCCCCTAGAAATCAATGGGAGTTGCTCTGACCCTATTGCACCATTTTTAATCAATTTAGACTTTTAGAAGTATTTGGATATTTTTCAACAGTAATTATCCAAACAAACTTGGATTTTTAGGGGCCGATTCACTCAGCTCGGGTGAAGGGTTCGAATGAAAAATACTTTGAATTTCGAAGTATTTTTTGGGTACTTCGACCATCGAATGGGCTACTTCGACCTTCGAATTCGACCTTCGACTTCGATTCGAACGATTCGAAGTAAAAATCGTTCGACTATTCGACTATTCGATAGTCGAAGTACTTGCCCTTTAAAAAAAACTTCGACCCCCTACTTCGGCAGATAAAACCTACCGAAGTCAATGTTAGCCTATGGGGAAGGTCCCCATAGGCTTGCTAAGCTTTTTTTGATCGAAGGATTTTCCTTCGATCGTTTGATTAAAATCCTTCGAATCGTTCGATTCGAAGGATTTAATCGTTCGATCGAACGAAAAATCCTTCGATCGTTCGATCGCAGGATTAGCGCTAAATCCTTCGACTTCGATATTCGAAGTCGAAGGATTTCAATTCAAGGGTCGAATTTCGAAGTATTTTTAACTTCGAAATTCGACCCTTCGTGAATCGGCCCCTTAGAGTTTTTAGAGATTTTTGTATTTTTTGGGCAGAATTTTTTTCTGTTCTTATTTTTTATAATTTGAACTTTTCATAAACTCTGTCGTTTTAGAGAAAGAGAGTTTAATCGTTGTATTTAAAAAATAGTCCACTATATGCTGTATCACTGAGTTCTGTTATCCCTTTAGTTGTCTTTTAAATTCCAGAGCCTGTTCAGTGATAGTAGCAGAAGCTAATGTAGAAAAATACATACTGAATATTGCTAAAGCTTTAGAATCAGGCCTAGGGCTTGTGAATAAACTGTAGTAATGGAATGTGTGATAGTAAGTCTATTTTAAAAAAGGAAAATATACAACGGGTATGGAATCTGTTATCTGGAAACCTGTAATCCAGAAAACTCAAATTACGGAAAGGCTGTCTACCATAGACTCCATTTTATCCAAATAATCCAAATTTTTAAAAATTAATTCCTTTTTCTCTGTAATAATAAAAAAAAGTACATTGTACTTTCTCCCAACTAATATATAATTAATCCTTATTGGAAGCAAAACCAGCATATTGGGTTTATTTAATGTTTAAATGATTTTTTTTATAGACTTAAGCTACTGTATGAAGATCCAAATTACAGAAAGATCAATTATCCAGAAAACCCCAGATCCCAAGTATTCTGGATATCAGGTCTCATACCTTTATATAGTATAGTATATACTGGGATAAATGCTTAGACTGTATGTTAAGAATATACACAGATTATACACACCCACATGAAACCTGAGAGCACCAAATTCTGTTCCTCAAAACAGACATCAAAACCTGGAGAAAACAGAATTACCTATTTATAGAGCAGTGTTCAATTTGCTGGTAGGGATGGGGACGAATTTGACCCGTTTCGTTTCCCCAAAAATTTGCTGCCGTCGAAATGTCGCCGACGCCCATTAAAGTCTATGGGCGTCAAAATTTTTTGTTGCTCTACAAAAATTTTATTGACACGCGTCTTTTTATTTTGACGCACAACGCCATACAAGTCTATGGGCGTCATTTTTTCGGCGAAACAAGGCGCAAAAAATTCGCCCATCCCTATTCGCTGGTAAGAGAAATACCTACTAATTTTGGGGCATTGAAATAGCAACATATTGCAGCCATCTCATTACTTTTATACACTTTCTGTACATTTTAAAATACAGGTTTGGGATTTATTATCCAAAACCCTCGTTACCTGGGGTTTTGCGGATAAGGGGTTTTTCCATAATATAAATCACCATACCTTAAAGGAAAAGTTCGATAACTGGGGGTGTCCAAATGTTAGGTATCTGAGTTCTTCTCAGCAAGCACCACAAAACGATTTTCTTTTGAAGAAGCAGGAAAAAAATCACTCCATGGTGCTCACTGACAGAACCCTGGGCTGGTGCCATTTTCTATTAACAGAAACACCAGCTGCCATTTTTTCTTGCATATTGCCCACACTGCCTTGCACACTCTTTGAATTACTGTAGGTCTCTGCACTCATTTTAGAGTACCAGGTGCACTTGCACACAATTTGTAACAGGCAGTGGGATGGATGCACTGGTGCCAATAATGACTATAAGAAAGTGCAAAGAGCATCGTTGGTGGCAAGTAGCTATAATGAATAGCATCAGTGTGTGCAATTAGTCAATTCATGCAATTTATTCAACTACGGGTGTGATCATAAATGAGCCTTTATGTCTTCTTAAATTGTCTCCCCCTATGTTTTATTCCTTTTAATCGCATCCAATTTCTTAAAAAAAGTTACATAGAAACAATCTTTTCGTTTATAAAACACAATGACCAAGTGCCTGCTGCTCTGCTGTTATAACCGCAGGTAGTTCCACCAACAAACAGAATGATCTCTTTGTTAAAACAATAACCTTCTGTTTGGCAAACCTGAGACATGCCATAACAACAAAAAGGAGCAGCAACCCTTTTGTTTCCCACACACACAATATTGATTCATCTACATTGAACATATGTACAAACAGGATGAACAGGAAAAGGAGCTTTTGCGCACAGAAGAATTTCCTATAAGAATAAACTTTTTATGGGTGGAATCAATTGGGAGAATAAAGTACATGATGTTCTTTATGCGTAAAGAAAAACTGTCTGATTAGGTTGGCAGAATAAAATACTGCTCATAGAGAGATATTCCCTGTCTCTGCCCCAGCTATAACAAACACTATAACACTAAGGTGGTTATTTATGCCTATGAGTAAGTGCCCACACAGGCACGAAACGCGTTAGGCCTTTATGTCCTAATAAAAATTTTCAAATTTTTTATATTTGACTCTTTACTTTTGGAAACCCTCACATCTTCGTGATGCAGTGTTTTTGGTTATTTATCAAAGTCTGAATGCAAGAAGTTCAAAAAATTGTAGGTTTTTTTATACTATAAAATCTGAATTTTTCGTGGAAAAAAAACTACATTTTTGGGGGATTTATTAAACCCAGAGACAGAAATGAGGCATCTCAGACCTTCCGAAGTTGTATATAAGTCAGTGGAAGATGTCCCTATCCTATTTGGAAGTTTCTCTGGTCTCCGCTGGAATTAACCAAAAAATCTAACTATTTTGGGCAAAAAATATGAAAAAAATAGAGCTTTTTGGGAACAAATCACAAAAAAAATGTACGACTTTGGAAAAACTCCTTTGGTACAATTTTTCGTACAATTTTTTTCAGATTTTTCCCCGAACCAATTAATTAGTGCTTTTTTAATAATAAACAAATTTAAATCGTGGATTCTAGTTTGGTCCAACTTTTTTAATTTAAATACTCCCCCAGTGAGATTTAAAACATTTTCCTTCATTTATTAATAAACTTGCTTTAGTCAGTGAAGGGTTTTCTGCAACCTAAAATAAATACATTATTAAGGAAGGAAGTGTTGCCCAGAATGCTCAGGACCTGATTTTCCCGATAACGGACCTTAAGTCAACTAGAAAATCATGTGAAAATTAAATGAACTCATAAGGCTGGTTTTGCTTCCAGCGAGGATTAACATGTCTTATTTTGGATCAAGTACAAGCTACTGTTTTTTTATTACAGAAAAAAAGGAAATAATATTTTTTAAAAAATTGGATTATTTGGATAAAATGCAGTCTATGGCCTCTCCATAATTTAGACATTTCTGGATAACAAGTTTCCAGATAATGTATTCCATACCTGAAGTTTTAGAGCACTGGAGAGAATATCATACATTGATTTTTCATTAAATAAAAAAAAAAAAAAAAAGATGAAATCTCACACGACCTTATATCCTCAAGGTTTTCTAGCTGCTTTTGTGGGGATTTAAGGGTTAAGTTTGACTACACCGTGCACAGTCGCACAGTAGGAAATGGATTAGGGCTGATACTTAATATTGATTGTAGTAAGCTAATGCCAGTGTGTAAAAATAACAGCACCAAACTGACCACTTTTTGCTAGCTTACTGAATCAAGCTTATTTAAAAATACCTTTGGGCTGTGTAAATGAAAAAAAAAAGAAAATAGACTTAATCATTATATTTTTATTCATATTCCCAAACCTATATTGCCCCCAGAAAAGACATTTTGATTCAAGTATAGAGTCTTGTTAGCTGTTATTCAAGAGACGCATACCTAAAAGGTTATTGATTTGGTTCTGAAGGACACAGTTTTTATTATGTACAAAAACGTAGCTGGGTACAAGCGTGAGAAATTAATGATGGCTTTGTAAGTGTCCGTGCTGTGGCGGTGAATCAGTGGGGCAACTGTCAATCTATATGATAATACATCCCAACACTTCATAAAATCAGCGATGTGAAAAAACATTGATTTTGTTCAGCCAAACAGAATACCTTGACTAGAAAGAGCAGGGACTGTACCGCAGTCAACACCTCGGCTTGTCTAATAGACGTATTACATTTGTTTATATATTTTATATCACAGCTTCATTTTCATAAATGCCACCATAATAAAAGTGCCAGTTTGTTTGACAGGCATATTATATTTTTAGAAGCGATCTTGTTGTACTGTCTGCATTCCAGGCAGTTACTGTATGGTATTTGCACCTTGAAGTTCAGTAATTATTTTCCTAGGCGACCTTGTTCAGTCACTTTGACTTTTAATTCCAGTGCCGTTATGTTAAGTGACAGGCAAACAATTTATTAACAAGGCTTAGCAAAATAGTAATCAATGTTTACTAATAAGCACTTGCTTAAAGGGGCTGCTACACAGTTTCAGTTCCTGTGGCAGGACTTGAGCAATCACGTGACTTTATTTTAAGAAAAAAGAAAAGTGAGATTTGTTATATTAACTCTGAATGCTTTTTCGACTTCAGTGTTCTGATTGGTGCAAAATAGCTGTGCATAAGCTTCTCAATCCAAAGCTTTGCATCACAGCAAGCAGAATTCTGCACCAATGAGAGCAGATTTTGCATTCTGAGAAAAGATAATGGATGATTTGTGTTGTCTCATGGATTATACAGATAAAAGCTGAAGTTCAGGAGCATGTTTTATCCTTAAAAACTGTTACTGTTATTAAATGGATACTTTATTATTGTGCTATGATATAATTGGCCTACATTGTATCTAGTGATGGGCGAATAAATTCGCCAGACACAAACTCGCGCATCAAAATAAAATTGACTTGTGTCACAATTGACGTGTAAAAATTATTCGGACACCCGTTGACTTTAATGCATTTGGACCAAATAGTCCCGCGAATAAAATTTGTCACTCGTGTCAAATTGATGCACGTCAAAATTATTAACTTCAATGAGTTTCGCCAATTTTTACCGTTTCATGAATTTCATGGTACATTTGCAAATTTTTCATCACATCGCCCATCACTAATTGTATCCGTTAATTAACATAAGTAACAGTCATCTTAGGTCCTCTACAGTAAGCTAGCAAGGGAGATATTTTTACATGAAAATATAGATTGCCCAGGAGAAGACAAGCATATTGGAAAACCTTCACCTTCTCAAACTGTCAGATTCTATGCTTTTTTGTACAGGTAATAGTCAGTAACTCAAGGGCCCATTTAAGGCTCCACTTGCAATTGTTATTGAGCAAACAAAGATGCAGTCATAACAATAAGTGTAAATTATTTTTAAAGGTACTTGCTTCCACATTGTTGCACTCCATGCCACCTTCTTTTCTGAATAATACACAACTGCACCTATTGAAGCTTATCAACATTAGAAAGTGCCAGTGGTGTAACTAGATATCACTGGGCACCACAGCAAATTATTTTTCAAGCTCCTAAATGTCAAGAGGATGACCTGTTTTACCAATATTTACTCAAATTGCCACAGGGTCTGATTCCTCTGTAGTTACGCCCCTTGTAATTAAATTGCACATGCAACAAAATAAACACGCAGACATAATTTTGCCATTGACTGCCAGCATTTATATGATGGTGCTGCAATGGCAAGCACAATTGCATGTTTTGACTCTTCAGCTGTGATTTCATTGGGTGCATCTCCCCTTATGGCCACAATTAAGCTGGAATGATGGGGAGGGGGAGTGCAATGTGGATAGAAAAAACAACAACAAGACTTGCATTCGAAATGTAAAGCAACATATTATCCCTCTCTGAGGCAAACTGTTGTTGGGATTGAAAGTATCTAGGTTGTCTGAACTGAATTTTGAAAGATCCACTTCTATCTAGTAAAATCACTTAACATTTAGAGAAATTATAAGAACTTATTGAACATCTGCTGAGATCTTAAATTGAGAACTATCTATCATTGCGCTAAGCCAGTCCATCCCCTGTAGGGATGCCTTTGTAGATCACTTGGTTTGCCTGCCAGAGCAATTCACCCTGAATGGATATTACCATCCCAAACTTGATAATTATAGGCTTGGATATTATATGTTAAGAAAACATACATTGCACTTGCGTTTGTCTACTGCTTAATGTGTGTGATTCCAATTTCAGAATTGATAAATATCCCTTTCTGGGTCTCCCCCCGTCTTGGTGATGTCAGATGCCAAAACACCACTATAATGTACACAATCAATTAAAAGCTAATCCAAGCAATCAATCCTAGTTCTGTCTCATCTTCTATAATATTGCTTCAGGAGGTAGATGAGAAGATTGTATTATGAGAGAAGTTGGGTAATTACTTTAGCAGAGAAACAAAAATCCCATTTTGCCTAAATCAAACACCACAACAAAAAAACATGAAGTGTAGCACATGAGTAACCTGAACATTATAGTCAAATGTGATGGCTTTAAATATTTCACAGATAACACAGAAAGCCCCATGTAAATATTGTCTTGACTACTGTTACCTTTAAATTTACTTCAGCAGATAAGTATACTATGTCGGCTTTACCTTTTCCCATTCCCACATTTTCTCATTTAATGAAAAGTTGGAAGTAACAATGAGCTGGGAAGTGAGCAGCTCTTTTAATACTGCAGTCAATATATTTGAATAGCTGCAGGGACATTACCTGAACAGTTGAGAAATAAGCGTCGAGCAAATTGATGGCCAGGGACATGAGTTACAGTAAAGTTTTTTTCCTTCACCCGCATGTATCCACATAGACATATTCACTTATACTGCATTTATAATAAAATCTGTTATCTGGTTAGGATCTGGGGCTGTCAAAATATGGGGATTTTCCATAATTTTAAGTATTGTGCCTTAAAGGGCATGTAAAGTCTAAAATAGAATAAGGCTAGAAATGCTGTATTTTGTATACGAAATATAAACATGAATTTACTGCACCACAAGCCTAATCAAATAAATAATTTATGCTTTCAAAGTTGGCTATATGGGGGTCACCATCTTGTAACTTTGTTAAACATCTTTGCAAGACTAAGACTGTGCACATGCTCAGTGTGGTCTGGGCTGCTTAGGGATCGTCATAAACAAAGCTGCTTGAGTTCTGCATGGCTGGGAAGTAAGGCGGGGGCTCCCCCTGCTGTTCATAAGTATGATTGTTTCCCTGCTCAGCTGTTAGGGACCATCTGACAATTCCTATCCACAGCAGTATATGAAGGGAGAATTTCACTGCATACAGTCAGGTTTCTCTGATTTTTCGCCATCAAATTGTCGCCACAGTTTCACAAATTGATTTGCTTTCAGCAGAATGCAGAAATTCGCTGCAAATTCGTGTCTGCAGAATTTATTCGCCCACCACTAGTGATGAGGTGTGACAGAGTGTATTAAAACACTGGCCATTGCTTACCACAGATGAAGATTCATCCCTTAAGAGTTTAATAAGACCAAGATTTAGTTGTACCAGGGGTAGAAACCTCTAGGAATTAATACACCATGGAATCTGACGTAGGTCGCGTTAGAGAGGTTGTATACTCCAACTAGGGATGCACCAAATCCACTTTTTTCAATTAAATTTCAAAATGTTTACAATATCCAAGATATTTATATATATATATATATATATATATATATATATATATATATATATATATATATATATATATATATATATATATATATATATATATATATATACAGGGATGGGACCTGTTATCCAGATTGCTTGGGACCTGGGATTTTCCAGGTTACAAATCTTTCTGTAATTTAGATCTTCATACTTTGTCTACTAAAAAATCATGTAAACATTAAACAAACCCAATAGGCTGGTTTTGCCTTCAGTATGGATTAATTAGTTTGGATCAAGTATAAGGTACTGTTTTATTATTACAGAGAAAAAGGAATTTGGATTATTTGGATAAAATGAAGTATATGGGAGAGCTCTCTGGATAACGAGGTTTCCAGATAATGGATCCCATACCTATACTGTATTTATGTATATATATATCATTTAGTACTGGCAAAACAATTGACATGAATGGTTTCTGATGCTTTCCGTAAGACAAAGGGAAAGAATAGGAATGATCACAGTAATATGCTGCTGTATATAAAACTAAAATGCACAAATACTGCCATAAATACTCTTTAGTTATGTCTGACAGCAATTAGCTCTGGCTCATCTACATTGTACAGTTACTCCATAAAAAAATCCAAGGGATGTTTCGCAGGGACATTAACTTTTTACATATAAAACCAATAGGTGTTATAAATAATATCTTATAGCCAGCTGCTTTATTGGGAAGATAATCAGGTATGTAATAGCACATTGTCTAAGATACTGATGGTAAGAGGATAATTAATTTCTTCTGAAGAACATTTTTTGGTTTTTACACATCAAGATAAATCTTTGAGAAGGAAAGAAGCCTACCGTTCTCTTCATCTGATTTATTTTCATTCTCTGAGTCAGTCAGAGTGAGAGCTGAGTTTTCACGGCTTGAGAGGCCGGAGCTGCGCCTTGATTTTATGCTTCTTCCCCATAATCGTATAGCAGGCTCTGGAGACAGTCCTCCTTCTGTATCTGAGTCAGCATCAGATGGCACGCTCAGGGCATAGCCTTGGTGTAGTATTCCAATATCTGAGCAATAGCCACTTCTATGAGGAGAAGGCTCACAGATCCCTAGCTCTGCTAGGGTAAAATTAGTCCCTGTAAGAAGAACATAGCACACATTACAAAGGGTTGCAAAACAAAAATATAAAACATCAGTGAGGCACATTTCTTATCTCTTTCATCCGGGGCATCTGAAAATGCCGCTGGAGCACCCACTCTCCACCCCTTGTTTACATGTTTTTGTCATTACAAATGGGTATTCTGTTTTATCCCATGACAATTGTGTTTTGCAAGTGATGTCTCATTTCTCATTTTTGACTGCCATTATCAGTTGATAATTATGTTTAATTTCTTAGGGTTTGTCACAGTAGCTGGAGGGTATCTTATTACATTCTTGACATTTGGTAAAGGTTTCAAGGGTTTTTTTCAAGGGTTTTGATGCACAACAAATTTTTTCACCCATTGGAATCTATGGGCATCTTTTTCTTGGTGAAACCTGACTAATTTCACTCATCAATAGTCACATGTAGTTATGGGTGAATCTGCTGCGTTTTGGTTAGCTGAATAATTTGCGAAATTCTGGAGAAATTCCCAAAACAGTGAAAATGGTTTGCCACGCACTTTGTTTTTGACCCATGCTGAGGGTCATGCCCAATGGTTTTTGACATGTGTCTTTCTTTTGGATGCACGGTGAAACTAGTCGCATGGCAACTTTTTGCAGTGGTAGTCTGCGGAGAAACTGCCAAATTCACAGCAAATTCAACAATGACACAATTTTTCGCCCATTGCTAGTCACATGTCCATGGCAGCTGCAGTGGCTGGAATTGGGTCATCCTGTATAGTTTGTTATAGTATGACAAATGTTTAATTGGTTTTAATAATTGTGTTTAATAAAGCTGCGGTCAACTTCCACCCACAAGGAAATCGGGGGCTCCTTATTTGGTAACACAAAATCAGGGCTGGACCAGGACCAGACAAGCCCCACCCCCAGCACCCATTGCGAGCAAAGGAAAGTGAAGAGACGGTGTGAGTGATGGAGTAAGGGGTCAGAAATGGAGGGGATGGAGGGAGAGTGACAAGAGAGGTGAGGGTGTTGAGGGAAAAATTAAGACTGAGATGTGCAGACTAGGGGTAGGCAGAATACAGTTTTAGAGGTAGTTGCCCAGCACCCCCTATTTTTGCACCCTAGGCAACTGCCTCTTCTGCCTACCCCTAGTTCTGGCCCTGCACAAAATCATGCTGCCTCCTCACAGTCTAATAAAATAGCCAAAGAAGGAAGGATTACTTTGTCTCATGTGCCATGGATTCAACTGGCAAGATTAAAGCAACCACAAAAAGTTTGGCTTGCAAGTGATTTGAATAAACAATGTTCAAAATGAACCAATTGCATTGGACACTGAAGAATACAGTATATCCCTGTCAGCTATTGTGAAGTGATACTTTTGTTCCCAATCACTAATGACATTGGTCACCTGGATTCAGTAGCATAAAAACAGAAACAAACTCTTGCCTAGAGCAAGTGTTGCAAAACTTCTGCATTAACACTTTTGCCTGACATGATTAATGGAGTTACATTAATCAGTCGCATCCTCCATGCTTGTAACGTACACATACTTGATATGAAGAGATATCTAAACCCTAGCACATCCCCCGACCCCCCCTCCCAAGTTTTCTTCCTGCAACATTTATTCTATGGAAAAGTTCCCGTGTGCCGACCTGCCACAAATCTGCAGTTTGCACAGCAGACTTCATGGTGCCATTTTTCCCTGTCTTCTGATACTTTTTTGTTAGTTTGTTGAAATGGACCATGTATAAGCATGCACAGCAGAATCTATGTCCTGAATCAGCTTTGAGCACATGCTCCCACAGAGGAAAATAGTTGCATATGCTTTATATGTGCTAAATGTGTCAAAAATAAAATACACTAGCATTGTATGAGTTTTGACATCATTGTGTGCAAAGTTTGTCTTGGAATTGCATCATTTCTGGTGCTTGGTGTTAGAATGAGCTTTGCATATGATTCAGTGGGCTCAGGTGTGCTTATTGTATTTTATTTGCACCCAGTATTTATGCTACAATCTGAGAAATGGCTATTTAGTCTATTGCACCAGGCTCATATTCTTTGTGTATAGGCGCTATGGGCTGCAATGTGGTGTTCTTTGAATTTCAGGCCAACTCTTCAGTGGATGAATGAGGTTTAGTTAGCCTTGATTTTCATGTCAGAATTAGCTAATGTATTATCATGAATATCATGAATTGCCTGAAGCACCAGGCAAGCACATTAGAGCCAATAGGTAGATCTGTTTTTCTCCACACATCTGCATTAACACATTTTATTCCTGGTGTTATAGGAGCAAAGTTCCAGTGATGTAATATATTGTGTGGAAACTTTAACAATATACATAGTAATGTCTCTTGTTAGTTGATATTAAGAGACACTACAGATCTTGAGTAACTTTGGATTGTATGGTCATTTTATTTTTATATTGAATGTAAAAATTATCCCCAGCTAGTTGAAGCTATATCTACATTTTGAGAGACCAGAGTAAGTAACTTTCTAAGTTCCTTATGGGCAGTATAAGTGGAAAAGCTAAACTATTTCTGAATGAGTAAAATGAACAACATTTCGAGTCTGATGAACAGACTGGCAACAAATTAATTAAAGGAGGCACATAGGAGAAATAAACCCTAATTCTGTAGGCAATTATAAATGATATTTGGTGTTGCTTTTAGATGGTGCTAAACATTTATATTATCTTTAAAAATAGCCTCTTTATTGGAGTTCCGTATTGATGTTCACTGGTCCCTGTCTGTGTTTCAAATGAGGGGTGGGCGTGTCCTAAAGGTCCCTGCCAGAAGCAGAGTAGGAGGGGGACAGCCAATCACAGCCCTGCAGTAACACAAGCAAAGGCAGGCTTTGGTTCCCTATCAGGTCCGGCTAGCTGCTGATTGGTTACTGTCCTACACTGCAGTGAGCTAAGAGCCACCGGCGTTGGCTACCCTGCATAAACTTTGAATGACAGATCTAATACAGTCTTTGGCATGGGCTCCTTTTACCTAGAAGATGTATTAGAGCTCACTCTTTTAAAATCTCCAGAAATCCTGTCTCTCTACATGCAAAATTTGTACCAAAGTTAGTTATCTGCAGTCAGTAGTTTATTTTTATTCTGCAGGAATCTGTTATTTGAGTCAACTCTAATATATCTGCTAGAAAAGGTTGCCCCCCCCAAAAAAAAAATCTATTGGATCAGATAGCCTGGGAGCAGAAAGTAGAAGAGAAGGGAGGGATTATTAGGGTGTTTGCAGAAATATTCAATAATCAACCTGAAACATTACTTTTTCAAGTACAATTCTTCTATATCTAAATGAGTATAATGCAGTGGTAGATTCTTATTTTTTTACACAAAATGTCTCCTTTAAGGTAAATCAGAAAAGTCACTGTTTACAAAATTTTAAACAATGGAAAACAATTATCATTCCAGATGCAATAATCTAATTTCCAGACTGGAACTAATCATTCCTGCAAGATAGAGAATTGTGTGAATCTTTAATTGCAATTTTGTATTATTATCAGTGTTAGATTACAGATGCATTGGCAAATATGTCAATCCATGCCACCACTGGTAATCCCCCCGGGATTCCTTAGTTAAATTTTTGATAAATCTGCTTGAAAATATAATAGATCTGATGAATTAGTCATTGATATTTCATTAACATGCATGATCCTGACAGTGTGTCAGCCGTAGCTTTGGCAATACAGATAGATCAGGGGTACTTGCAACTGAAAGAGATGACTTCTGCACAACGATATTAAATATGGATTTCAAAATCTGATGTAGTTCTAACATAGAAAGCACTCTATTCAAGGGGCTAGCTGCAGGTCTCTGTGCTTCAAAACATTAGGCAGAGGCTTGTAGTAATCTGCAAAGAGTAGACTGCAGCCTTGTTTTGGCCTTCACACTGCATTATCCTACATAATTTACTCCTTAAGACTTTGTATGCCTGATAGTGATCATGTAGTTGACAGAACTGCAATTTTCATGCTATTTAGCAACCTTCATATGTCAAAACTGTACATATATTCAGCTTACCTTCTTACTGGGTTAATGATTTGGTATTCTTAAATATGTCTAGTGTATGGACATCTTAAAGGGGAACTACTGTGAAAATGTAATATAAGCTTCTCTCTGTCAGGGGGCCTATCGGCTCCCAGCCGGGAGTAGTCAGGACCAAGGAGGAAGCTTTAGGGTTAAAAGTCCAAGATCGCAGTACAGGAGCGTTCAGGCAAAGATGAAATCCAAATTCAGGCTAAAGTTCAAAGGCAGGCAGAAAGAATGCAAAATCCAGGTCCAGGCAGAGGTCAAAGTCCAATAATTAATAAATCAGGAATAATAGCACCCAGGAATGTTAAAAAAACAAATCTTATACACGGGCATCGAACCGGCATCTTGGGCATCCTTTTATTTTGAATTTGGCGCTGGTGACATCATCGCACCGGCGTCCCTTAGCAACCCATGTGGGACGGATGGGCACCGCCATCTTGGATCCTTCGTCGGGTAAGGACGCGCGGCCTGGTGCTCGTTACACTATCACACCGAATCATTTAAAAAAAGCTGTGCTGTTTCTGAACTCAATGTTACTTTTCACTGTCCCACTCTCAGCATTTGTTTCCATTCACCCTCTCTTCACAGGAGTCAGGAGTCTGATTTTAAATGGCAGATCTAATACAGTCTTTGGGATGGACTCCTTTTACCTAGAAGATTTATTGGAGCTAACTCTTTTAAAATCTCCAGAAAGCCTGTCTCTCTACATGCAGAATTTGTTCCAAAGTCAGTTATCTACAGTCAGTAGTTGATTTTGATTCTGCTGGAATCTGTTATTTGAGTCAACTCTAATACATCGGCTAGAAAAGGTTGCCCACCCAAAAAATATATTGGATCTGATGCTTAACCCCTGCATGGAGAGAGAATGAAGGGAAACATATGCTGAGAGAATGTTAGTTAAACTTGATTATTTCAGAAACAGTACAGAAGTATTATTTGATTATACATAGACATTTTCTAACTTCAGTATGCTGAAGCAAATATGAAAGCTTCATTTGTGTTACCTTTTAAACATTCATGTTATTGGCCTATGATCCTATATTTGTCCCATATCAGACACCATCTATTTTTTCCCAGCCCTATAAGACAGCTTTAATTGTCTTACACCCCAGCCTTATGAGTAAAATACAGCTTTAATGGTCTTACACATTTGGTAAAAGCTTAAGATATTAGGGTATTGCCAAAGATACTAATGTATAAAGCAGTTAGGCACATCATCTTAAGCATACAATGTAGTCAGGCCCGGATTTGTGGGAAGGCCACCTAGGCCCGGGCCTAGGGCGGCAGGATTTTAGGGGGGCGGCATGTTGCCCAACCACACCCACATTGGTTCAAAAACACTGGGGATGCACAGGAGATATAATCTCCATGAAAATTTGCAGGAATAAAGGGGGGGACAGGGGCGACAAATGGCAGTGGGCCTAGGGGCGTCCGCTATGTAAATCCAGCCCTGAATGTAGTCATGAAGAATAATATCTGATGTTGTTTTCAGATTTGTTACCTTTTTCAAAACATTAATCCCTATGACTCTCGCAACAGAAGGATGTTTTGGAATTCTGAAGGTCAGTGACGATTAAATTGAGCCATCCCTATATGTTTCAGTTAACACAACGACCTTTAGCAAGGCAGTGGGATTATTAAGTATTATATACACTTAGAACATCTTAGAACATCTGTAAAGAGGGTCAAAAGAAAGGTCAATACCAGCAAGGCTAGAGAATCATGTGTGCATTTATATAATTTATGACTATAAAAAAAAAGAGCCAGAAAGAATTTTTACCAGATAAAAACATGAGGGCATGAGGTCAGGTTGGAAGGCAAAATCCTATGGTTATTATAATATAATTCCAAATGGTATGTGAAATCACACTTTAAACAATATACAGTACATACACACACACACACATTATGAATGTGGGTCAGAACAATTTAATGAAAGGGTAAGAGCATGAGTGGATGGGATTCAATGATGGATGAAAGTGAAAAAATGTTAAAAACCCCCAGAAAATAGCTATAGTTTACATGCTATTCTTACCCACCAAGTAACCCTTTTCTCTTCTGTACCCTAAACAGTGGAAAAGTGAAAACAAACATTTGTAGCTTTGGATAGTCGGTATAAATGCACAATGATATGGCCAGGGATTTTATTTCGACCTCCAAAATGTTAGGCTTTTGACTACCCTTCTTTTACCAATCTGCTCATGACATATGGCAATTGCAGAAGGGGGTACTTTCACCAGCTTTGGTTGCAATTGTTCAGTGCTGGGCAGGGTTTTTGTTATTTAAAAAAAAAATATATAGGAACCCAAGGGTCACCCCCCACACCACTGCCTAGATACAGGCCCTTGAGGGCCTCTATGTAAACAATGCCATGGAAATAGAGAACATGCTGTTTATGACATACAGTACAAAAAAGGAAGATAAGGGACTGAAAGGGTAGATAATTACTTGAGTATCATTAATTTGAATGTGAACATGGCATCTAGAAAATGCATAAAGCAAAGTGAGTATTGAATAGAACAAGAATATTCTAGATATAGAATAAGTTGTAGAACAAAATACACTCTTTGGTAATAGGTTAACTTTGTTAAAACAGAATGTAAATGGGCCATTCTGGGAGTTTGTCAATGGTAACTTTTGTTTAATTTCAACTCATGCATGGCTCTAATCCAAAAACATATATACACCACCTTAGTCTTATAGTTAAAACTGATATTCTTTCAATTTCCGTCAAGCCCTTTCAGATAGCCCTCTTCTTTTCTGCCATGTTATTGCAGGAAATATTGAATGGCATCATTGCTTGCTCTCCTTGCCCTTTTCAGTAGTGATGGGCGAATTTATTCGCCAGGCGCGAATTTGCGCGATTCGCCACCAGCGAATTAATTCACAAAATGCCTGCGAAAATTTGCGTAAAAAAACGGGTGCCGGCGTCAAAAACGAGAATTTTTCGCCGTTTCGTGAAATTCGCAAATTTTTAGGCAAAGCGAAACAGTGCAAATTCGCCCATCACTACTTTTCAGCCATGATGGCAACCCAAACTCTAAGCATACAATCCTTTACAATTATGCATTGTATATATACAGGTAGGAGACCTGTTATCCAGAATGTTCATGACCTGGGGTAACAGATCTTTCCATAATTTGGATTTTCATACTTTAAGGGGCACATTTACTATGGGTCGAATATCGAGGGTTAATTTACCCTCGATATTCGACCATCGAAGTAAAATCCTTTGACTTCGAAGTCGAAGGATTTACCGCATTTAGTTTGAATCGTTTGATTCGAAGTCGTAGTCGAAGGTCGAAGTAGCCAATTCGATGGTCGAAGTAGCCAAAAAAAACCCTTTGAAATGCAAAGTATTTTTCATTCTTATCCTTCACTCGAGCTAAGTAAATGTGCCCCATAGTCTCCTATAAAATCATATAAACACTTAGGGGCCGATTCACGAATTTCGGGTGAAGGATTCGAATAAAAAAAAATTCGAATTTCGAAGTATTTTTTGGGTACTTCGACCATCGAATTGGTTAAATTCGATCGAATTCAATCGAATTCGAACGATTCGAACGATTAGAAGTAAAAATCGTTCGGCTATTCGACCATTCGATAGTCGAAGTACTGTCCCTTTAAAAAAAACTTCGACCCCCTACTTCGGCAGCTAAAAGCTACCGAAGTCGATGTTAGCCTATGGGGAAGGTCCCCATAGGCTTGCCTGTGATTTTTTGATGGAAGGATTTTCGTTCGATCGTTGGATTAAAATCCTTCGAATCGTTCGATTCGAAGGAATTAATCGTTCGATTGAATGAATAATCCTTTGATCGATCGATCGCAGGATTTGCGCAAAATCGTTCGACTTCGATATTCGAAGTCGTACGATTTTAATTCCCAGTCGAATATCAAGGGTTAATTAACCCTCGATATTCGACCCTTCGTGAATCGGCCCCTTAATAAACCCAAAAAAAGCTGATTTTGCTTCCAATAAGGATTAATTAGTTTGGATCAAGTACATGGTACAGTTGTATTAGTACAGAGAAAAAGGAAAAAATTTGGATTATTTGATTATAATGGAGTCTATGGGAGACTGCCATTCTGTAATTCAGAATTTTTTGGATAATGGGTTTCTGGATAATGGATCCTATACCTGTACAATAGTTACCACAATGGCATTTTAAAGTGGACCTGTCACCCAGACATAAAAAGCTGTATAATAAAAGTCCTTTTCAAATAAAACATAAAATTAAAAAACTTTTTTTAATTAAAAGATTCATAGCTGTTGTAAACTCATTTAAAAATCTCAGCTGTCAATCAAATATTGCCTGCCACTCATTTATGCCTTAGGCATAGAGGCGGGACAATAAATTACTTTCACTTTCTATTCAACACTTCCTAGATGTCACTACTCTCCCCACATTCCCCCAGTTCTCTTAACCATTTCATTGTGTAGCCAAGGCATAAGGATGGACATCAGGTCCCCCATTCTGGTGCACAAAAAAGATTATGAGATAATAACAGTGTCCACAAAATGGCTCCTGCCTGCTTGCTATAATTATAAGATCCCAAACTGATGGAAAAAGATTCAAATAATTTATACAGTGTTATTAAAGTTCATTTTGCTTTACTAACATGCTTTAATGCTTTTGCATTAAAGCAAAATACTTTTGCTTTAATGCTTGGCAAGACACTAAGTTGCCAATATGATCTTATTTAGATGTAATGAGGTGGTCACAGGTATAAGGTAAAAATGTGAGTTTAATTGAATGTATAATCATTTATGTTAGGTATGGAATCCAGCATCCTCAGCTCTTCTGTGCAAGTACATCACCCACTTTATAAATCTGATTTGATTTTATGATGCCATTCACAGCAATAAAAGTAGGAAAGATTCCTACTCCTTTGATACTCTTTGATCCGGCAGAATGAGGTCTCTGATCATTTCATGCACATTCCTTCTGTTTTATAAGGTATATTTTATACAGCTATGTGTTGGATACCTTTTATAAGCTACAAACTGCCTGCTTTATTTTCTGCTGTAACATCAAACCACCTCTGAGAAGATTCCCACGTTACAATTAATTACAATTTTTGAGAGTTATGTTCATCATTAGTATTACATTTCTGTTTTGAAGCCACCAAAACAAACCATTTATTTATTTGCCTCCGTTTTTACACTGCATGCACAGATGAACTAGCCTGCTCAGTAAGCATTTAACAGATTAGACACTTGAACATGGTTGCAGGCAAAGCTCTCTCATGTTTCTGAGTATTGCCTGATAAACACTTCAAAGTAAACTGCTCATAAATATGAAATGAAAAGGCGAGAAGTCGTTATGCACAGCTTTGAGATACAAATCTTTTTATTCCCCTCTGAAGTGGGGTTTGATTGACATAATGAGTTATAGATCCTGTCCAGGGACACATCCCCTTATCCCCTTTTCCTCGGGAGACTGCAAGACTTGAAAGGAAACTACTTCTGAACTTCATGAGACAGAGCTAAAGAAAAAGAAATGTTGAGCCCAAGACATTTCCTGTTCCTCTATTTTTCAATAAAATGTTGTATTATCCAAATACATGTGAAATATTAGGACCAGATCCATAAAAACAAATAATATGACAAATTTCCCCAGAGGGATAGTTAGATTTCAATATGTCACATTAGATTTTAGATGGGGAATCACAACTGATGCCACATGTCATAACAGTCTATTTTTTTTGCCGCACATTTTGTTGATTCCCATGCTGTCACAGAGGGGGGTGTTATGCATATAGAATGAACAGTGCACAATTCTGGGTGTACAGTTATCTTGGTAATTGAACATTTCTACACAAAGGGGAATATTTATCATTGGTTTGAATTTCGAATTGAAAAAACTTCGAAATTCAAATTCAAATCGAATAGGTCCGTATTCGGCCGAATTAGAATCATCCGAATCTAAGGAATATCGCACAAAATCGAATACGATTCTACATCCACCAATTTACTCCAAATAGGTTCTAGGAGGTCCCCCAGGGGACTAAGTCGAATTTTTAAAGACAGTACATGATAAATTTCGATATACGAATTTATGAATTTTTTTCAAATCAAATTTGGACTATTCCATAGTCGAAGTACACAAAAAATAGCTCGAAATTTCATTTCATTCAGAAATTCACCTCAACCTTTGATAAATCTGCCTCAATGTATATAGATTTAATAAGGTACAAAATCTTAAGCTGTTACCTTTTTTTTGCAAGTCTAAAGATTTGAAAATGTCTTTGGGTTTTTTTTTGTCTTTGTGATGTTTTTTTCCCTAAAACTGAACTAGGACAGTGTGTAATTGTATAAAAAGAGTCACTTGAGTAAAGTTGTGATTTTTTTCCCACAATCTAAAAAATCATCAGTGACCGTGGCCAAAACTGTGAATTTAGGGGCAGATTTATGAAGGGTCGAATTTAGAGTTCATGGGAGTTTGTAAAAACTCCCATAAACTCGTAAATTAAAAAAAAATGATCAATCGAAATTTATCAAAAAATTAAAAATTTTGAAACTTGAATTGGATCGACCCGCAAACTCGAAACGAATTCGATTTGAGTTTTTTTCTCTGAAAAAAACTTGATTTTCAGGAAGGCTACAAAAAACTTCAAATTCATCCCAGGACATCCCCATAGGCTAAAACAGCAATTTGGCAGGTTAAGGGTGATGTATAGTCTAATTCGAATTCTAAAAGGGCTACTACATGATAAATTTCAAAAATGGAATTTCGAATTTCAACTATTCCCTAGTTGAATTCCACTTAAAAAACTTGAAAATTCAAATTTGAAAATTCTAATTTTCACTTTGACGCTTGATAAATCTGCCCCTTAAAGGGGTGGTTCATCTTTGAGTTAACTTTTATTATGAAGTCAAGAGTGATATTCTGAGACAATTTGCAATTCATTTTCATTTTCTATCATGTGTGGTTTTTGAGTTATTTAAAGGTGACCTGTCACCCAAAAAAAATATTCAAATCCTATTTTATCACATTAGTCAAGCAAAATGAACTTTAATTACAATATATAAATTATTTGAATCTTGTTTCCTTCAGCCTGGGAATTCAAAATGATAGCAAACAGGCAGCAGCCATTTTGTGGACACTGTTATTAAGACAAGCCTTGTATCATCTCAGAATCTTGTTTGTGCACCAGAATGGGTGACCTGATGTCCATTCCCATGTCCATTCCCATGCCCTGGCTACACAATTAAACGGTAAAGAGAACGGGGGAATGTGGGGAGAGCAGTGACATCTAAGAAGTGCTGAATGGAAAGTGAAAGTAATTGTCTGCCCCGCCTCTATGCCCAGGGCATAGAGGAGGGGCAGACAATATTTGATTGACAGTGGAGATTTTTTAAATGAGCTTACAACAACTATGAATGCTTTAATAAAACATAGAAATTGGATTTCATGTTTAATTTGAAAAGGACTTTTGTGTCTGGGTGACAGGTCCGCTTTAACTATTGAGTCATTTTAGCTATCAGGTTGCTATGGTCCAACTTGCCCTAGCAACCTTGCATTGATTTGAATTAAAGACTGGAATAGGAGAGGACCTAAAGAGAACGATTAGTAATCTAAAGTAGCAGTAATGATACATTTGTAGCTTTACAGAGGATTTGTTTTTTTAAACAAATCAAGAACCCTCAAGAAGAAGGCAAAGAATTAAAGAACTAAAAAAAAATAAAATAATGAAGACAAGTTGAAAAGTTGGTTAGAATTGGTCATTCTATAACATACTAAAAGTTAACTTAAAGGTGAACCACCCCTTTAATGATGTATAATTTCTGTAAAGCATTGTGGAATATGTCAGCACTATATACTATAAATAAAATAACTTTCTAGATAAAACATATCCTCTTGATTTGTGTACCCAAAAATGGATAGGGTTTACATGAAAGTGGGTGGTATTTAAGATTAGATTGAGGTCTTTGCTGTGTAATATGTCAGCACTATAAACATAAAAGGATAACGAATCATACAAATGTACAATTTATAGTGTTGATGTTCTTCTATGCCTTTTTGTTGTTATCATTAAATTGCTGAATTTTAAAAAGACAAAAGATTTTTTTCTTTTTCTTTTTTTATTTGCTTAAGAACTGCATTTCTTTCAGGGACATTTGTTTTGTTGTCATTCCCATCAAAAGCTAAACCAAAATGTTAGCACTCCGAGTCAGTAATGTTGAAGTGATTGACTACAGGAAATGACCACGTATACAAATTTAAATGTGACTCTGTTTTCCAAACCACACAAGTGGTGCTAATTAACCTGTCAGTGGTTTGTCTGTTTGCAGCTTTCTATTGATGCATCCACATAAATACTTTATACAAAACCTTGTGTGTCACTGTTCTTCTTGTCATATGAAATAGGTCATGGCACATGCTGTCCTTGCTTCTGTGCATTCTTGGTTTTAAGCTTGACTTTGTTGTGACCAAGATATTCTGACACTTATCATGCCAAAAGTTGTTGAAGATGATTCTCTTCTGTTTTCTTGAAAATAAAATGGCATTTTGTACTTTGCAAAATTAGCTTGAATATTTTCCCTATCATAGAGAGCTTTAAAAGATGTTAAGATGTTGTTCACTTTTTTTGCCATATGACTACCATGGGCAATAAAATATCATACCTTACAAACCATCTGTGTAAAGCTCTGAGTAACACGTTGAGGATATATAAAAGATAAAAAAAAGAATAATGGACAGATGGTTGAATACTTAAATGAATATGCAACCAAGTGTTGATACTGTCAACAGCACCCTTTTATTATAATAAAATATAATAATAATATTAAAATAATTATATTTTAAATTTTGTGTCATGCTAAGATAATTGCACATAACATATACTATGGTAGAGCTCTCAAGGAGAAACCCAGAGGTCAAAATCCCTTTGATCATTTGCAGTGATCAGTACAGATCAGGAAAAAATCAATACACATGAATTACACATTCCTTTTGGTGGCATGGTCAACAGCTAAAAATGCAACCGGAAACATGGCATGTAAGGTATAGTGGAGCCTTCCAGGATGCAAGTATTAAAGGCCCAATATTTCTCAAAACAAAGACTTTCTGAGACACATACCATTCAGAAGTCAAAAACCCTGATATCACATACAGTTACTCAGGAGCATTGCTGATGGGTCCCCATTTGAAGTAGAGAAGCCCTGCAGGGAATGCTGGACAGAAGATGAGAACTGTCGGAGGGGGGAGGTGATATATAACTTTGAAGTAAGGGGTATCTACAAAAACACACTTCAAGTGCAACCCAGGTATAGTAATTACAAATCAGTATGGAAAGCTACTAGGAGACATGCTGTTTCAAATATTGTAAAAACAAGTAATCATGAATTTGGTAAGAATTTAAGAAACAGTAATAATAATCATATGGTCACAATGAGTGAAGAAGTCTAATAATATGTAGCAAGTCTCCTTAGAATTATTCTGCTCGTCACAGAAAAAAGAAAATAACTACACGTTCATATGGAATCCTAACATGAGCAGAAACGAGGGATGCACCGAATCCACTATTTTGGATTCGCCAAACCTCACAAAAGATTTGGCTGAATACCGAATCAAATCCAAGTCCTAATTTGCATATGCAAATTAAGCGTGGGAAGGGGAAAAATTTACTTCCTTGTTTTGTGACAAAAACTCACGAGATTTCCCTCTCCACCCCTAATTTGCTTATGCAAATAAGGATCCGGCCCTATATTCGGTGCATCCCTGGCAGAGACTTAATGGCACATCTTAACATAACCCTGTCTTTATAGAGGACAGTGCACAACTCAGAAGTAGAAAAAGCTCTTAGTTTGCCCCTTCTGCATGCTGAGGTAATCAATAAGAACATAGTTCATAGTCCATCTAAAGCTTGTTTAAGGAGCTCCATGGGAAAGAAGGTGTGTATGAGTTTCTGCAGCACCATCAGTATGTCCCACAAAGGGAGAAGGGACCTCGTATGTTGTCTTACTTATACAATATAGAAATGCATTAAAATAGTTTGAAACAAAGCATTTACTGACCAACTTTTGCCAAGACTTGATTTGGATGATGCGTGTACTTAAGTCTGCTAAGGAAACAGAGTAAATAACTTTTCCACCATAGCAGTTAATAGTTTCAATGGACCATATATTGCTGTCTATTAGTAATGGGCGAATAAATTTGCCTGGCACAAATTCGCGGCCAGCGAATAAATTCGCAAATCTCCCATGACAATTCGCCGGTGAAAATTCGCCAGCGCCAATTTCCGTTTTTCACGATTTTTTCATGAAAATGTCCGATTTTCACGAGTTTTCTGTGAAAACCTTCAAATTTCACGATTTTTTAGTGAAATCCTTCAAATTTCACGATTTTTTAGTGGAATCCTTCTAATTTCACGATTTTTGTGGGAAAACCTCCAATTTGCAAGATTTTTTCTGGAACTTTCTGATTTCACGATTTTTCACAAATTCTCGCCGTTTTGCGAATTTTTCCAGAAATCCATTAATTTTCAGCGAAGTCAAACAGGAGAAATTCGACCCATCACTACTGTCTATGTCTAACTCCCTGAAAACTCAGATTGTCTCTGAGTCTCAAGGTCAACATTGAGAGCACTTGCAGGTCCAAGGATAATGTCCCAGACCCAGGAACTGCTAAACCTTCCTCCCAGCTGAACCTGCTAGAGGTATATTAGCTGGGAAAACAGATATATACTTATGTCACACTGAGGGGCCGATACACCAAGGGTCGACTATCGAGGGTTAATTAACCCTCGATATTCGACTAGGAATTGAAATCCTTCGACTTCGAATATCGAAGTCGAAGGATTTAGCGCAGAAAATTTGATCGAACGATCGAAGGATTATTCATTCGATCGACCGATTAAATCCTTCGAATCGAACGATTCGAAGGATTTTAATCCAACGATCGAAGGAATATTCTTCGATCAAAAAAAGTTAGCCAAGCCTATGGGGACCTTCCCCATAGGCTAACATTGACTTCGGTAGCTTTTATCTGCCGAACTAGGGGGTCGAAGTTTTTTTTAAAGAGACAGTACTTCGACTATCGAATGGTCGAATAGTCAAACGATTTTTAGTTCGAATCCTTCGATAGTCGTAGTCGAAAGGTCGAAGTAGGCCATTCGATGGTCGAAGTAGCCCAAAAAAACTTCGAAATTCGAAGTTTTTTAACTTCGAATCGTTCACTCGAAGTTAGTGAATCGGCCCCTTAGACTGTTTGATTAAAATGTATACTGTCGTTAATAAATGTTAATTCCCATAATGCAGCCAGTCTGCTTGGGGGGGGAGAAGCTGTCTCAGTATATTAAAAATATACTACTGACGAGTGCAAGGTACAGAAAATGTCCATCATAGTTTAACAAAATTTTGCAAGCTGCTGATTTAAAGTTAATATGCTTTGTCAATACATTTAAGAGCTGTAAAAGAGAATGTTGCTAAAATACAGCAACAGATGCAGCTTTGTTTTTCTTTTAATAACAGCAATGGCTTTTAGGTTCAGACATATGTCAACAATGAAATGGCAAAGCTGCTAAGTAATTAATATTTGCCAACCGTTGTTGTTCATGATGACTGAAGTATTTATCCCTTTTTTCCGACTGTGACATCTAGTTGTTGTTAATGTCATCTAGTCTGGACATGTTTGTTGGTAATAAGATGTTTTAGAGGTGTAAGTGAACAGTGTGGCAAGGTCTGACCTTACTATGACAGAGCAGTGTAAAGTCAGTGTTTCTGGAATTGTGAAACTCCAGTTATTTATAAGATTCGTTAAATGCAATACTGCCAAAAGCATACAACTTTTCCTTTGACAACTAGCTTTAGTGGATTTTATATCATTCAATGTGGGTTTTCAAGCCAAAGACCTTTTGTTCCTGTTATTTCTGCTTATTTGTGCAATACTTAGGAGAGTGCTATTATTAACAGAGTGCTATTAAAAAATAGATATAAACACATAGTAGATTCTACTGCAGTTACATATATCATATCTCTTATTTCTTATTTAATTTATTTTCGTGACCATGGCTTTAACTCTTTGCATAACAAGCATCAGGCATATACAGAATGTCAACATAAACTGAATTAAATTGAACCAAGTGCAAAATGTCCAGGGTGGTTAAAAGTTTAAAGATGTTCAAGGGGTAAGCCATACATTTTTTTGTTCTCTTCCTCAGATTATCAGCATGTACACACATGCCTCAACTTGATCAGAAAGTGCTTCTAACAAAAGTTCTAAGTAGCACTCTTAGGGGTAGATTTATCAAAGAGTGAAGTTAGAGATCTCCACAGTCCGCAGAGTGAAATACCGCCTCTGCCCATTCATTTCAATAGAATATTTAAAGGCCTATTTATCAAAGGGTGATAGTGAAAGTTCACCATTTGAGAAATACCCCTTTAAAAATCCCATAGAAAAGGAGATCTCTAACTTCACTCTTTGATAAATCTACCCTTAAGTGACACAAAGGTACTTATGAAGATACAATAGGTTGTAAGTTAGAAGACTGACAATGTAGTTGGTGAAAAGATCCTGATTTGTCTGCAAGGAGTTCTCCCCATGTTTGAGTAGGTTTCCTTCAACACTCCAAAAACATGCAGGGTAACTGGCTACTGTGATCCTAAGGGACCTTAGATTTACTGGGTCAGGGACTGATGTGAAGGAAACTCTGAAATGGCTTTTCCAGAAATTGTTGAAGGCATTTAAGAGTATTATTGTACAAAAATCCTGGTTTATGTTTAAAGCTGTATTGTAAGATTTATGATTGTGGGGTAAAGCACTAAATACTATTGTTGATTATTGAGGGCACTTAGACTTGTGCTGGGTTCATGGATAGTTGGCCAACAGGGCCCCATGATTAAACACAAGGTTTGTAGTTTATTCATAGAACATTTTCATCTCAGATGCTGGTGCACTACTACGTTAGTATAAATCTTTGGAGTAAAAATACCTACAGATGAAGCAACTTTGGTTTGTGTGTTTGACACAGAATACCATTTAACCCAGAAAATTGCATCACAGCATCCCATCTAATTAAAGAGTTCACCATGGTGAAAATGGTGCTTTGGTATGCAAATTAAAAGGTTAAATGCATTAAATTAGTTAAGATGACTTTAGATAACTCCGTTTCTTCAATTAATCCCGAGTCATGACGCATTTAACACACAAATCCAACTGGCTTCATCTGTACATTTAGGCTAAGGCCACACTAGGCGTTAGCGCCGCGATTTGACTCGTGGCGACTTTTCGCCGCGACTTTTAAGCCGCAATTGCTGGGGAAACTTTTGCGCTGGCGTCTATGGGGAATCGCGAAAAATCGCCAGCGTAAAAACACACGCGGCGATCTTATTTCTATTGTCGCTCGAAATCACCTAGCGAGGCAATTTCGAGCGACAGTAGAAAAAAGATCGCCGCGTGTGTTTTTACGCTGGCGGTTTTCCGTTCCTTAACTTATTCCTTCACACCTAATCACAGCTGCATCTGATTCTATCAGTCTTTAAACATAAACCAGTTGTGAGGGCTACTCACCCTGGTGGTCTAGTGGGCCGGCGGGGACGCCCGCTGCGCTCTCGGCGGGGGCGCCCGTCACGCCGGTCTTCCTCCTCTCATGCACCGGATCTCTAGTGCAAGCGCGGTGTGCCTCTGCTAGAATTATAGGCGCAGTCAAACACCTTTAAAGGGGAATCAGTGTGTATATTCCTTGCCCGTTATAGGATTTGTTTTTCGTGAGTTTCCTGGGGCCTCTGTGCTGTATAGCTTCTGTGATCTGTTTCCTGTTGTGACCCCTGCCTGTTTTTGGATGATTCTGACTTCTGTATCCTGATCCTTGCCTGGTAACCGACTCCGCTTATTCAGTATCCTTTTTGATTGATCTCTGGTTTGACCCTTGCCTGCCTGACTCCGTTTGTACTCTTCTGCCCAAAAGACTTTGCATTACCATTGTGCCCCTTTTCTTGTTCAGAACCTTTCACTTAGCACCTCTCTTAATAAGACCTGGCGGCATCTGATTAGCCGAGGTCTCCTCCCGAGGTAAAAGGCGGCTGTTAAAGGCAGAAGCAAGAGCCGAGAATAGGGTGCTTAGCATTGGTTCTGAATTTAGGGTGCTGACCATGACACCAGTGTAATTGGGCTGCTGGTCATTCAGATCCCGTGTCAAGCAGCCCCTGCATTTATAGCTCCAGGGCATTGCAAGTAAAGTAACAAAAAGATAAATGGGAGTGAAAAACACATATAGAAGTTTTCAAACCAATAAAATATGAAATAACAGGTTCCCCTGAATGTAACAATACACCATATTTAATATAGTAGATAAAGGTATAGGTATGCATGAAAATATGTGGCCTACTATTCTATACTATCTAAAGAGCATTTACCAAAACACACCTACTATACACAGTATTTATTATCTCCAACCTGATTCATTTTTCTAATGCATTTTACCCAGTCATAGTCGTTGTTCTGTCATGTATGTTCAGTCAACAGTACTTTTTTGTTTTCTACTATAACCCACATTACAATATATGTGAAAGATTTCTAAAATATAATGATTAGTAACAAAAAAAACCCACACAGCCAAAAAAAACCCTCTAAGGCTAAGGCCACACTAGGCGATAGCGCCGCGATTTGACTCGCGGCGACTTTTCACCGCGACTTTTAAGCCGCAATCGCTGGGGAAACTTTTGCGCTGGCGTCTATGGGGAATCGCGAAAAATCGCCAGCGTAAAAACACACGCGGCGATCTTTTTTCTACTGTCGCTCGAAATTGCCTCGCTAGGCGATTTCGAGCTTACTGGGAAAGCTTGGATTACAAGGAATAAAGGTACTAGCAAGCGAGAAACAAATAGCCTCCATCCTGCAATTGCACACAGTCATAGATTATTTTCAATGTATTTCAATAAAGGAATGTATTGTATTGTTTTTTTTGCATACACATGATTTTAAAAAACATTTATATCATAAGGCTAGTGCCAATTTTATTCTTTTATATTATTATAGAATATATTCTATTCTATTCTATTATTTTATTTTATTCTGTGGTACCGGTATGTTTAACACAAAGAAAATGTCTTGTATATTTTATTACATTTTCATTCCTTTTGTATGTTTTATTAACTAATAAGCAATAGTTATAAAGTTAGGTTTTCAGTTGTGCTACTGTGGTAGTGGGACCTTGCCAGAGTACTACACAGGACATTTTAGAAGAGGGAGAAAAGAGGTTCTCTTCTGTGACTGCACTGTGGGTTGATTGATACAGACACTACTACTGCTTGTGCTAGGTCACAACCTGCTTGGATTTCCTATCATCGACACACTGCAGATTTCAGTGCCGAGAGCAGGGCTGCTGAACTTCTTTCTTGGTAGAAGATGCAACTCCTGCAGAGTTTTGGACCATCCTCTCTGTAGGTAGAGGCAGCATAATACTTGTTGGTTGATATAATGACATAGTACTAATAAGTCTTCAGTTAGGAATGGCAGAGCATAGTAGCAATCTCTTATGGAATTCTGGTTTTAAAATATTGCCTTTGGTGAGACTGGCAAGGCCCTATTTTTTTGATCAAATGTGAATAAATGCAGTGTCCATTTTACCCCATTTTGATCCTGGTGTTTCATTAAGGTATATAACAATGTGGCTCAGTGAGATGGCTCAAGGCGAAGGGTCTTTTGATTCCCCTTGTCATGTATTTTTACACTATTTTTTGTTTCACAAAAAATCTTGGTTATATCTGAATATAAAAAAACAATATCCCTTATTTTATGGAGATTTGCCAGTATAAGAACCTTATTTATTCAAATGCTTAAAAATGGCTAAGTAGTTGACAGTAAACTTGACTTGTAGCTTGTTTGATACCAAGCAGTTAAGGAATGTGTGATTTGAGAATAATGGATAATCTGCAAGGCATAAGATTGGCAAAGGTTTGTATGATTAAAAAACTGGGGCTGCACTACAGAGATAAGAAGAACACTATTATCATGTAGCATTTTTGGCTGTAGTGTTACGTAGCACTTTGCAGAGATATAAATACAGGTGTTAATAAAATACTAACAAATAACGCCCAAGAAGGCTGGCTGAACAGTTAAGGTGATAAATGAATAATCACACTCCTAGGATTTCCATAAACTATACTGAAAAATTATTTGCCACAGTACTTTGCATTGTGTTGCAAAAGCTCTTTAAAAAACCTTAGACAAATAGACACCATGGTACAACTATCCTTACACAGGACTACAATTTAAAACCTCATCGCTTCTTTTTTACTATACAAAAATTCCAATCATATTTCATTTCCAAATTGACTAATGTCATTATAGTTATGTTTGTGAAGATTCTCATTCATCCAGGTCATGGTATAGCTATAGAAATAAGTCAAATCAACTAGGACACTAGATATCTGTTACAGTTATTGTAATAAACTGAATTGTAAGTATTTGTAGAGTAGAACTAACTACAATGACATAAATCAAACCAAATAGACTTGCTGTGTTTTTCTTGAAGACGTTTCACCAGTCGGATTGGAGTGAAAAAGCCAGTTGGATGACTGGTGAAACATCTTCAAGAAAAACACAGCAAGTCCATTTTATTTGACTTATGTCATTGTAGTTAGTTTCTACTCTACAAATACTTAAAATTCAGTTTATTACAATGACTGTAACAGATATCATATCTTATCATAAGACAAAATCCAAGTTGCAGTATGTGGCGGGTCCACTGAAGTTTTTGTAGTATTTCAAAGGACTGTTTGGTAATGTGGTTACATTTCTTTGGAGCAAGTTTATCAAAAATTGAAATAAATGACGACAAACAACTTTATGCATATTTGACCCATTTGTTAAATTATATACCCTCAAGTCACTGGGAAAAAATGTGAATTGCCAGTAAAGCTATGTTTGGTTAAAAAAAATATTGCTCTTGACCATGATATTTCCTGCACTTTTTAATAAATGTGGCCCTTGCTTTTGTGCCTCAGATCCTGTTGGACATATGGTTTAAAGGTGCACATTTAAAGTGTTTCTAATATAATAAACTTGCTAAATTGTTCTTTTTTATACCTACAAGGAAAGTATAGCAGTTTGTCCCCTTGTGGGCCCTTTCTACTTTTTAGTCTCCCAGCATTAATGATTCAGCCATCTCTGTAGTAGTGAAAACACTTTCTAAACAATAAAGAGTTGCCATGATGGCTTAATTTATTAATGCACTACTTGTCTCTTACCACTGTTAGATCAATTAAAACATTTAAATTAACCATTAGAGATTAGTTTGACTCGTATCAGAAGCACATGTCCTAATGCACATCTCCCTATTGAGCATTCCATTATGATGTGTTAATTTCTCCATTATAAAGCGACATGTGCATATTTAGCAGTGATAGGTTAATTCATTTAAAGAGCAATACCTTTTGAGTGTTAATGATTGGTACCATTGCAATTAGCTTGAAATCTATTAAGCAATCAGAAGCAATTAAGCAAATACTTTCAAAAGTACAGCAAGAAATTGTCTTAAATGTGTTAACCTTCACATTATAATGAGGGAAACACTTTGTATTATGATATTAACATTTTGGCTTTTCAGGTTCTGGGTACAGAGTTAACACAACTCTACTATAGAAAAAAAGAAATTCTTACAAGGACAATATTATAGTTATATTGGAAAAACAATAGTCATCTTTCAAAGTCACATGAATGGGAAGGGATTTAATATATATAAAGTAAATTCAGATTTTCACCTATTAGTATGTTTGTATGAAATATGGAGATCCCAACCCCCTTAAAATTCACCTGTGAAGGTGTCAGGTGCTAGTACTGGAAGGACCTCACCTGCCTTGGGTTGACTGATACAAAGGACAAAATCCCGTAGCACACTGCAATTTGTAAAAATGTGTTTTGCATTTTATTTATTTTATGTGTATATACAAACATACACACATACAGGGGGACCCGAAATATTGCCCTTTTTGTATGTATATTGGCTGAATAAAATGTGAAACACTTTTTCATGAATTGCAGTGTGCTACTGGATTTTGATTAGTATCTTTGGACAGATTCAGAAGCTAGAACATTGAATGATAATTTGTATTTACAAAATTTACATTTTCTGCCTCCATAGAAATATAATTTTATAACACTGATCTTATAATTAAGCCAGAAAAAAAAATCTGGTGCATAAACTTCTGATTTTCTAAGCAATGAACCCCACATTTCATTGTGAGAAGAGTTCCATTGAAGAATTCCTCTATCTTTTAGATGTTTTCCTAGATTAAACATACCTTATGTGAAAAATCCTTACCCGTAATATAAAATATACATCTCCTTTCATTTTTTTAATGAAGCTTTGATTTTTTTAAGTTTGAATTCTTATTTTGAATTCTTAACTAGCATTTCCTCTCATCTGTTCCTTCTCTATGCCCCTTTTTGCAAAAACAACTCTATATCTATTATATTATAACATTACCCTGTCATTGCACTAGTTACTAAAGCTGGGTATATGCTAAAAGATTTTTCCCATGAGGCAAGGTTCAGGGCCAGATTTCAAGATGCCAGTGCCCCCACATGCACACCCTCCCCAACCTCCTCCTGCTGCTCCTCCCCTTGAACAAACCTGCTTTCCCCAACAGCACTTCTACTTTGCACATATCCCCCCTCCCACCTAACTCCCCCACGCTCACAACATCCCCAACTTCCTCCCCTCTGCTGCTCAAACCTCCATCACACCAACTTGCTTTCCCCAATGGCACAGCTACTTTACACACAGCATACTCTTTCCCTGTTGGCTTTATGGACTATTCTTGATGTGGCCAGCATCCCCCCCCCAATATTTGCCACCCTAGGCCTTGGTCTTTGTGAACTGCCCACAAACCTGGGCCTGGTAAGGTTACTAAATTAGAAGATCTAATTAGTTAGATTCTGGGCAAAATCAGGATGATCCAATCATTTGGTCTGGGGATCATATCATAATTGTGGCCATGGGCAGCCCATCAGATGATGATCAATGCACTGATACAGTTCTTTTGCGACAGATATTGGAAAATAAGAAATTTTCTATTGGTTGGTCAAACTGTCAGGATGGGCCCCTATATGGTACAATAAACTGCTGACTAGACTTGGAGGGCGAAGGTTGGCAGCTTTTATCAGCATGCGTATGGACACTTTTGGTCTATTGTTAACTGATACTAAAAAAAATATTTTCTCTTGGCAAATAATGATAATTACATAGCACACACACATAAAAACTCACACACAACATCCTCCTTATTGTGGTTGTTAATTATTAAGCAATAATTAAGGGAATCGTTTCTGGATTTAAACATTTCCTGCATTTTCTGTCAAACACTAGCATGACATACCATGGGATATAAAATGAAATTATCGTAAAGCCCCTAGAGAATCTTGTGCCAGTGTGAAAATTAATCTCAGCATGGCAGAAAAGTTAGCAATCAAAATGTTAAACTAGAGATGTCTATATGAAAAAGTCTATTTGTACATGCAATTGAAGGAAAATATATTTTTCTTCTGATTCCATTTTCCCTCTTGGTAATATTAACATAGTAATTATTACTGACTACATATGACAATTGCCTGTGCATGTGCATTGATGAACCATGGTTGAAAATGAGCCTCTAATCAATTTTGTTTAGGGAAAAAACTGTGATTATCTTAAAGGGGTTGTTCACCTTTGGGATAATTTTTAGTATGATGTAGAGAGTGCTATTCTGGAACAATTTGTGATTTTTGAGTTATTTCACTTTTTATTCAGCAGCGCTTCAATTTGTATTAGTAATCTGGTAACTAGGGTCCAAATTACCATAGCAACCATGCATTGATTTCAAAAAGAGACTGAAATATGAATAGTAGAGGGCCTGAATAGGAGGATCAGTAATACAAAGTAACAAACACAATACATTTGTAGCCTTACAGAGCATTTGTTTTTTAGAAGGGAATCAGTAACGCCCATTTGAAAGAGTCAGACGAAAAAGGCAAATACAGTAACTATAAAATATAAATAATGAAAACCAATTGAAAAATTGCTTAGAATTGACCGTTCTATAACATAATAAAAGTTACATTAAAGGTGAACCACCCCTTTAAGTAACCTACTTCTTCTGGGTAATAGTAAATGCCAGAGTTTTTCTTCTTTACAAAAAGCCAGTTTAGGCAAACTTTCAAAACTTGCCAAGTTTAGTAAACTCACTTGTGGTTCCATTAAAGATTACTCAAGCTTAAAAGCACAAGCAATCAATCTTAAATGGGGCCATAAGGGTCCTTATATATCCTTGCAGGAAATGTGAACAAAATGGAAATATCCAATATAAGGAACTGAAGAGAATCAGTGCATGACATTTATAAAATTATTTTGGGTATGGCCATTGTGCGTGTTGCTCTGGAAAATCCTGAAAAATTTGGTTTTTTTTTATAAAATCGCTAATTTTTCTACATTTATTAAACCGAGGATGGGAAAAGTCCGAACTAGAAAATTCGGCATCTCAGACCTATCAAGGTTGCATATAAGTCAATGGGTTTCGTGCAATACCCAGAGTTTTCAGGCAAACCAGCATAAGAGTTTTCGAGTGAAAGATCCCAAAAAATTGTGAAAACCTGATTTTTTTCCCTCAAAACATATTTTCAGGCAAATTTAATAATAAATAAGTGTAAAAATCCAGAGCGGATGTGCCAGTCAATGTGTAGGTTGAACATGTAAATGGAGGCATTTGAGCAAAAAAACTCAATAATGTCCCCTTGTGTTCATATGTTTTGTATTGTTACCTTATTCAGAGAGTAAGAGAGTAGTGTGTATCAACCTTTGTCATTAGTATTTGTATGGATGCATTTGAAGAGCACCTTAATTCAAATGAGCTATATAGTATAATGACCTTTCAAGAAGGATTACTTGCCCCAGTGGCTCATATTATTTGTGGATAGCTGGAGTGGCCTTTGATCATGTTTGTCTGGATCAAGTAGACACTATGTAGGAGTTAAAAGGGGTTATTTATCAAAGTCCGAATTAATCTCAATATTTTCAAAAAAAAAAAAACCCAAACAAATCCGCATGGGTTTTTTGGGCTTATTTATTAATACACAGAATCTGAAAAAAATTGCGAAAAATAAGATTTTCACAATTTTTTCTGATTTGTCATCCGATTTTAAGGATTTTTTTGGATCTTTCAGCCGAAAGCTCCGAATTTTGCCTGAACATTTCGGGGTATTGCCAAAAAGCTGAAAATTTTGTTTGTGGGACAGAATCCGAAAAAAAACCACCAAAAACAAGTTTTTCTTGATTTTTTCGGATTTTTCATGCGATTTTCAGGATTTTTTCAGATTTTTCAGCGAAAGCTCCAAATTTTGCCTGAACACTTTGGGGCACATCAAAAAATCATTGGGACTTCTCCCATTGACTTAAATGCAACCTCGACAGGTCTGAGATGCCGGATTTTCAGATTCTGACTTTTCCATCCTTGGAGTTTAATAAATTCTGAAAAATTTCAGATTTTTTTTAAAAAGTCTGATTTTATAAAAAAAGTCTATTTTTTTTTGTGATTTTTGCATTCAGAGTTTAGTAAGTGTTGACCACATCAACCACATATAGTATGCTTTATTAATAAGTATGGTATTATGTTAAGGTAATGCAGATTTTTTTTAGCATTTTATTAAACAGCAGAAAAGTACACAGTAACTGTGACAATGTATTTGTTTAGTAAAGTCTCATAGTTGCAGGAGCACAAAACTTTGAGAACAAATCATTGCATGCATCTCGCTTTGTCTTACTGTATGAGAGAGTATTAAAATAACACTCTGCTTTTATTGCTATCCTGAACCATAAATAAATGTCATTTTAACAGTGGTGGTAATGCACATAGAAATAACCTGAATTATTTTAGAAACTTGTGTTCTTTAAATAACCTCTCTCTATTACCAGATAGCTATTCATGGTTATTATAGTTATTTTACAACAGAAAATTCTTTATAAATAATATAACATTCCAGACTTAAGAGAAAACACAGTTGGGCTCAGGCTCTAAAATTCTTATAAAAAGGTAGCCTTAGGGCTTACCCCCTACAGTTTAAAAAAAAACAGTTCAACATCATTTTCCCCACATGCTACATTTTTGCTCATCCCTGTATGTTCATGGAAAACAAATACGTGCATTACCAATTTTTTTAAGGTCAAGGTGATAAAAGAAACCCCATTACTTAAAGATTATAACTCTTCAATTGGGATCCATTAAAAATAGTTTAAAATAAAAAAACAAATTTATTTAAGAAAAAAATGAACATTCTAATGACAAAGAACAAAGACAAAAAACAGAAAAAGAAAATATTTGTTGAAACATACAAAGGGAACTTAAGACACCCCTTGGAAGTGTACTTTCAACATTATTTTCTGGCCCTTTTAGGTGCCTAACCATGTCTCAATGCCTAGTTTACTGCTGAAACAGTTGGGGACTTTGGACAATCTTAGAATCATAAATTATGCTGTGCATATATTCAGAATCATGGAACATAACTAAACCTAAAAAACTTTATAGAATACTCTGCTTATTTGTACTGGGGACCTATTAATAAAAGTACAAAGTAATGTGTACTCCTAAAAAGATAAAGAAATACATGCCATTTTATTAAAGCTTCATTTGCAGATTTATTTCACATTTTTTAAAACTCCAGTTTCACTAGTGTGTTTTGCACTACTTGTGACTAGTGATGAGCAGAATTTATCACCAAGTTTCGTCGAAAAGGATGCCTATAGACTCTATGATGTGGGTGGCCGGTGCATTGGTAGATGAGGAGGCTACTCCACTTCCTGCACTTGCAATCATTCAGGCTTTTTGGCTTCCACTTTAGGAAGATGATCATGAACGTGTATGGGCACACTTACAGTATCCTCCATTCTGCCAGTGGGATAAATGGTTTATGTCAACCTTTATTGTACTAGTTCATTAACTAACTAAAGTGGCCATGAGCAAAAAAAATAAGTTAATTTAGTAGTCCATTTTTACAGTGCAGCACCTATATATTCAGCAAAGCCTTAGCGTGGCAGTTGCGGAGCTCTCCCAACTACATATCCCCCTGTGATCGCTGCTCTTGCGAGATCCTGGTTTTTTTTTTTTTACTCTTAATCACCAATGAAATACACCTGTGACATCACTTTAAAACACGTCTGTGTGTGAAGTTTGCACAACTCTGAGGAAGTGCCAGGATCACAGGCACAAAACGCGTTAGTTTGCAGCCCACTGCTGTAACTTGACTAAGTGTGCTTGAATAAAAGCCGACTTTGATATTACAATGTACAAAGCGCTGTACAGCACCTATATATTAACAGATTTTAAGAGCATTTAGGAAGTGGGAAAAGAGAGGCATAGTCATTTGAGTAATGCTAATCTTCATTTTGCTTCAGTTAAAGCATGTTTCCAGCTGCATTACACATAGAAGCTTTGAATTTTCTTACTCCAGATAATATATTGCTTAACGGGACTACCACATTATTATTTTTTACAATAAAAAGTGTCAAAGATCTACTACGTACATAAGAAAAATGATATCCTCTGGAGATTTCTGTACAATATTACTGATCTAAAATACAAGTGATACATGCTGCAAGCTGATATTCAAAGCTCTGCAGATATTTCCTATTTTTTTTTCTGTGAAGAATTATAAATGTGTGTATAAGTTTATACAAGTATCATAAAATCCTTGATTTTCACAAGTGAAGTAGCCATGTTTCAAAGGCACTCTCTTGACAACATCTGTGTATATTTTTTATGCTTGGTCAATAAAATGCACAACAAATAGCAAAGAGCACAATCCCACATGGTGATACATATTGTTGGAACACACAGCATTATAAATAAAGGAATGTGCTACTAGGACAAATCAAACTGATATTTAACCTACTGTAGATAAAAACAAGGTTTCTTAATCATAAATTGTCCCTCGAATAGTCCCTCAAGTACAAGGAAATAGGTTATGTGTACATGTAACATTAATCATAATTCAACATGGATTAGATGAAGGTTTCAAGATTTCAATTAAGCAGAAATAAAGTGTGGCCACACAGCTCAGTGTGGCCACTTGACAATTTAAAGTATAACATACATGGAAATACCAGAAATAGGGATGGGCAAACTTTTTCACCTTGTTTCGCCACGTAAATGACGCCCATAGACTTGTGTGGCACCGAAACAAAAAACTGTACTTTGTGAAGAGAACAATTTTACTATTTTCAATGAATATTTACCATCTATAAACTTTGGATATTAATGGTGACATGCCTACTGTAAATATAGATGCTTCTACATTAGCTGAATAAAAGTGAGTGTGATGTACTGTAGCTCCTGGCACCCTCTCATTTTTTGTTGACAATTGCCTTAAAAAATGCAAACTTAGCAACCCTTAAGTAAACTTAGAATATAATAGATTTAGAAAATATTTTTTTTTAATTCTTCATTATTTTAGTTTTATTGTTACCCGCTTGTTTTATTTTAGGTCAGTACATAGTGTGTTTCTGCAAACCTACAATCTCCCACGCTCAAGAGAGTACTGATTGTTCATTGCATAGTTGTTAATTCCATAAATCTCAGGAACAATGAATCTCTGTGGATATAGACATTCTATGATGTCCTTGGAAAATGGTTTTTCAAAAACAGATTAGAATACATGTCTAAAGGAAGGAAGATAAGTAAACACAGCAATTTGGAGAGCTGAATACAAAATGCATCAGTCAAGAACACTGATCTTAACATGAACTTTTATTCATATGCAATGGAAACTTAAAACATATTGTTTAGTAGGATGGTCTGTAATTTGCGGTTCAGTGTTTTGAAACTGTTATGCTTTGTCACAACAACTTTATGGCCAAACAGGTGATGAACAGTTTCAATTACATTCAAATGTTAAGCCTGTTTAGAGAAAGAAAGGGATGCATGAAGCCTCCCAGTTTACATACCAAAGGCCAAATAAAGATATTTTTGAGAAAAAAGTATTTCACCTCAATGGAGGGGTCTGAGAAATAAATCCTCAAGAAATTACTAATGATTCTGTACGTTAAGTTTAAGTTTGTTTTTGGGTCATAGCCCACATTTCAGACTGTGTTTTAATACACTTTCTCCTACACTCACCACCACTGCTGTTATTATTCCCATTTGTGCAATCCTCTTTTTGGCTAACCCTTCCTAGTATTGATAGTAATAGTCAATCTCCCTGCTTACCAGACTGGTGTACTCCGTTATATGTATGTATATATGTATGTCAGTTTTTGCAAATGCACAAGTGTTTATGAACACAGAAGCAACCTGGGATTTTAGGTATAAATAGCTTAGTTCCTGCAGAACGAAATCACAGCACCATCCAAGTTGTATATAATCTTAAAACGCCTTTATTGGATTTCTGGCTTGGATCTCAAACGAACAACGTTTCAGGCCTGTGTGGCCTTTTTTCAAGTTTTCAAGTAAATAGCTTAGTTCCTGGTCATACCATATTTCAAAAGAAAAACACAAGGAAAAAATTGACATCTCATAAAACCTTATGACCTCTGAAGGTTGCTCCAAGTTTTGGCTTTGGGATCTTTTTTAAGATTTTGCTCTCTCTCTATGGGGCAAATTCACTAAGATGCGAAGTTGCGCAACTTCGTCGCACTTGGCCGCACTTCGCCACACTTCGACAGGCATATTTTCGCCAGCGCTCCGCAAATTCACTAAAATCCAAAGTTGCGCACAGGGGTAGCGTAAGGTTGCGAAGTTGCGCTAGCGTTGATTCGCTATATAAAGCGAAGTTACGCTAGCGAAGGCTAATTTGCATACGGCGCAAAATTAAAATTTCAATGGAGGAACACGTATCAGCACTACAAATGCCCAGAAAACCTTCAAATCAGCAAATAAAAATGTTATGTTGCCCTACACATGTGTCCACTGACTAGGTAAGTTGCCATGAGTCAGGAAATGTAGGGGGGAAGGAGGGGAGCCCCAAAAATTTTTTCGATCTTTTTCAGCCTATCACCCATCATGTAGAAAACACGCCAGCGTTTTTTGGGACTTAGAAAAAAATTTGACTTTTTTGGAAACAATCCCTATCTACTCTATTGCACTTCGTCAGGTCTGAGGTGGCGTAGGAAGTCTAGCGTAAAAGGTAGCGTTCAGTACACTGCGCAAGTTAGTGAATTTGCATAGTTACATTGCTAGCGAAAATGCGCCTGGCGTAAGGATGTGAAGTAACACTAGCGAAAATACGCCAGCGTTCGTTAGTGAATTTGCGCAGTAGCGAAAATGTCAAACGCTAGCGAATTAACACTAGCGTTCGGCCGTTCGGCGCTTCGGCGCGTAGTGAATTTGCGCCTATAGATCTATATGTCATTTACAAACAAATACAAAAACAAATACCTACCCCTTGCCTTTTTGTAATTACACAAACATTTGTTTGTTTTAGTTAAGTTCATCAAGGTTTATTAGTTATCAATAGTTTTATTCCTAATATGAATGTAATTTATGGTATATGATAATATTTTACAGATCCTTATTTTAACAGAACCGTATAGCATATGCTACAGATGTACCTTGTCTTGGAAATTCATCAGACTCCCTGTGAACAAGTTCAGAGACACGATTCCCATAATGCATTCTGTTTTCATGATCATATGCCTTTAATGTTTCACTGGAGCTGTAGGATTTTTGAGTAGGAACTCTGCACTCCTCCCCATCCAATGAAGAGCTGGTATATCGACCTTCTGTCCCAAAATGCCCTCTTGTCAGAGATCTGTGTCTTCGATCTTTTATATCCATTTTGCTCTTTTTAACTGGTACTTAATAGAGTTAGAATTTCTTGAAACACAATCTTGGACCTACAAGTGGAAGAACAGTAAGATATCAATGTATTCCACTTTTATCTAAAGCATTATGTAGCACAGATTAGAATATAACTGAGGAATCTCACATATGTAGTCTATGTGAATTAGAATCAAAAATATTAAATTAACAAACATTGTTGTTACCATAATGAATCAAATGGATGATACCATAATTATCCCAATAGTTATCTCACTTTCTATCACAAAATAAGAAACAAGATAAAGTAACATGAACTTTATTGAATATACAGTATGTTGACTGGATATGAAAGGTAATTTGTTATAGGTGTGGGGGAACATGCTGTAATGTGTGTACGTTTTATAGTTTCTTACAGTTTGTGAGTAGTCATAATTCTAAAAAACGTATGAATCTTTTTACACAAACTGAAGTGCCAATGCAGTTATCTGGCCGCGTGTATATGTATACAATATGTTTGTAGAACAATTAGAAACTATAAGAGGCACATTTATCAAAGGTTGACTTTCAAATTCATGTGAGTTTTTTTTAACTCTAACAAATTGGAATATACTCGAAATTCAATTGGGCGATTAATAAAAAATCGAATATTTAAAACTTGGACAAATTTTACTGATTCGAAAACTTTTTCTTGGAAAAAAACTCGAATGTCAGGAAGACTAGTAGCATGTACAGATTGGCCCCTGGACCTCACCCATTGACTTATACATAAACTCAACAGGTTTTAGGTGGCGAACAGTCAAATTAAAATTTTTATCGGGCCAGAGTTAGTGATGGGTGAATTTGCGGCGTTTCGTCGAAAAATTTGGCAATTTCCCGCAAAATGTAGGAAAATTAGTGAAACGCCGCTGGCGTCTCATTTTTGATACCGGCATCCGTTTTTGACATCAGCGTCCATTTTTTGGACACTGGCGAATTTTCGCGGCCGTTTCTTGAATTTATTTGCCGACGGCGAATCGCGCAAATTCCCTGCAAATTCACGCCTGCCGTATAAATTCACCCATCACTAGCCAGAGTTTTATAAATCCCAAAATTCTAATTTGAATTAAAATTCAAATTGAGTTTGGATAATTCACAATTTGAATTTGAGAGTTTTGACCATAAAAAATATAGAGTTTTCTTTCTTAAAGGGGGTAATCAGCTTGAAAAAGGAACTAAAATGTTCTGAAAGCTTGCCATGATTATATTAGTTAGCCAATAAAGGTATCACCTTTATACCACTTTTGTTATTTTTTTATTTCAAAAGGGTTGCCCTGTAACATTTTTACAGGCTAACATGGTACAGCAACTTTACCTTTCCTAAAGGAGAAAGATTTTCTGGATATTTATTTTGAATACCATTACATTTAACAGATTGAACACAGAATGGGAATTGCACAGTTTTGAAGAGGGGCTATGGAATTTATAGGGAAGTAAGTAATTTTGTGGATAATTTACCCCATTTGTTCAGTTTTTATCTGTATATAGGTTTTACATTCATGGAGGAATTTTGTGTGTTTTTATTATTTGTATTTATCCTGATTATATTTATACTTGTATATAGTGATGGGCGAATTTATTCGCCAGGCGCGAATTCGCGAAATAGAGAAAATTTGCCGGCGTCAAAAAAATTTCAGAAAAAACGATGCGCCGGCAAAGCCCATCACTACTTGGCTATGTTTTGGAATTGTATATTATTTTCTTTTTTTAGGATTTATGGTTTTATGGTCTGCCACCCAATGAATTATCCTGTATACATTTGAACATATGCATATTTCTGCTATACTACTGTATATGTATTTGATTGTAACAATGTATTTTATATTTTTTTATGTAATTTTTAGTATGAGTAGGAAACCTATGGGGTTAATGACATATTTTTTATATGCTGCAGTTTCTAGGGCCAAAGCAGGAAAATTGGAGGGTGGAAAGAGGCTAATAAAAACCCTAGAATGGCCAGATCATCATTAACTGCCCCATAACATATGGAAGAGCAATAATACTGAATGTGTGTCTTTATTCATCCTTCAGTAGGTAATAAAAACTATGGATTAAGTTTGAGCAAACATTGTCTATGACCTTGCTGTTGGCTACCCTCTGGCTAGCCCCAACAGAGAGAAATGTTATCATTAAAACACTCAAAGTGGAGATACACAGACATATGGGATAGCCTAACCAAAACTGGGAAATGGATCATCACACCTACATGCCATATAATGCATTCTCCTTCCCCCTGGCCTTTACCCAGACACGAGCTTAAAACCACAGTCAATTTATGAGGGGAATGAACAGCTACTGATTTAAATAAATTTCAGTACCTTCAAATTAAACATTTTTATTCAGAGTCAGCCACAATTTCCTCCACACAGGGCAAGACTAGAACCCAAAGTTATAGTGCATGTTCGAACCAATAAAGCTGCACCTGCAAGGCTATTTTATTTTTTTACAAACAGATACTGGGGCTCAAGACATATTCCCTGATCAAACTAAAAGAAATGTCAGAAAACAGTCCTCACAGATACTTTTTGGTGGAGATGTAAGGAAAACACTGGTACTCTTATACATACTGTGTACTCTGGAGCTGTCCAGTCCTGAAACCATTCTAGACCACACTGAACAATACCATTAAGATAGTAACAGACACAGATATACCTGCTATTCTAGAGCGTATCCTTTTTTCCCTGATTCAGGCTCTCATGAGTAGTGATTATCGAAAGTTTTCACCAGGTTTGGGAGTGAAAAAGATATCCACAGACTCCAATGGGTGAATAAAAATTGTCGCCTTGGACTTTAATGCATCATTGTTTCGCAAATGTTCAGCGAAGCAAAATGGGTGAGATTCGCCTATCACTACTCATGAGCTCTACAAGCTCCCTCACATTACTTTTTTTAGAAAGACAAACGTTCCTCCATATGCCTCATAACCCCCTTTTCTGCATTGCCCAGCCTTGAGTTCTCAGGAACAAACCACCCATGCAAAGAACTGCAATGACATGTGCTTAATCTAACAAATACCCCAGGCAAATCTTTTGGCGATTCTGTTAAGATTTTGGTGACAATCTGCAATTTCATCATTTATATGTTTCTCCTGCTCGTTGGCCAGTCAATTCTTTAAAGTTATTTAATTCCCCAGTGAATTTAGTCCTGTTTTTAAGCTATGCAACCTCTGTCCAGTAATGATGGGAGACTAAATTCTGCAGGTGTGAATTTGCGGTGAATTTCCACACTTTTCTGCAGGTGAATAAATTCGCAAAACCGATGAGAAAATTTTGCCGGCATCAAAAAATTTTTTGCAGCGCACCAGAAAAGCTGCTTGCGTCAAAACCGTTGCATGTCAAAATTATTTGCCTATTGACTTTAGTGCCAAAATTGATGTGAGCGTGAGAATTGACACAGACAGCAAAATTGACGCAGGCGTCAAAATTCACGTTTCATGAATTTCACGTGAAATTGGCGAACAGGGACACATTTCCCCACCACTACTGTCCAGTATGCAATATAAAGTGAAACAATTTCCCAAAAACGCCCCTGCTTCTACCATTCTCTGTTTGTGTCAGGGACAGTCATTTTTTCTTACCTCCATAGAAATATTTACATAAACTAGTTGCTTGATCACTTGCAAGTCACTTTATATGGCATAATTAAAAGAAATATTAGGCTATACATTGTCTGTAAATTTTAAATATTGTCAGTTTAAAAGATATGCACTGCATTCTAAGTGTGTAATGTTAATTACATGACTTTTGTATCAGTGTTGCTTTTAGCAGTAAGGAGAGCGTGTGAGATTAGAAAATGAGCCAAATACTTAGTATTAGATGAGCTCTTAATTTGCAGTATTAGTAGATTAAAACTGCTGGAGTCACATTTGATCTTCACTGGAGTGCCCAGCAAGGTTGTATATTGAAAGTCTCCCAAAGCATTTTATCTCTTTTTAATGAGTACTTGAGAAGGAATCAATCTATTTTTGTTACTAAGCGCACCGTTATGCATTATATAACTGAAATATTTTTGTTGAAGTGATACAATACAGTGATGTGACAGATAGAAAAAAAATCATTTTATTTCACTCTAAGCTTTAAATGGGCAGCTACAAATAATAATGATCTTTCATGAAATTGTTTTCAGCAAGATTCACAAAGCTTAATATGCATGAGAAAATAAAAAGGTCCAACAGTCATTGTTGAGCTCTCTTAAACACACTAATTCACTTTGTTACGAAGCATTACACCTTCTCTAGCCATAGGAGAATTCCATAAAGGTGTTCAGCTCTTTAAGTTTGGTTTTATATATATTGATGTACAGAATTAGCTTTCTTCTAAAGCATAGAAATGATGCCATAAAATATATGTTTGCACAATGCCTTTGCCTCCTGAAGAATTGTTGGAGGACACTGCATCCCGTTTCAGGGCACAGAGAATGACGACTGCAGCAAAATAATACAAGAATACAATCCCTAAGTGGTATACAATTCTGCCCAGGGAATATATAAATTACTCCTTATATCTCTATAGTATGGAACTATAATAGCTACAACAAATGTAATTTAATTAAATCAGTTCTGTTAAACAAAGAGATTTTGTTTTTAGAACATATAAGTTCTTTGCGCACAGACTCTGGGAGTCAACCCTCTAACTGCAGAGTCACACTTCAGTACTGTGACTGATCAAGATTATGTGGGAGAGGACAGAATAGTCAATATTTATTGCAAAAGTGCTGTTTATTAAGTGTATTACACTGCATGTTCCAGGGCCCCTATGTGCCCTTTATCAAGTGTATTTTTGATGGGGCTAGAACCTACCTTGAAGCTATGAGAGCATGAGTTCAATCCCAACAATGGCACTTTCTGCAAGGAGATTTTATGTTCTTCCTATTTCTATGTGGGTTAACAGTTTCCTTCCACACTTCAAGAGCATACAGGTTAGTTAAATGAATCTTTATAAAACTGACCCTAGTTACATAGTTACATAGTTAAGTTGGGTTGAAAAACAGACAAAGTCCATCAAGTTCAACCCCTGCAAAATAAACTCAGCGTCCACACATACAATATAACATCCCACAAGGCATTTAACAACCTCACTGTCCTTACTGCAAAGAACCACCTATGCAGGGGTGGCCTTTGGTGCTGGGATTCTCTATATGGGAAAAAAGGTTCTTGGCTATTTGTCTATAACAGTGATCCCCAACCAGCGGCTCTAAAAACATGTATACTGCCAAACAGAGCCTCCTGTTGGCTTCAAGTCCATATAGGAGCTACCAATAGTCAACCACAGCCCTTAGTGATTACCCCCAGGATATTTTTCATGCTTATGTTATTCTCCATTTTTTTTTTTACATTTTAATGTACATTTTAATGCTCACAGGTAAAAAAGGTTGGTGACCACTGGTCTACAATGGCTTCTAATGTACTTGTAAAGTGTTATCATGTCACCTCGTAAGTGCCTTTTTTCCAGAGAAAACAAGTCAAACCTTGACAGTCTACCATCAAGTTAAGTCTTCCATCCCTCTAACCAGTTTATTTGCACATCTCTGCACTCTCTCCAGCTCATTTATATCCTTCTTAAGGACTGGAGTCAAAAACTGCACACTAGTGTGTGTGAATGTAATAGAGACCTTAGATTGTAAGCTCTACCAGGGGCAAGGACTGATGTAAATGTTGACTAATCTCTGTAAATTTCTGCATAAAATGTGTCAGCTATGGGGCCCCAGTGACATTTTTCTGCCAGCTTATTTTAAACAGGGGATGAGCTTCAGTTTCTGGGCTTAATGCCAGTTTATTTCCATATAAAGAGGTGTCATGCGGTTACCATTATCATTACTGTAGATTTGCAGTTTTATTTCTGGGAACACTTCCATCCTATCCATTTGACATTGTTTTATCTGCTTTTATAATCACCTGGGTTTTTCTCTCTCACTCAGATTTTGGCACTAGATATTCCCTTTTAGGTTTGTTATTCATTAAACACGCTACCACTGCTTTATTTTCAGAAATTATTATCTTACATGTCTTGATATTGTTAATGGATACATATTGCTATCTTCTTATTTACAAGTCATTTAAACACTTTTAGTTCTATGTAATGCGGGAGTTTTACTAAGTTTAATATTTGGAGGCCTATTTGTCAACAGACTTTTAGAGGTTTAAGAGGTTTTTGAAAACCATGACAAAACGTACTTTCTCGAAAAACACAAATGTCAGGAAATTTATTAAGTCACACAAACTGCAACTTTTTTGTATTGTTGCACAAAAACCAATGTCAAAAACACCGGAAAACCTCTAAAACTTTGAATAAAAAAAAAGATCTTGCAGTTGTAAAAGGGACATCTGCCATTGACTTCTACATGATTTCAACAGGCTTTCACTGGAATATTTTTGTTCTCAGAATTGTTGTAGTTTTGTTGAATAATAAATCATGGAAAAGTTAGGCTTTTTTTTCAGCAACCTTTTCAGATTTTTGACATCAAAAACCCAACCCAAAAAAAACCCTATAGAGTTGTGTCCACTGGTAAGGAGTGGTTCATGGGGGTGTGGCCCAAAATGCTAAACAATTAAGGGCACAGGGTTCACTTTGAAAACCTGCTAGCCTTGCTTTTGAGTTAAATGGATAAATATAGTAGAAGTTAACATACTGAAAGTAAATACAACAGGTTTAGAATGAAATCCACATTTAAAAGCTTATCTTACTTCCCAATCCCAATTGATAATGAGGATAAATATCTGCTACATGCTACTGTAAAACAGAAGTGTTAGAACAATGCAATGAAAATGAAACTGCAAAATTGTTGTGATTCAGCTAAAAATATTAATTTGTGAAGGAAGTCAACAGTTCTTTCCAAGGGCAAGAGAATGGCTGGCACAGAAGAGTAAAATTAAATTCAATTCAATTGATTTACTGCACTCTAAACCCCAAATCTTGAAAATTTAAGAGTACCAAAATCAGTTCTATTTCAGAATTATGTGCTTGCTTTCTGGCATTTGTTATGGTCTCTTAAAGCATTGTAAGTGTTTTTCTAGTCACTCCTAGTACAGTCCAACAAAGCACACTTCTGTAATCATTTTAAACCCCCACAATTTAAATTACTTAACATCATAAATGACTGCCCCCTTATGAAACTTTGCTGTATGATACTAGATCAAAAAGGTTAAAATGCATTTGCATTATACCTCATATTAAATGACTCGGCTGCATTCATGAATTATTGCACATCAGTCAGCTCATATGCACAAAGTGCTTAAATGCCTTATGTATACGGACATTTTACATTCATTACATTGTTGTCTTAAAGTACTGCAAAAGGACATTTTTCTTTCTTAAAAATGCAGCATTAACTTCTTGATATTGACCCCTTTGATTTCACAGTGGTACAAACAGGCAACATTTAAATAAAGTCACTTGCATAGATAAGTTATGGTGGCAGTTAATACGTGATTACAGAGGCCTAAGCAGTAAGGAATCCCCAAACTCTGGAGTTGTTCTCCAAATCAACCAGTTATCAGTTAACTCTAAAAAAGAGGCTCTAATAAGAATAATGACAGCAAGAGTCACATGTATGTCATATGTATAGCTCTGAACCAAATTCACTTTTGTGAAGACACATTGATATCGACTTGTCATGCCATTCTGCCTGAATTTGGAATAGTATCTGTGAATCATTTGAATTAATTGTAGCAAGCAAACTGCTTTCAGATAACTCATTATTTAGAACAATGCTAATTACTGCTGATTAATTCTAGGTATGTTTGTTTTATTTCTGTTTTATAATGTTACACGTATCTTTTCATATCTAGCAAAAATAATAGTTTATATAGAATGTTTTCTCCTGCTTATTCCCCTTCTTTATTCCTTCATTAGAGTGGACTTCCATTTGTCTTTTGTTGTTTTAATGTGCAAAAATTACTTAAAAAAAATAGATATAAGATATATCTTAAGAATAACGCGAGTGAAGCAAGTGTTTGTTTGTAATTTGAGAGACTCCCAGAAGCACTTTAAACACCTTACATTTTATTAGGGAGACTCTTAGTTTTTACAGCTTATACTGTACCTTGAAACAACTGCAATAATTATATGTTGTTCCAAGAGAATGAATAACAATCTGTGAGCTTCAGTATTTGGTAAAAAATCAATGGAAAATATGAATGTACCAACTAAAAATACAATTACATCTTCACCCTAGGCTTAAATCTGCTTGTTGTAACATGAATCTATAAACAACCATGCCGTTTTTTTTCAACAATAACTGTTATCTCTCTTTACAAAATAGTCGTACTTTTTGGCATTACCTGTGTTTACTAGTTCCAACTAAAACTGTATAAAATTATTAGTAATCAAGACTTTGCAATGCTCATTGAAGTCAATTCATTTACACACACAAATGGAATCATTTCCAATGTGTCTATCTGTAAAGGGCATGTAAAGTCTAAAATAGAATAAGGCTAGAAATGCTGTATTTTGTATATAAAATATAAACAGGAACTTACTGCACCACAAGCCTAATCAAACAAATAATTTATGCTTTCAAAGTTGGCTACAGGGGGTCACCATCTTGTAACTTTGTTAAACATCTTTGCAAGACTAAGACTGTGCACATGCTCAGTGTGGTCTGGGCTGCTTAGGGATCATCATAAACAAAGATGCTTGAGTTCTGCATGGCTGGGAAGTAAGGCGGGGGCTCCCCCTGCTGTTCATAAGTATGATTGTTTCTCTGCTCAGCAGTTAGGGACCATCTGACAATTCCTATCCACATCAGTAAATGAAGGGAGAATTTCACTGTATACAGTCAGGTTTCTTATAAAAACGGTACACATTTTTTAATTAAAGTGTATTGGAGACAGGTTTCTTTTTCATTAAAGAAAGTAAAAATGGGATTTTATTGTTTTGCCTTTAATGGAAGAAAGTATCCCAAAGTTTCTATCTTTTTGGGGAGGCAGCCTCGTTAAATAGCTATTTTTCTCAGCCTATGCTGACTATGATCCTCTGCTTCTTGGTGGATGGAATTAAAGTAATATTTGTGTCCTCATCCTCCAAAAAGGAGGACAAAAAATAAGTTATAAAAAAAAATCTAGAAATGGAACGATTACCAGTACACTGAGGCTTATGCAAGCCCCTGATGTCTAGCGAGTTAGAAAAGCAGAGTCAATCAGAATCAAATGATGCCTCCACAGGCCCTATTGCGAGTAAAACTCAATTATAATCAGAAACCTCCAATGAATAACAAGTGCATTAAGAGACCTTGGATAAGAGCTAAATTAGGAAAGTGGAGTTTTCGATGCATGAACAAGTTCAAACTTAACCTAGGACATGTTTGATTTTAGTTACATGGAATAAAATTGAGTTTTAATCCCAAGCAAGTGGCAGAGGGAGTGCATGCCTTTATTCGTTCTTGCTGGTGAGGTTTAAAGAAGCAAAATCCTGCAGGTTTCTGCAGAAGCAGATATCCTGGCAGGTTGTAAGGTCAGCCAGGGCCAGTAAGTATAGGCCAAGGTAAGCACCAAAGAGAACTAGACCGTATTTTCTATTGTGTGGTTGGGTTTTCTTTCTTTGAGTAAAATAAACAGATTTGACTTATCAGTCAATGTATTTTGCTTTTTTGTTCTAATAGATTGGACTGAACTACTGTAGATGTGTACATTATTATACATTAGCATAACATGAACTCTAGGCTCCTGAGCCACTGCATGCACTTGTTTCAGTATACATCATGCCAATTTTGCTACAAGACTGATTCTAAAGGTCTGTAAAATGTATTTTGTGCTCAAACTGAATTCCAGTAAATCCCTTGCTAACAAAATACCTTTATATTACTACTTCAGGGCTCCTCCCAAATCCACTAACTGGCACCACTTTAGGTAACTTTGAGAGCAGCATGGGGAACACTGCATACCAATTTTCACTAGAAGTACAAGTTGGAAGAAACATAAAAGCGCAACCTCATTATTAGGCAGTTTTCTACCTATAGTGAAAGCTAAATTTATCAGAAATAACACAAACCTGCAGAGATGCTTTTTTTATAAATGTTCAGGGAGAGCTTTGTAAGCAACACATTTATTTAATATGTGGGAAAAATCAAAGTGTAAATGTTTGGCTACAGGATTTGCTCAGAAACATTATAGACAAGATTAAGGGACAGATTATATGGGTAATTTATGAACATCTGATCACATGTGCAATGTAGATTTTATTGCATAAAACAGCCCATATTTAAAATCCTTCTTCATGTAGATTTTCATAATATTGTACTTTTTAGTAGTATGCGCCATTGGGTAATCATAAATAGAAAATTGCCATTTTAAGAAATATGGTCCGCCCCCTGGGATCCTATGATTCATGGTGTACACAAAGAAAACAAACATGATAGGTCACATGGATAGGCAATTAACAGTTCTGTCTGTTGCTTCCACACTTCTTCCTGTTACAGGAATATCATAAAATGAAAAGGGAAACCAAGGGAAAAGGTGTAAAAGAGTGATAGTTTCTTAAATGGGCTGTTCACCTTCAAACACTTTTTTCAGTACAGTTGGTTTCAGAAAGTTTACCCAAAATAAAGACTTTTTCCCAATTACTTCCTATTTTTCTATTTCTGGCTGTTTTTTGTTATTATTGAAGTGTAAAGTTTTCTTTTTCACCTTCTAAAGCAGCTCTGGGGGGGTTCACCGACTCTTTTACTGTTTGAATTGATACATTTAGGGGCATATTTATCAAAGGTCAAAGTGAAAATTTGAATTCATAAAATTCGAATTTCATCTAATTTTTGTGTACTTTGACTAGGGAATAGTCCAAATGCAATTGAAATTTGAGAAAAAATCTAAAACCTGCCAAATTGCTGTTTTAGCCTATGGAGGACCTCCAAGAGTCAATTGGTGGAGTGTGAAAAATCTAAGGTTTTTTTGGAAAAACTTCAAATCTAATTTGATGTTTTTGAATTCGAATTTTGAAGTTTTTCAAACTTGAAATTCGATAAATCTGCCCCTAAGTTGATACATTTGTTATCTTTGTCCCTGCTGAACAGAATCCCTGAGTTTCATTAAAGGCAGCTGTTAAATACAATAGTTGCTAATATTCCACAGATACTGCTTAGAAATGTATCAACTAATCGTAGCAATTAAATGTAGTAATTGTAACAGTTTCGATGCTCCTGGATCACTGAGCTGCCAGACTGAGACACTAGAGGCAGGAACATTCAAATTAAATTTTGGGAAAACAGTAAAAAATAAAAGATGGGAAGCAATTGAAAAAAGTTTTTGTCTATGGTGAACAATCTGAAAATTTAGCTGAATAAAAGGTGAATAACCCCTTTAAATATATATTCAAATTTGGTAAGATTGATTAATATGCTGCTTAATAAAATGTAAACTGTTGCTCAAGTTTTTCATTTTGGTTATATATTTTCCCTTTAATGAATACATAAGAGAACCTCCTATACATTTGTAAATTACCTTTAAATAACTAATCACTTAACCATGGACTGGTGTGAACTCATGGTTATTTTCTGCAGCTTATCAGTGATTTAATGTGTCCCATTAACCTATATTCTATTTTTAGAATGTGCATGAGTGCCTTTAATCTCCATGCAGGGGATTTCTCATTACCTTTTAGCATATATTAGTGCTTCCTGCTAAACTCATCAAATAATAACTGAAACGGTAATTCGTTTTTAAACTGTTTCTCAAAGCATGATAAAGACAATGGGGCAAACTTACTAAAGGGCAAAGTGGCAGTCGCTAGCGCAAATTTCAGAAATCTCATCCGTGGGGACATCGCTAATTTACTAACAGGCGTAAAGGACAATTAGCTAGCAAAAGAGACAGTCGCTAGAGCAGTTTCGCCCTATCACCAGGCGAATTTTCTCTTGAATTATGGCTACTCTGCACATTTACTAAAGTGCAAATTTTACAGAACATTACCTCTTTCACCAGTTTCATTCACCAGCTTAGACCTGGCAAACTGATAAGATGAAGCTACATCCTCCTCACTCATATGTCAGTGACATCATATCCTGTATGCTGGAAAGTCATAAAAGTTGTAAAAAACGCTGGCATTTTTTCATTTTTTAAAGTGGGATTGTCTTCAGAAGTCCTAACTGTTAAAGATTGTTGTGTTAACGTTTCTTTCCCGACCATTTAAGGGGCATGCCACATTTGTTTTAAGGTGGGCTCATGTCTAGGGCATTAGAGGAACTCTTTTTGTCTTCCTATTTCGCTTTCTTTTTGCTACATCTCTAATAAAGACGTCCCGTGCCCTAATGACTAATAAGTGACACTTGTTTTCATACCTGACCTTGATAGCAGCTAATATTGCCCAGAAAGATGACATAGCCAGATAAGCAAGTGGATCGGAATACCTACAGATATACTTGGTACCTGTGCTGCAGACTAACCCACTTATTCACAGCTCAAGATATCTTCTGCAAAAAAATGATTGATAGATTGGCATAACTGTACATTGTATGTGCCAACATCATCATTATATTTAATTAAAATACTGTAGTAAGACAGGAAGCTTATTTACTTAAGGCTTGCATTTCCCTTGTCTATCTTTAAATATTCCTTTACGTAACATAAAAATGCTTTTTAGCTGTATAAATTATTGACATTTGTTTAAAATAATCAATGTCTGGCTCAGACATAATTCATAAAAAAATCCTCTTCTATGCATTTTATCTAACAAACAACCTTTTTGTAGTGAAATCCAGCATTTTGATGTTGGCTGCCACGTAATTCATATTAAAACTATGAACGGAATTTAAGTCCAGGCAGCAGCAACAGGAAATTATCTGTAATAAATTTGCCGCATTTGCCATTTCAGATATATCATATAATTTGTTTATAATATAAATGTTCTTAGTATCCTTCTACTTTATTGTACCTTAAGACAGTTATGATTTCCATTAAGTTATAATCTTTTAGGAGCTCAGAGTATATCAAGCAGGCAGAAAAGCATGCATTAAGCTCTTGAAAAGAAATATGGAGGAATTATTCATCCCTAGCTGCAGTAATTTCAGGGTGATAAATAAACTTGTTCTTTCAGTAGTCTTTTTAATTAATAGGTTCCAAACTTAGATGGACTACACCACGAAACAAAAGGATTAATAACTACAGCTGAATCCTAAGGATTTCACAAGCTCAGTGCTATAGAAACTAACTTAAAAAAAAAACCTGTAACAGACTTCCATTTTTATACAACATTGAAGCTTCAATGTTTTGGTTTTTGAACACTTTTGTGGGTAAAGGAAAACATTTTTAAAAGGTTAGTTTTGTAATATCAGCAGCAAATACTATGTTAATGTTTGATAAGTAGTGATGCCCTAATGTTTTCGCATGAACATGCGGTGTAATTTCACATCTCGTCATCTGCGAATGTTTTCAGAAAACTGCAGCAGAAATTTGTGGCAAAAATATTTGCCACTACAAAAAAGTCAGCAAGACAAAATTGTTATGGAGAAAAGAATGTAGACAAGACACAATTGTTGCCGAGACAACAAAGTCGCAATGAGAAAAGATGGCCATTGACTATAATGCATTTTTGTTGCGATTAAAAATTAATTTCCAGCTTTAGAATGGAGGAGGATTTGTTGGTAAGTTCTGAATTTACAAACTGTACTATATATCAGGTTCATGTTGCAGAGAGGTTATCAGCTCTTTGCGTTGTGTTATGAGGAAAAACTACAGCATTCTCCAACCATGAGTGTTAATTAAATGAAATAAGGTGACATTTTAATAGGGTGTCTGCCATGCCTGTGCATGCGTGAACCCGTCAAAGTTTTTTGTATCAAGGAATAGTTTGCAAAGACACAATATCAAATTTTATGCCAATCGTGACACGCAATATGTAATTTATCTGATTACCTGTGCCTGCGGTTTGCAGTATATTGGTAAAACGATCAGTCCAATCAGGAAACGGAAATCAGATTATCTGAATGGGGTCTCAAGAGGGGACAAAAGTTCTGCTGTTTCCAAACATCTGATTGAAGTACATGAGTGTAACAAATGTGTTTCATTTCAGGTCATAGATAGACTAGTTCCAGGCATTAGGAAAGGAGATATAGAGAAATCCCTTTTAAGAAAAGAGGCATTTTGGATTTTTACAATCGACACCGTGACTCTTAGGGGCCTCAGTGTAATTTTTGTATTTTATATATATATATATATATATATATATATATATATATATATATATATATATATATATATATATATATATATATATATATATTTTTTTTTTTTTTTATATATATTTTTTATATTTTTTGTATTTTTGTACTTTTGTATACATATATACACATGCCTATTCCCTTGGTGACAGCTCTTTATCTACTTTATAAATTTTTCCTTGCTGGCATCTTACATTTATTCATTTCATAGATTATTGGATATATGATATTTCATTTGTACATAATTCATATAACACATCAATTACATTTATTACATTTATCAAATATATTTATTTATTTATTTATTAATTCTATATACATAATATATTACATTAATACATATAAACAAATGATTTTAGTAATCTGAATATATTAGGTTATAACCATATTTATTTCATTCTACATACATACATTCCTTTATTAAGTGACAGGCGTTATACTGACTGCAGTGTTTTTAACCAGATTGTTAATATTCACTTGGTGTGTGTGTTTTTTAGTGTTTTTTAGTGTTTATAAAAACTATGCCAGCAGGGTGCGCTTTTGGCTTCTGATGAATTGACCCATGCAGTCACGAAATGCGTAGAGCCATGCACTCCCCTGCCCAGCTCATCCACTTTTTGAATACTCTATGTTTTTAAAGTATATTCAATAAATATGGACTTTTAATTGGCATCCTGTGTGCGAGATTACCCTGCATTTATGATCCAGTACATGTTGAATGTGCCTTCCCTATTTCAGATGCTTTGTAGTCACCGTAACCAGAGTGGAATTTGTTTGCTGGATCAATCTCACTGTGTCCTTCTCGTTGGATTTCGGATTCGTGTGTTTACATTCAAATCCGAAAAAAGTAACAGTTTTCAGCAACAAAGTCAAAAAAATCCTACAATTGTTTTTTTTTTTCACAAGACTTTTCCCGCACAAGAAATTTTTGTGGAAATTAATTGATAAATAGGGGGTAAAAGTCCATGCAGATTTGGTTGGAGTGGTTTTCAGAAAATAGAGAAAAAAATTTGGATTTTGATAAATAACTTCTGTGTTAATATTTAGTACTTCACACTTATATGAATATCACATGACCATCAATTTAATTTGAAATCTTAAAGTGGGCAAATATTTCTGCCTTAAATTAAGTATAACTTTTTTTAAATATTTAGTGACCTCATCTGTGTAGAAATGCAGAAAAATCCCCAAAACATGACTTAAATATACCACTATAAACAGGCCTTTTACATTTGGGGGTTATTTACTAAGCTCCGAAATTCCCTGACATCTCAAAAATTTGTGATTTTTTATAAAATCGGACTTTTAAAAAAATCACAAATTTTTCGGAATTTATTAAACCCTGAGGGCTAAAATGCTCAAATATAAAAAAACACGGCATCTCAAACCTGTTGAGGTTGCATAAAAGTCAATGGGAACTGTCCCATTGATTTTTGGTTGTTTCTGGGGTTTCGGGCAATTTCACGATGTTTGCAGAGCTTTCGGGTGAAAACTCAGAAAAATTCTGAGATTTTGGGGGGAAAATAAACCCCTAAAAGTGTATAGCTACAGCATATGAAAAGGGTTAGTTCGCCTTTAAGATTTAGTTATTATAGAGCGAATTCTTAAAAACTCTTCAGTTTGTCTTCATTCTTTATTTTGTACAGTTTCTTGATTATTTGCCTCCTTCTTCTGACAAGCTCTGTGAGGCTATAGATGGGGGGCCTTGTGGATCAAAATCTGAATATTTCTGATTATTTTAATAAAAAAAAGTCAGACCAAACTAGAAGTCATGATTGGACCTTGTTTATTATTAAAAAAGCACAATTTAATCTGATCTGGGAAAAAAAAATTCTATTTTTTCGGACTTATTTTCTTATTTTTGTCTGAAAGGCCAAAATAGTTGCATTTTGAGGCTAATTCCAGCACAGACCATAGAAGCTTCCAAATAAGATGGGGGCCTGTATTGGCTTATATACAACCTCGGCAGGTCTGAGATGCTGGATTTTCAGATTTTTTTTTGTTATTTTTTCCATCCTTAGGGTATAATAAATTTCGAAAAAATTAAAAAAAAATTCTACTAAAAAATCAGATTTTAAAGTAAAAAAAGTTTTTAGTGTTCATACTTTAATAAATAACCTCCGTAGAGTTGCTGTTACATTTTATTGCTTTTTTCTGTTTAGGCACTTTCCTATTCATCTTCCAATTTCTCATTCAGAACAGTACTTGATTGCAAGTGTAATTTGGACTAGAGAGATGTGCGGTTTGAGGAAAACTCGAACCCCTACTAACCCAAACCCAATTCTCTCTATATGGCCCTTAAAACATAGAAGATAAAATATGAAAAAACCTGTACGGTCTTATCTAAAGATTAGTTTGAGACTGAAATAAAAATATGCATTCGATTAATTTAATTTAGCTGGAACATCTGAAACTTTTAAACAAGGAAGTAAAAAAAGCAATCAGGCAAGAAAAACTGAAAATGAAAAGGACATTGCTGAGCATATTAATAGAGATCCTAAATTATCTCTAACTATATCAATATGGTAGAAAATGAAGTTGGAGGGTATAAGATCCTCACATTTTTATGCAATCTTTTTGTTCAACCCACTGAATTAAAGCTGAAAGTCTGCAGTTCAACTGCATCTGAGTTGTTTTATTTCACATTCATTGTGGTAATGTACAGAACCAAAAAAAAAAAAGTGTTTTTTCACTACCTATGGACTCATTTTAAATTTAGTAGAGCAGCCTACTTTGTGGCACTGTCATATAAACTGGGTATGATTCCACTTTGTCATATTTTCTATCCAGGTAACCTGACAGTGCTACAAAACACCACAATTATCATGAGTATAAAAAACATTTTGCACATGTTTTACTTTAATTTAATAGATAATTGTTACTACAGTATATATATATATATATATATATATATATATATATATATATATATATATATATATACTGTATATATATATATATATATATATATATATATATTACACAAAAGCCATGAATATCCTATAAATTATATCCTTATAAACAGTGAGTTCTGATGTCATCAGTTATAAACGGTGAGTTTTGATGTCATTTCTGTCACATGACTCATTGAAACGTGTGTATTATAATAAATAAAGTACCCCCAGTGGCAAAATATGAGGATATTAGAAGTTACCTCGGAGTTCCATGACCAATATAAAAACACTCGGCCTTCGGCCTCGTATTTTTATATGGTCATGAAACTCCTCGGTAACGTATAATATCCCTATATTTTACAAGAGGGGGTACTTTATTCACTATATATTTTTTTTATGTGATGCGCGTTTTTTTGCCATGTATGGTTTTGCAGCGAATTTCTCAGTTTCATGGAATGACCCCAACAATTTGCTAGTATGTTTCGCATATGACAAAAATATCCCTTGGTAGACAAAAATGTTACAATAAAAAATGCCCAGTTTGAGCAGTTTGAGAAATCCATCATAATTAATAGAAAAATGTACTCTTGCAGGCTTTCTTTTGAACAAAGATTTTAAGCTACATTCTTCTGTCCACAAACGTATATCTAGTATAAATGGCATTTATAAAGTACAGATGAAGCCACTTGGATTTGTGAGTTAAATGCGTCATGACTCAGGGGTAATTGAAGAAACTGTGTTATCTTAAGTCATCTTAACTCATTTAATGCATTTAACCTTTTCATTAGCATACCAAAGCTCCATTGTTCACAATGGTGAATGCTTTAATTAGATGGGATGTTGTGACGCAGTTTTCTGTGTTAAATGAGATAAATGGGATATCTGTGTTTAGTTATTCTGTGTCAAACAGACAAACCAAAGTGGCTGCATCTGTAGGTCAGTTTGCAGTATTCTAACTAGGTAACATAGTAACATAGTAACATAGTAAGTAAGGTTGAAAAAAGACACATGTCCATCAAGTTCAACCTTTTTTTTTTTTTTTTTTTTTATTAACTACCTATCTGCCAGTTGATCCAGAGGAAGGCAAAAAACCCATCTGAAGCCTCTCCAATTTGCCTTAGAGGGGGAAAAATTCCTTCCTGACTCCAAAATGGCAATCGGACTAGTCCCTGGATCAACTTGGACTATGAGCTATTTCCCATAACCCTGTATTCCCTTACTTGCTAAAAGGCCATCCAACCCCTTCTTAAAGCTATCTAATGTATCAGCCTGTACAACTGATTCAGGGAGAGAATTCCACATCTTCACAGCTCTCACTGTAAAAAACCCCTTCCGAATATTTAGGCGGAACCTCTTTTCTTCTAATCGGAATGGGTGACCTCGTGTCAGCTGGAAAGACCTACTGGTAAATAAAGCATTAGAGAGATTATTATATGATCCCCTTATATATTTATACATAGTCATCATATCACCCCTAAAGCGCCTCTTCTCCAATGTGAACATCCCCAATTTGGCCAGTCTTTCCTCATAGCTAAGATTTTCAATACCTTTTACCAGCTTAGTTGCCCTTCTCTGTACCCTCTCTAATACAATAATGTCCTGTTTGAGTGATGGAGACCAAAACTGTACAGCATATTCTAGATGGGGCCTTACAAGTGCTCTATACAGTGGAAGAATGACCCCCTCCTCCCTTGACTCTATGCCCCTTTTAATACAGCTCAAGACCTTATTTGCCCTTGATGCTGCTGACTGGCATTGCTTGCTACAGCCAAGTTTATCATCTACAAGGACTCCAAGGTCCTTTTCCATAATGGATTTGCCTAGTGCAGTCCCATTAAGGGTATAAGTGGCTTGGATATTTTTACATCCCAGGTGCATGACTTTACATTTATCAACATTGAATCTCATTTGCCACTTAGCTGCCCAGCTTGCCAGTTTGTCAAGATCATGTTGCAAGGATGCCACATCCTGGATGGAATTAATTGGGCTGGATAATTTTGTGTCATCTGCAAACACTGATACATTACTTACAACACCCTCCCCTAAGTCATTAATGAACAAGTTAAATAAAAGTGGACCCAATACTGAGCCCTGGGGGACCCCACTAAGAACCTTACTCCAAGTAGAGAATGTCCCATTAACAACTACCCTCTGTACCCGATCCTGTAGCCAGTTTCCTATCCACGTGCAAACGACTTCATTAAGCCCAACAGACCTTAGTTTAGAAAGCAGTCGTTTGTGGGGCACAGTATCAAATGCTTTGGCGAAATCCAAATAGATCACATCTACTGCCCCCCCACTATCCAGAATCTTACTTACCACATCATAAAATGCAATCAAATTCGTCTGACATGACCTATCCTTCATAAAGCCATGCTGATTTTTGCTCATGATGCCATTCATTAGGACAAAATTTTGAATGTGATCCCTTAACAAGCCTTCAAATAATTTGCCCACCACAGATGTCAAGCTTACTGGCCTATAATTGCCAGGCTGAGATCGTAATCCCTTTTTAAATATTGGAATAACATCAGCTTTTCTCCAATCCATAGGCACCATACCAGATGACAGTGAATCTGAGAAAATCAGAAATAAGGGCTGGTCTAAAACTGAACTAAGCTCTCTTAGAACCCGGGGGTGTATGCCATCAGGCCCTGGAGCCTTGTTTACATTAATTTGTATTAAAGCTTTTTGAATCATATCCTGAGTCAACCACTGACTAGATTGAGCTGAACCATTCGTGCAGTTATTAAGTGAGCCTGTGAACCCAGACTCCTCTATTGTATACACTGAAGAAAAGAACTGATTTAACACATGTGCCTTATCTGTATCTGTTACAACCATACTGGTACCATTATTTAGTGGAGCAACACTCTCAACCTGCATCTTTTTACTATTAATATATTTAAAAAACTTTTTAGGGTTAGTTTTCACCTCTACCGCAATTAACTCTTCATTTCTTTTCTTAGCCTTCCAGATTGCTGATTTACAACATTTATTACAGTGTTTATATTCATTAAATGCAGCTTCTGTCCCTACAGATTTGTAGTTTTTAAATGCCTTTCTCTTCTTTCCCATTAACTTCTTTACTTCTGTATTAAGCCACACAGGATGATTCTTAGAGCTTCTACGTTTAGTCCTTAAGGGAATAAATTGAGAACAGTAATGATTTAATATCATTTTAAAGGACAACCATTTCTGTGTTTTTAGCTGAAAACCTAATGCCCCAATCAATGCTCTGTAGGGCAGCCCTCAAGGCACTAAAATTAGCTTTTGCAAATTCATGGTTTTTGTTGCCCCAGTGTATTTTTGTTTTTTGCACCAGACATTAAAAGATATAACCTTATGGTCACTATTACCCAGGGGTTCAATGACTTGCACATTTGCTATAAGTTCTGGGTCATTTGAGATCACTAAATCAAGAATAGCATTTTTTCTGGTAGGCTCCTCAACAACCTGTGCTAAAAAATTGTCGTGCAATAAGTTTATAAACTTGTTCCCATTAACTGATCTAGCAGTACCATTGCTCCAGTCAATATCTGGGTAATTAAAATCCCCCATTATCATTACTTTACCTAAACTAGTAGCCTTTTCTATTTGCATTAGGAGCTTTGTCTCTTCCTCCTCACTTACATTGGGGGGTCTATAGCATACGCCTACAATTAATTTGCTGGATTCTTTACAATTGGTGAAGACCCATACCACTTCTGCCCCCTCATTTTCTAACATAACCTCCTCCTTTATATGAGCTTTTAAATCCTGCCTAACATACAGACATACTCCTCCTCCTTTTCTATTGCCTCTATCCCTCTGAAACAAAGTATAGCCACTGATATTTACTGCCCAGTCATGCGACTCATTCAGCCATGTTTCGGCCACACCAATCACATCATATTTTCCTTCCATCACCAGCAGCTCCAGCTCTCCCATTTTACCAGTCAGACTTCTTGCATTTGTAAACATACATTTAATACTGGCACCATATTGAACATATGACATGTGGTCCTCCCTATCCTTAACAGTATCCCCAGCCAAATCTCCTCCCCCATTTTCCCTTTCTTTGCCCACTATCTCATCTAACCTGTCTTCCACTGAATCTTTTACTGAACCCTCCCCCCCCACACCTAGTTTAAAATCTCCTCCAACCCTCTAGCCATCTTCTCTCCCAAAACAGCTGCCCCATCATCATTGAGGTGCAGCCCATCCCTAGCAAAGAGCCTGTAGCCGACTGAAAAATCAGCCCAGTTCTCCAAAAACCCAAAACCCTCCTCCCTACACCAATCTTTCAGCCACGCATTAATCTCCCTACGCTCCCGCTGTCTCCTTAGCGTTGCTCGTGGCTCAGGTAATATCTCTGAGAAAATTACCTTGGAAGTCCTCGCCCTCAGCTTTGAACCTAGTTTTTTAAAATCATTTTTGAGGACTTCACCACCTCCTCTAACTATGTCATTGGTACCTATGTGTACCAAGACCGCTGGGTCTTCCCCAGCCCCTCCCAATAATCTGTCTACTCGTTCCACCACATGCCGAACCCTAGCACCAGGCAAGCAGCAGACTGTTTGGCATGTAGGGGCCTTGCGACAGATTACCCTATCCACCTTTCTAATAATTGAATCCCCTATAACTAGAACCTGCCTTTCCTTCCTTGCACTTCCCCACCACCCGTATTAGAGCCACTGCCTCCCGGGGTGCTCCGAGAGTCAGCCTGCTCCATACATGCCAGTTCGGAGTTTTCCTCCCCAGCATCTTCAGCCAAAACGGCGAATCTGCTGTTTTGGACAAACTGTGGACCAGCCCCCCTACTCTTCTGTCCCCTACTTCCCCTCTTGACTGTCACAAACCTTCCTCCCTCATTAGCCTCCACTGCCCTTCTCCTCCCCCCGCTCCACTAGCCCCTGCCAGTGGTTGCTCTGCGAGCCTCCTGTCATTCCCCTCGTTTGCCGATGCTCTCAGTGCTGCAAGTTCACCCCTTAGAGTCTGCAGCTCAGATTCCAAGATGAAAACCCACCGACATCTCTCACATGTAAATACTGCATGGAACTGCTGCTCCAACACCACATACATGTGACAAGACACACACTGAGTAATACCAGCAAATCCACTCATATTTACACTGGGTACTTACAGTCTCCCAAATGTAATTCCTTACCAACGCCTTTTCAGTTTTAAACGCCTTAAGGTTTTTAACGCTGCTTAACACTTAATTCACATGCAACACTTAGATCACATGCAACACTCGCTAAGCAGCTCCCACACTCGCTTTGCCTTCACAAGTGTAAGGTTTCAACCAGAGCACACAAAGCCTTTTCAGAATTTACCTGATTAACCCCTCCCCCTTAATTAGAAGAAAGAGGGAAAGGTGAAGAAAAAAAAAAATGCTATTTGCTACCAGCAGTAAATAAAATCCCTTATTAACTTTTTTTTTTTTTATGTTCCCCTTAGACCTCTAAAGCTAAAACACAAAAAGAAAGTAAATGCTCTTAATATATCAAATAGTTTACCCCAAAGAGAGAAAAGAAAAATGAAATTTCCTATCATACTTACCGTAAATTTCTTTTCCTGGCCACTTATCATGTCAGCAATACTATGGGTATTCGCCCCGCCCCCATATCCCAGTTAGCATTGTCCCTCCCCCAAAGAAAACGATAAAGGACCCAGCCCCTCCTCACTTACTTGTCTCATAATTTAGTCAACAGAGGGTGGGTTTGCTGACATGATAAGTGGCCAGGAAAATAAATTTATGGTAAGTATTATAGGAAATTTCATTTTTCCTGGCCACTTCATGTCAGCAATACTATGGGTTATACCCAAGCAATGACAACCAAACAAGAGGGAGGGCATAAACAGTAGGGATGTAGCGAACTGTTCGCCGGCGAACTAGTTCGCGCGAACTTCGACTGTTCGCGTCCGCCGCAAGTTCGCGAACGTCGCGCGACGTTCGCCAATAGGCGTTCGCGTCAAAATCGTTCGACCATTCGACCGCTAAAATCGAAGTATTTTCGTTCGAATCGAACGATCGAAGCCATTGGATTGAATGAAATCATTCGATCGAATGGCTTCGATCGTTTGATTCGAACGAAAATCCTTTGATCGAACGATTACAATCCTTCGATCGTTCGAATCGAACGATTTTCGGATGTTCGAAGTTCGCGAACAGTTCGCGAACTGTTCGCAATTTTTGCCGGTGTTCGCGAACGGCGTTCGCGAACACATCGGCGGCGGTTCGCTACATCCCTAATAAACAGCTTTTAATTAACCGAAAAAGACCGCAGAACTGCGGAAGCAAAATTATGTTGAGAAGGTTTCTTAACATTCAAACGATAAAACTTAAAGAAGGTTCGAGCAGATGACCAAACTGCTGTCTCACAAATTGCCACTTCTGAAACCTCCGCTTCTGCTGCCCAGGAGGTAGCCACAGCCCTAGTTGAATGAGCTTTTAGCCCTGCTGGTGCCTGCTTGCCTTGAAGATTGTAAGATTTTTGTATCAAGATTACAATCCATCTAGCAATTGTAGACTTCGCTGGTTGTTCCCCTTTTCGAGGACCTGCCGGTATCACAAACAGACTTCCAGACTTTCTCAAAGACTGAGTCATAGCCAAATAATGTTTCAGCATCCTCACCGGATCTAGCTTCTGGAGCTTCGAGGAAAGGTTGGGCTCCTCCGGTATGATAGGGATTATTATGTCCTGTGCAAGGTGAAATGTGGAAACCACCTTGGGTAGAAATGAGTCTGGAGGCTTTAAAATTACTTTATCCGGCCAAAAGGAAATGTTTTGCTCTTCTACAGACAGAGCATGTAGGAGACTGACTCTCGCTGCTGAAACTATTGCCACCAAGAATAAAGTCTTTAGGGTCACCAACCATAAGGACGCCTCTTGCAAAGGCTCGAATGGAGGTTCACAAAGGGCTTTTAGCACCATTGGTAGATCCCAAGCAGGAGATAAAGTCCTTTTTGGAGGACAAATCTTTAACGTGGCAGAGAAGAAACGCTTTACTAACGGATCTTCTGCCCATCTTATACCAGTCATAGCTGAAAGTGCTGCTACATGAACTTTTAGAGCTCTGTATTGCAAACCTTTGCTCAATCCTTCCTGCAGGAATTCTAAAACCTGAGGTAAAGGTGGTGGAAAACAGGAATTAGCCTTCTCCAATTGCCATAGGAGAAATCTTTCCCAAATCTTATAATATGTGGTAGACGTATTACTTTTTCTTGCCCTAAGCAATGTAGCCACCACTGCTTCAGAGAGCCCCAAGGCTACAAGCCTTTTGCGCTCAATCTCCATGCCATCAATGAGAGCGAGTGTGGGTCTGGATGTGCCACTGGTCCCTGGGTCAGTAGATTCTCCCTCACAGGAATCAGCCACGGGTCTGCTACTGCCAGTCTTCTGAGCAGAGGAAACCATGGGCGACGAGGCCAATAAGGAGCCACGAGGATGAGCTCCGCTTCCTCTTGAATCACCTTCAGTAGGACTTGAAGGAGGAGAGGGATTGGTGGGAACACATAGGCTAGACGGAACGACCAGGGCTGAAGGAGTGCATCTGTCCCCTGAGCTAGAGGGCTGAAATATCTTGCATAGAATATCGGCAGTTGAGCATTGTCCGGAGAGGCCATGAGGTCCACTTCCGGAAGACCCCACTTCTCTACTAGCCGGTGGAAAATGTCTGGATGCAGCTTCCACTCGTGTTTTGACAAAGTCATACGACTGAGAAAGTCCGCTTTCTGATTGAGAATCCCTGGAACATGAACTGCTGTCAGATTCTCCAGATTCTGCTCCGCCCAGCTCAGGATTGGACATACTGCTTTCCATAGTAGCAAACTTTTTGTTCCTCCTTGTTTCCTTATATAGGACACTGCTGAGGAATTGTCTCCCTTGACCTTTACCGCCATTCCTTTTATATCTGGAGCAAAGGCCTGCAGTGCTTGAAACACTGCTCTTAGCTCTAACACATTTGCGTGCACTTTCAATGGAGACTTCCAGATTCCCTGAGCCACACTGCTCTCCAGGAGAGCTCCCCAACCTTGGGAGGAGGCATCTGTTGTTATTATCCTCCAATTTATTGGAGCAAGGGGAAAAACCCTGGACAAATTTGAAGGGTTCATCCACCATTGAAGGCTGACCTTGAGTTCGGGAGAAAGAGGAATTAACTGATTCCAATTGATTTCCCATCGATTCCAATGGGTCAGGAAATAACGTTGTGCCTCCCTCATATGGAATCTGGCCCATTTGGTCATTGGAATGGAGGCTGCCATCAAGCCTAGGAGAGACATAAATCGTCTTGCTGAAACCTCCCCTTGGAGACAGAAATCTTCCATTTCTTTCACCATGCGCTCTATCTTCTGTTGTGGCAATTGAACCACATTGTCTGCTGTGTTGAATAGAGCCCCCAGGTAAATTAGGGATTGAGATGGCTGCAACTGACTTTTTTCCCAGTTGATTAACCACCCGTGAGATTGAAGAAAAGAAATTACAATCTTTCTGTGTAACAAAAGGACTTCTGGAGACCTTGCGGATAGGAGGATATCGTCCAAGTAATGCCAGACCGTCAGGCCCTGTCTCCTTAGCTCTGCGACCAGGGTGATGAGTACCTTGGTAAACGTTCTTGGAGATGTTGAGAGACCAAAGGGAAGGGCCCGAAACTGAAAATGCCTGTGTCCAACTGCAAAGCGTAGAAAATGCTGATGCTGATCTGCTATCGGAAGATGAAGGTATGCATCTTTCAAATCGATCGACAAGAGCCAGTCTCCTGCCTGGACTGCCGCAATAATGGTGTTTATCGACTCCATTTTGAATTTTTGAAGATGCACCAAGGAATTCAGTTTCTTCAAATCCAGCACTGGCCTCCACCCTCCCGAAGCCTTCTTCACTAGAAAAAGTAGGGAATAAATGCCTTTTTCCCTTTCCTCCTGAGGCACTGGCACCACTACCTCCTGGTCCAACATGATTTGGACATACTCTTCGAGGGCTTTTTTCTTTTCTTGACCTCGAGGCATAGGGGAAACCAAAAAAAAATTCAGAGTTGGAACCGACAAAAATTCTATGCGGTAACCTCTTTTCAATAAGTCCAGTACCCACTGGTCTGAAATTGACTGCTTCCAGACCTCGTAAAACCTTGAAAGTCTTGCCCCCACTCGAGCATCCATTACTCCATGATCGTCAGGAGGATTTTTTAGAAGTTGGGGACAGTTTGATTCTGTTCCCCCTGATAACTGCGGAGTGACCCCCTCTCCAAGACGACTGTCTTGAACTGCCTCTGCCAAAGTATCTATAGTTACTGGCATAACCTCTAGCTCTTCCTGAGCCTCGAAAAAAAAAACCTTTAAAGGGTTGAGCCTTCGATTTTTTCCTTTCTTGCGGCAGGAAAGTACTCTTCCCACCTGTCGCTTTTTCTATGACCTCTTGTAATTTAGGACCAAAAAGATTTTCCCCAACATAAGGTAGGTTACAGAGACTTAGCTTAGAAGCCGCATCTGCACCCCAAGATCTGAGCCACAATGCTCTTCTTGCCGACACTGACACTGCCATCGACCTGGAAGCCAACCGCGTCAAATCCACTGCTGCTTCCGACATAAATGCCACTGCCATCTTTAATTCTGACAATCCAGCACTAATGTCAGCTGTATCCGTACCTTCAGCAATCGCTTTATCCAAACTGTCGATCCACAAGGAGACTGCCTTTGCCACTGAAACCAGAGCTACTGCCGGCTTACATGAGGCTCCTGCCACTTGATATGCCTTACAAAGCTCCGTCTCCACTCTTTTATCCATGGGATCTCTTAGTACTGATGAATCATCAATTGGCAAAATTGTCTTCTTTGCCAAATGAATCACAGGTGAATCCACTGCTGGGGCTGTATCCCAGTTCTTGGTATCCTGTTCTTTAAATGGATATAATTTTGCAAATCTCGTAGTCATAGACGCAAAAGAGACCTTTTTAGCTGCTTTTCCCCATTCTGCCGAGATTAATTCTGCCACTTCCGGAAAAAGAGGAAAGAATTGTTTTGGCTTTGAAGAAGATGGGAGCACCTTAGACTTCTGGGTGTCCGCTTCCTCTTCTACTCCCAAGATTAATTTTATTGCTTTAATTAACGGAGGTATTAAGGTCAAATCAAAGGATGAAGATTCCGTAATCCTCTTCTTCCTCCTCAGAAAACAACTCCGACATCGGTTCTAGACTTTCCTCTCCTGAGAAATCAGAGGAGTCAGACTCCTCCCTGGACACTGAAGCCCCTTGGCCTGAAGGGATTTCACTAACAGGCGTATCCTGTAGTAGAAGGCCAAAGCATGATTTACAAAATTTCTTCCCTGGTAAAGGAGCGTCAAAGCAGCCTGCACAAACTTGAGAAGAAGAGCCAAGCTTCCTTCTTTTCCTCTGCAAGGACTCCATAAGGCAAGCTGAAGACAATACAAAAAAAAAAAACAATTGAAAATGAAAGTGTTAAAAAAAAACACTGCTAAGAGAAAACTAAGAGGGACATACCAAGCAACAAGGGCAGCTGTAACTGAGGCTGTGAGATCACCAGTACACTTCAGTACCTCCTGGTGTGCTACAAGCAATACAGGAGAAAAACAATGAGAATTGAGTTTTTACAAACCCGACCTTTCTGTAAGACAGGCATCTAATTACCTGACTGGAACAGAAAAACTGAAGTATCCACTTCCAAATGTATGCACTTTCCAGCATACCAAAATGGCGACCTCTTTTTAAAAAGCTGAAAAACATGCGCCAGAAAAACGTGCGCGCGACAAAACGTGCGCGCGACAAAACGTGCGCGAGACAAAACGTGTGCGCGACAATACGCACGCGCGTGCGCGCGACCATATGCACGCGCGCGAAAAAACGTGCTCTCGAAAAACATGCACCCTAGGAAGTATGTTTGGTAAAAAACCACCTGGGATCCCACACACCAGTAGCGACTTTTCAAATCACTAACCTGGAGCAGCCTGTAATAAGGAATTGGATTCCTGCTGAGGGGGCTTCATGCGACAGTTTCACTGAATGAATAGCCCTCAGAAATCGCCAACCTTTCTGAAGAGTTGGATTTGATCAAAAACTGCCGCCAAGATGTCCTATGCTAACTAGAATGAAGACTAAGCAAAAAAGACAAGTAAGTGAGGAGGGGCTGGGTCCTTTATCGTTTTCTTTGGGGGAGGGACAATGCTAACTGGGATATGGGGGCTGACATGAAGTGGCCAGGAAAAAGCAGTTTGTCTCAGTCAGATAACTCACAGAACACACAGCAGTCAGCTATTTGCACTTACTCCCTCCTTGCACCCAGCACTCCCAGCATGCACAGCAAACACCAACGCCTTAAGGTTTTTAACGCTGCTTAACACTTAATTCACATGCAACACTTAGATCACATGCAACACTCGCTAAGCAGCTCCCACACTCGCTTTGCCTTCACAAGTGTAAGGTTTCAACCAGAGCACACAAAGCCTGTTCAGAATTTACCTGATTAACCCCTCCCCCTTAATTAGAAGAAAGAGGGAAAGGTGAAGAAAAAAAAAATGCTATTTGCTACCAGCAGTAAATAAAATCCCTTATTAACTTTTTTTCTTTTTTATGTTCCCCTTAGACCTCTAAAGCTAAAACACAAAAAGAAAGTAAATGCTCTTAATATATCAAATAGTTTACCCCAAAGAGAGAAAAGAAAAAGCGGTTTGTCTCAGTCAGATAACTCACAGAACACACAGCAGTCAGCTATTTGCACTTACTCCCTCCTTGCACCCAGCACTCCCAGCATGCACAGCAAACACCAACGCCTTAAGGTTTTTAACGCTGCTTAACACTTAATTCACATGCAACACTTCGATCACATGCAACACTCGCTAAGCAGCTCCCACACTCGCTTTGCCTTCACAAGTGTAAGGTTTCAACCCCACAATAGGGATGTAGCGAACGTCGGAAAAAAAGTTCGCGAACATATTCGCGAACTTGCGCAAAAATGCGAGCGGTTCGCGAACGGTTCGCGAACCCCATAGACTTCAATGGGAAGGCGAACTTTAACATCTAAAAAAGACATTTCTGGCCAGAAAAATGATTTTAAAGTTGTTTAAAGGGTGCAACGACCTGGACAGTGGCATGCCAGAGGGGGATCAAGGGCAAAAATGTATCTGAAAAATCTGCCTGTGTGTGCTTGGAAGAGATAGTGTAGGGGGAGAGCTGTTAGTGATTTCAGGGACAGATGATAGTAAGTTTGCTGGCTAGTAATGTGCTTGATACTGCTCTGTATTGGAGGGACAGAAGTCTGCAGGGATTTGAGGGACATTTTAGCTTAGGTAGCTTTGCTGGCTAGTAATCTACTGTTCTCTTTAAACAACTGCCATACGTTGACCTTGTAGGCATTGTTTGCCCAGTTTTTTTGGACGCAGCCACTGAAGCACAGTTGCCAGAAAAAATATGCCATATAAATGCTGAAAATAGTAATTTTTCGCCATACGTTGACCTTGTAGACATTGTTTGCCCAGTTTTTTTGGACGCAGCCACTGAAGCACAGTTGCCAGAAAAAATATGCCATATAAATGCTGAAAATAGTAATTTTTCGCCATACGTTAACCTTGTAGACATTGTTTGCCCAGTTTTTTTGGACGCAGCCACTGAAGCACAGTTGCCAGAAAAAATATGCCATATAAATGCTGAAAATAGTCATTTTTTGCCATACGTTGACCTTGTAGGCATTGTTTGCCCAGTTTTTTTGGTCGCAGCCACTGAAGCACAGTTGCCAGAAAAAATATGCCATATAAATGCTGAAAATAGTCATTTTTTGCCATATACGTTGAGTCAACGTATGGCAAAAAATGACTATTTTCAGCATTTGTATGGCATATTTTTTCTGGCCTCTGTGCTTCAGTGGCTGCGGCCAAAAAAACTGGGCAAACAATGCCTACAAGGTCAACGTCGTTGACCTTGTAGGCATTGTTTGCCCAGTTTTTTTGGCCGCAGCCACTGAAGCACAGAGGCCAGAAAAAATATGCCATATAAATGCTGAAAATAGTCATTTTTTTGGTCGCAGCCACTGAAGCACAGTTGCCAGAAAAATTATGCCATATAAATGCTGAAAATATAAATTTTTTTGGTTGCAGCCACTGAAGCACAGAGGCCAGAAAAATTATGCCATATAAATGCAGAAAATATGCATTTTTTTGGTCGCAGCCACTGAAGCACAGTTGACAGAAAAATTATGCCATATAAATGCTGAAAATATAAATTTTTTTGGTTGCAGCCACTGAAGCACAGAGGCCAGAAAAATTATGCCATATAAATGCAGAAAATATGCATTTTTTTGGTCGCAGCCACTGAAGCACAGTTGACAGAAAAATTATGCCATATAAATGCTGAAAATATAAATTTTTTTGGTTGCAGCCACTGAAGCACAGAGGCCAGAAAAATTATGCCATATAAATGCAGAAAATATGCATTTTTTTGGTTGCAGCCACTGAAGCACAGAGGCCAGAAAAATTATGCCATATAAATGCAGAAAATATGCATTTTTTTGGACGCAGCCACTGAAGCACAGTTGCCAGAAAAAATATGCCATATAAATGCTGAAAATAGTCATTTTTCGCCATACGTTGACCTTGTACACATTGTTTGCCCAGTTTTTTTGGTTGCAGCCACTGAAGCACAGAGGCCAGAAAAAATTAAACCAGTAGGGTTTGCACCCTAGTTTGTAACGGTGGCGGAGGGAGGAGGACGCTAAAGGACAGCTGTGTGTGGAGTCATGAGGCTTGAAGAGAAGGACAGCTGCATAGAAGTCAGAACAAGTCTTCCGGCGTGCAGTAACCCTCCGAGATCCACCCCTCATTCATTTTAATAAAGGTCAGGTAATAGACACTTTTGTGACCTAGGCGAGTTCTCTTCTCAGTTACAATCCCTCCTGCTGCACTGAAGGTCCTTTCTGAGAGCACACTTGAGGCTGGGCAAGACAAGAGGTTCATGGCAAATTGTGACAGCTCTGGCCACAGATCAAGCCTGCGCACCCAGTAGTCCAGGGGTTCATCGCTCCTCAGAGTGTCGATATCTGCAGTTAATGCCAGGTAGTCCGCTACCTGCCGGTCGAGGCGTTCTTTGAGGGTGGATCCAGAAGGGTTGTGGCGCTGCCTTGGACAGAAAAACATTTGCATGTCTGATGTTACAGACCGGCCAAAGGGCTTTGTCCTTGCAGGTGTGCTCGTGGCAGGATTACTGGCACCTCTGCCCCTGGAATTTTGATGAGTTCCTGAAGTGACATCACCCTTAAAAGCATTGTACAACATGTTTTGCAGGCTGGTTTGTAAATGCCGCATCTTTTCGGACTTGTGGTATGTTGGTAACATTTCTGACACTTTATGCTTGTACCGAGGGTCAAGTAGCATTGCGACCCAGTACAGGTCCTTCTCCTTAAGCCTCTTGATACGGGGGTCCTTCAACAGGCATGACAGCATGAAAGACCCCATTCTCACAAGGTTGGATGCAGAGCTATCCATCTCCGCTTCCTCATTATCAAGGACTGCATCATCCACGGTCTCCTCCCCCCAGCCACGTACAAGACCAGGGGTCCCCAAAAGGTCACCACTAGCCCCCTGGGAAGCCTGCTCCTGTTGGTCCTCCTCCTCCTCCTCCACAAAGCCACCTTCCTCCTCTGACTCCACTTCTGGCACCTCTCCCTGCGTTGCAGCAGGTGCCTGGGTTCGTTCTGGTGATTCCGACCATAAATCGTGCGCTTCCAGCTCCTCGTCACGCTGGTCTACAGCCTCATCTGTCACTCGTCGCACGGCACGCTCCAGGAAGAAAGCGAAGGGTATTAGGTCGCTGATGGTGCCTTCGGTGCGACTGACCATATTTGTCACCTCTTCAAAAGGTCGCATGAGCCTGCAGGCATCGCGCATAAGCACCCAGTAACGGGGGAAAAAAATCCCCAGCTCTGCAGATCCAGTCCTACCACCCAGTTCAAAAAGGTACTCATTGACGGCCCTTTGTTGTTGCAGCAGACGTTCCAACATAAGGAGCGTTGAATTCCAGCGAGTCTGGCTGTCAGAAATCAAATGCCTGACTGGCATGTTGTAGCGCTGCTGAATGTCAGCAAGGCGTGCCATGGCTGTGTAGGAACGTCTGAAATGGGCCGACACCTTTCTGGACTGGGTGAGAACGTCCTGGAATCCTGGGTACTTGGAGACAAAACGTTGGACTATTAAATTTAACACATGTGCCATGCAGGGCACATGTGTTAAATTGCCCAGTCTCAACGCTGCCAACAGATTGCTTCCATTGTCACACACCACTTTTCCGATCTGCAGTTGGTGTGGGGTCAGCCACCGATCGGCCTGTGACTGCAGAGATGACAGGAGTACAGATCCGGTATGGTTTTTGCTTTCCAGGCACGTCATCCCCAAGACAGCGTGACAACGGCGTACCTGGCACGTCGAATAGCCTAGGGGGAGCTGGGGGTGCACAGGTGTGGAGGAGGAGAAGGAGGACCCAGCAGCAGAGTAAGAAGAAGAAGAGGAAGAAGACGAGGTAGAGAGCGATGGAGGAGTAGAGGTGGTGGCAGAACCGCGTGCAATCCGTGGCGGTGACACCAACTCCACTGTTGTTGTTGTTGAGCTACCCATTCCCTGCTTCCCAGCCATTACCAAGTTCACCCAGTGGGCAGTGTAGGTGACATACCTGCCCTGACCATGCTTGGAGGACCATGCGTCAGTAGTCATATGGACCTTTGGCCCAACACTAAGTGACAGAGATGCGGTAACTTGGCTCTGCACATGTTGGTACAGGTGTGGTATTCCCTTTTTAGAAAAAAAATTGCGGCTGGGTACCTTCCACTGCGGAGTCCCAATTGCTACAAATTTGCGGAAGGCCTCAGAGTCCACCAGCTGGTATGGTAAAAGCTGGCGGGCTAAGAGTGCAGACAAGCCAGCTGTCAGACGCCGGGCAAGGGGGTGACAGTCAGACATTGGCTTCTTACGCTCAAACATGGCCTTCACAGAAACTTGGCTGGTGGCAGATGACTGGGAATGGGAACAGGTGGTCAAGGTGGAAGGCGGAGTGGAGGGTGGTTCAGACGGGTCAAGGAGAGCAGAGGTAGAGCAGTAAGATGCTGGACCAGAAGGAGTGTGGCTTTTAGTTTGCCTGTTGCCTTTGAGGTGTTGCTCCCAAAGTGCTTTGTGCTTGCCGCTCATGTGCCTTCGCATAGAAGTTGTACCTATGTGGCTGTTGGGCTTACCAAGGCTCAGTTTCTGACTGCACTCATTGCAAATTACAATGCTTTTGTCAGAGGCACACATTAAAAAAATCCCACACTGCTGACTTTTTGGAAGTGTGCGATCTGGCGGTAACAGTAGAAGTTGGCGGCATTGGCGGCAATGGCGGGTGCGTTGGCCGGCTGAACACAGGTGCCGATACATGTTGTTGCCCTACTGATCCCTGCGGGCTGTCCTCCCTGCTTCTTCTAAGTCTTATTCTCCTACTGCCTCTCTGACTCTCCGTCTCTCCATCTGAACTACCCTCCTCTTGCTCTCTTCTACTAGGCACCCACAAAACATCAATCTCCTCATCATCATTCTCCTCAGATGCATCAATTTCTTCTGACACATCACAGAAGGAAGCAGCAGCGGGGACCTCCTCCTCATCACTCATCATTATGTCCATCTCTGTCGTGTTCTCTGCCAGAATTAAATCTGGTGTAACGTCCTCATCTCCTTCATCTTCTTCTGGCAATAATGGTTGCGCATTACTCAGTTCAAGAAACTCATGGGAAAATAACTCCTCTGACTCCAGTGAAGAAGGGGCACCGGTGGTGGAGGAAGTGTTACGTGGGGTGGCCATAGCAGTGGAGGATGAGGAGGATGTTGTGGTAAAGTTAGAAACGGTAGAGGATGGGGTGTGCTGTGTAAGCCAGTCAACTACCTCTTCAGCATTTTGGGAGTTCAGGGTCATTGGCTTTTTAAAACTGGGCAATTTGCTAGGGCCACAGGATTGCATAGCAGCACGGCCCCTAGCACGGCCTCTGCGTGGCGGCCTGCCTTTGCCTGGCATTATTTTTAAAAAAACAACAACAACAAAAACTCAGTTGGTTTTTCTGGAAACGATAATACACACAGCTAGATGGCAGTTTGAAGAAAACAGTGTGCAAATAATGCCTACAAGGTCAACGTATACACAGCGGTGGATACGGATTACGTAAAATATATGAATGCTGCTTGAAAAAAAGTAACTCAAGTGGTTTTTCTAGAGACGATAATATTATCAATATTTAGACAAAATGTGAACAAGCTCACACAGCTAGATGGCGGTTTGAAGAAAACACTGTGCAAATACTGCCCACAAGATCAACGTATACACTACTACAGCGGTGGATACGGATCTCGTAAAATTTATTATGGCTGCTTGAAAAAAGTCACTCCGGTGTTTTTTCTGGAGACGGTAATATTATGGATATTTAGACAGAATGTGAACAAGGTCACACAGCTAGATGGCAGTTGGTTGAATAACACACTGGGCAAAAAATGCCTACAGGGCAAATAATGCCTAAAAGGTCAACTTATACACTACTACAGCGATGGATACAGATTACGTAAAATATGTTATGGCTGCTTGAAAAAAGTCACTCCGGTGTTTTTTCTGGAGACGGTAATATTATGGATATTTAGACAGAATGTGAACAAGGTCACACAGCTAGATGGCAGTTGGTTGAATAACACACTGGGCAAAAAATGCCTACAGGGCAAATAATGCCTAAAAGGTCAACTTATACACTAATACAGCGATGGATACGGATTACGTAAAATATATTATGGCTGCTTGAAAAAAGTCACTCCGGTGTTTTTTCTGGAGACGGTAATATTATGGATATTTAGACAGAATGTGAACAAGGTCACACAGCTAGATGGCAGTTGGTTGAATAACACACTGGGCAAAAAATGCCTACAGGGCAAATAATGCCTAAAAGGTCAACTTATACACTACTACAGCGATGGATACGGATTACGTAAAATATATTATGGCTGCTTGAAAAAAGTCACTCCGGTGTTTTTTCTGGAGACGGTAATATTATGGATATTTAGACAGAATGTGAACAAGGTCACACAGCTAGATGGCAGTTGGTTGAATAACACACTGGGCAAAAAATGCCTACAGGGCAAATAATGCCTAAAAGGTCAACTTATACACTACTACAGCGATGGATACAGATTACGTAAAATATGTTATGGCTGCTTGAAAAAAGTCACTCCGGTGTTTTTTCTGGAGACGGTAATATTATGGATATTTAGACAGAATGTGAACAAGGTCACACAGCTAGATGGCAGTTGGTTGAATAACACACTGGGCAAAAAATGCCTACAGGGCAAATAATGCCTAAAAGGTCAACTTATACACTAATACAGTGATGGATACGGATTACGTAAAATATATTATGGCTGCTTGAAAAAAGTCACTCCGGTGTTTTTTCTGGAGACGGTAATATTATGGATATTTAGACAGAATGTGAACAAGGTCACACAGCTAGATGGCAGTTGGTTGAATAACACACTGGGCAAAAAATGCCTACAGGGCAAATAATGCCTAAAAGGTCAACTTATACACTACTACAGCGGTAGTAAAATAAAAAAAAGTAAAATAAAAAAAAATGAATATTAAAAAAAAAAAAAATTAAAGTTGGTGCTGCTGAACTACTAGGAGCAGCAGATTAGCACACCAGTCCCACTCCCCAACACTGCTAGACTAATAGCACTGGGCTCTTATAGTAGTAGTAGTAGTAGTAGTAAAACAACAAAAAAATAAATAAAAGCAGTCCTTACAAGGACTACTGTTATTGCAGCAGTCAGCAGATGAGATCAGAAGCAGGACAGCTGCCCACTGCAGCTACATACAGAGCACTGCAGTAGAAGGTAGATTACTAGCCAGCAAAGCTACCTAAGCTTAAATGTCCCTCAAACCCCTGCAGACTTCTGTCCCTCCAATAACAGAGCAGTATCAAAACGATTACTAGCCAGCAAACTTTCAACTGTCCCTGAAATCACTAACAGGCAGCAGCTCTCTCCCTACACTATCTCTTCAGCACACACAGGCAGAGTGAAAAAACGCTGCAGGGCTTCGGTTTTTATAGGGAAGGGGAGTGGTCCAGGGGAGAGCTTCCTGATTGGCTGCCATGTACCTGCTGGTCTGGGGTGAGAGGGCAAAAAAAAGCGCCAACAATGGCGAACCCAAAATGGCGAACGTCGCGCGACGTTCGCGAACTTCCGGCGAGCGCGAACACCCGATGTTCGCGCGAACAAGTTCGCCGGCGAACAGTTCGCGCCATCCCTACCCCACAAGTGTAAGGTGATAATATAATATTCTCTTCTACCTTGAAAGACTAAGAAAGCTCCTGTTTCGGCACTTGTTTATGCTATGAAATACCAATATGAAAGTATGAAAAAGATGTCTTGTTAAACAAATGTTTAATAGCAAAGTTTATATTCTGCTCTTAAAAAGGTGCTAATGCAAATGCAAAGCATCACTATGAATAAAAAAAGAACATGGACAAACTGAATTTTTTATGCACAAATACACAAAATAAAAATTGAGATTGTTTTGATTCTATTATATTTTTTTGTGCCCCATAGTTTCTCCCTAAGGCAAATTTGAATTGATTAACTGCTATGTACTGTATGACTAAGGCATTTAACTTTCTCAGCATTTTCATATACAGAAAGCTAAAAGAAGTCTTGATATAAAAGGGAGAGCTTTTCATTAAAAAAAAGCAGAGTAACTGTTGGGAGATCAGAGCTATAAAAAGAGCAAAGTCAATAGTTTAATGCTTCCAAAATGGATTAAGTTGAAAAGTAAGGGGCAGATTTATCAAGGGTCGAGTTTCGAAGTGTAAAATACTTCGAAATTCGACCATCGAATTTTTCACCGAATTTGGCAATCGAACAATCAAAGTAAAATTGTTCTATCGAACGATTTTACTTCGATGTGTGAAGACTTAGAAAATGGTTGTAGAAGGTCCCCATAGGATAACATTGCACTTCGGCAGGTTTAATGAAGTCAAAGTTTTTTTTTAAAGAGACAGTACTTAGATTATCGAATATTCAAATTATTTTGAAGTCGAAGTAAATTCGAAGTCATAGTATCCTATTCAATGGTCGAAGTATCAAAAAAATTACTTTGAATTTCAAATTTTTTTTACTTCGAAAATTCCCTCAAATTCACTTTGACCCTTGATAAATCTGCCCCTAAGTAGTCTAGTTAAAAGAGATGTAAATAAAATATAATTTTTTGGCCAAAGTCTTAAAATGGACCTGATTTTTCAGGTTAATAAAATGAATATAACAATTTCAAACATCATGTTCTTAAAAAAGTTAATACAGCGTTACAAACTATATGTTATTTGAACAATTTTGCAATATAAAGCTTAATTTTTTTCTTCAGATTTAACAATAAAGGTAAATAACATCAACTTCAAGGTTATTGAAGAAACTTCACTGTATTTGTATCTTGTGGTAAAAAAAAAATAACAATAGCAAAAATGGGTTTCTTCTGAAAGCAAAGAGTATTGTTAATTTACATAATAGCATTTACATAATAGCTTAAATTTGAAAAATTCTACAGCACTGTATTATAATAGTATTTAAAAATTAGATAAGGACCCTAATGCTGCGCTTAGATCAACTGTTTGATGAGCTGTATCTTAAATAAAAAATGACATAATAAACTTTTCTACACCATGGTTATCCTATATTGTAGGTTATCAATAACCTGCCACTTATAGATGTATCTGATTGTTGGGTGTTGCCTTGCTAGCTAGCACTGACATGGACAATGATTATTTTCTCTAATAATAAACAGGTATGGGACCTGCTATCCAGAATGCTCAGGACCTGGGGATTTCCGGATAGTGGATCTTTCCATAATTGGAATCTTTATCTTAGTCTAGAAAATCATTTAAACATTAAATAATTTAAACCCAATAGGCTGTTTTTGCCTCCAATAAAGGTTAATTATAACCAAGGTTGGATCATGTACAAAGTACTGTTTTATTATTACAGAGAAAAAGTAAATCATTTTTACAAATTCTGATTATTTGGATAAAATGGAGTATATTTCAGATGGCCTTTCCATAATTCAGGACTTTCTGGATAATGGGTTTCCAGATAACAGATCACATACCTACAATACGCAAAAAAATAAAAGAAAAACATGTGAAAGGTCACCTGTGATTGTAAAAAGTTCTGCAATGCCAGCAAACCAATACTTTTCCATCATTTACTCCATAAAATATACTTTTGTAAAACTCATAAAATATAGTAGCAACAAATTAATTTTTTGCTGGAAAACACTAAATCATGCCAATAGAATTTATTTTTGGTGAAAGCGCTGAATCTGCATTATTGTATTTTATTAAACTATCGAACAAAATTACGAGAGGACCATTTATTTCAAGTTACATGGCATAATTGCAAAACTTTGGCAGTGAATTTAATAAAGTCATAGAATATTATCATCCTGTTCTAGTATTTAATTGCTTAATATTCTCTACCAGTACAGAGAGAATTAACTTCACGTGTCTATAAATAAAGATGCACATATATTAGCTTTAAAATTCAAAGGCATATTATTTTGCTTCACTCTAAATTAAACTATAATTAAAACAATTACTCCCTTTTAGAAGGTTCTAAATTAGTCTGGCATGCTAATTTTTGGTGATGAGTCCTAATTTATATGGGCATAATGACACTTTAAATGACTGCATTTTGCCACAAATAGAAGGACCTAACACTTTATGCATATAATTAACCATTTTACTTTTAAATACTTGCGTGACCTGAAGATTAGCAGGTCATACAATTTCTCAAAAAAAAAATAAAATAAAATGTTACTTTTGATTCTTTGCAACTCTGAGGAAGCTTTCCCTGGAGTCTGTGACTTTATTTTAAGATCTGTTAGGTGCTTCCCAACAGCTATCATTACAGAAAAAAACACATTGGCACTCACTATGAAAATCTCTTTGCAGAACTCATGGAAAAAAGCCAGAAATAAAGAAAAATAAAGAATGACTGATTATAAAGGAAAACACCTTGGGGCAAATTTACAAATTCAATTTACGTCTGCGACGGCTTCACCACACTTTGTTACTACTACGCTAATACACTTAAATGCAAAGTGGCCACTTATTATTACAAATGTCCAAGGAAGCTAAATAAAAACAAATTTGGCATGCCCCTCAAAAGGTAAAAAAAAGGTTAAAACAAAAACATTTAATAGCAACAACTTTTAAAGACAATCCCACTTTAAAATCTGAAAAAATGCTAGCGTTTTTTTATAATTTTTATGACTTTTCGGCATGCAGGATATGATGGCACAGACATAAGAGAAGGATGTGGCTTCATTTTTTCTGTTTGCCAGAAGAAAACTCCGATGAAAGAGGTAACGTTTTGTAAAATTCACACTAGTGAATTTGCAGAGTAATAATTGTTTGCCTGAGCGAAAATGCACCTGCCCTATTGAATTGTCCTCTACGCCTGTGATACAAGAATAAACCTAGGACACTCCATTCTAAGAGACAAATCAGTTTAGGAAATACCAATGCACAGACACATATACAGTATGTAAGTGTTCTCTGCTAGTGTATTTGATATTAATAAAAAGATTTCAACCACAGCGAGCAGAACAAGAAATATGCATGGCAAGTGGGTTAAAATAGCTTTATTTTTGGCAACAGAGTATAATAGAAATGGGTTGTAAAAACAATATACCTTGCAATATTTGCTGTATAACATATGCAGGATACACAGATTACCAAAGAAAGTTCTAGTAGCCTAATGGGTAATAATAAATCCATATATATCATAGCTGGAGATAAATTACAGTACAATCATATCTATAGTACATAGCAGTAAATAGACGGTCAGAATAGATACTGTATACTTAATCCGCTGTGCTCAATTACTATCTGTTGACCCAGTCAATAATCAAGGTGATCTAATGCATTGAAAACATAAAGATGTACTCTAAAGTTTCCACTTGTGTTTTTACATTGGTAATGGTGGATCCACATCAATAACAAGTGGCTTTCTTCACTCAATAGGGCTTTCCAGCCAGTTGACCCCATGTCAGAGAGAAGCATTCAACATATTTTCATGAAAATGTGACTATTGTGTGATCACTTATTAGATTAGAAATTTACATTTAGGGGGCTCTTTGGAAAGCTCCAAATTTTTCTAGTCTGACTTTTTTTTACCATTTTCAATGGAAAAAATAAATCTTGGTTTTTTTGGGGCTTTGTTAAAGTCTGATGGTGTTACAAGTCTGAATAAAAAAAGTACTCCAACTCAGACCTGCTGATTTTCTGTAGGAGTCAATGGCAGATGTCCTATTGATATCCTGATCTGCACAGGGTTTCGTTCAATAATCCAAAGATTTTGTGTTATACGGGCATCAAATCCGAAAAAGTCAGTGTTTGGAGACAAATCCAAAAAATCCCCCAAAAAAATAAAAATCTGGGCATGTGTCAGAATAGTCATGAGCATAAAAATTGTTGCGTGTCGAAGTTATTCAGACGCCCATTGACGTTAATGCATTTGGACAAAATAGGCGCACATTTGATTGTCACGGGCATCAAAATTGATGCGCTTTAAAAAAATTTTGATGTCCATGACTTCAATGTGTTTCACTAATTTTTTGCATTTATATTTCGATGTAAATTCGCAAATTTTTCAGCGAAGTGGGACAAATTCCACCATCACTAGTTACTGCCTGGTAACCAATCAGTGGAAACCAAGAGAGCTGCAAAGCAGGGAGTAGTGTTCTGGCTATTATGTTACACATCCAGTCACTCCAGCCTTTATACATTACATTTTTGGCTAACTATATTAGAAACATTTTTTATTTTGCACATGTCTATCTATTTACCTAGTTTTTATTTTCACACTGAACTGTTCCTTTAAGATTTTTTATTTACAATAATGTTAAAAAGTATTTGCCTCCTTAAGTGATGAAATTGACAGGTTATGCTCTGAAGAAAAAAACATAGACTCCAATGTATTGTAATATGATTTGGAAAAAGTCACCATGAAAAAATGTTGATTGACTTCAAAGCATCTGCCAAATTTTGCAAATTTTTCAAGGAAAATTTGACATATCACTCATTACTAGCCTCTTTACTAGTTAAACACAATTTATAAGTAGACAAAGGGAAGTAAACTTGAAACATGTTTTTTTAAATATTAATGCATTGATTTGAGGAGCAAAGTTATCTAACATCAATATCACATATAGAAATGTAACTGACTGCAGTTTTTTGCAACATTTAGTTGATTCATTTCTCAGGAGCTACTCTGGAGTATTAGCAACTATTGTATCAAGAGGATTCTACTCAGCAGGGACAAATATAATAAATGTATAAACTAAATGTATCAGTTTAGAACAGTTTAGAGCAGGGGTGTCGAACCTGCGGCCCGAGGGATGGATATGAATGCGGCCCAGCTTGAAACACTCAGTTCCCGAGGAAACGTCTTAATAATATAATGATAAGTCTATTTAAATTTATCTTTTTCCAATGCGGCCCAGGAAAGCCAAAAGGTTGGACACCCCTGGTTTAGCGAGTCAGAGATCCCCCCTCCCTGAGCTGCTTTAGAAATGTGAAAAATTAGATTTACTGTACACTTCAATATTAGAAGAACAGTCACACATAGAAAACAGAAAGTAATTTTAAAAAGTCTTTACTTCTGGTGAACTGTCTGAAACCAACTGAAATGAAAGAGGTGTTGGAAGGTGAACAACCCTTTTAATGCCCAGTGCTTATTACCAAATTATGATATGAACTGATAAAGAGAAGCAATGAATACTATACACACGTGAATGTCAATGTAGTATTTTAGATTTATATTGATGAAAACTTTTCCAGCCTAAGCTAGGGCTATTAAATCAAATTCATGTGCATGCATATGGATGCTGCTAATAAATGCCATTATACCTATAATCATTATGGTTAGTATATACCATAAAACAATGTAATATATCTTTGAGTAGAGAGCTGGAAATTGTATATGTAGAAATGAAGATTTGCCAAATAATCAATAACAGCCAATACGAGGTTTGCTTTTACCTATAAATAGACTAGTAAATCCGCCTGCTTTTGGATTTGCAGGTTACTAAATGAATCAGGTTACTGTATAGCCAATTTTTTTTTTTTTAAACATGGTTGCTAATTGCATTTTTGTTTTCCATTTATGCTAGAACAAGCTTTGCTCATGACATTTGAGACAATCTTGGAAATAGGAATAGCAAACACAGTTAATGTTCAATTGGTGAGCCTCAAAGAAAGCTCTTGTAAAGCAAAGAAAAAACATTGTTTTAATGGTTTCATATTCAACACTTAATTAAAAAGTCAACAATGCCAAGCTTCTTTCATAACCATGTAAGAACTCGTATTAGGTAATTTTGCTAAAATACTAATTATACCAACCAGTTTTGATTCACTTCCTACTTTCCTAATGTCAATAAATCTTTGACTATAATGGTGCAGCAACCCACAAGGGCTTTATATGTTAGGAAAATAATCATTAAATTGTTATATAAAATCTTAACTTTCCGGCCAAGCCTTCTAGCAATGAATCACAAACATTCAAAGCTGTCAGTCAGTGCAAGTCAATAGATGTAATAAGAATTACATTTAAAATCAAATACTGTAGAGTGTATTGGAAGCAGCTCTGCTGTGTCTATTGTTTAACATTTGTTATTAACCCTCATAAACAGCTCTTCTGTCCATGCCTGAATCCTATTCAAATCATTTTTGGTGGCTCTTTAAAATAAGATAACTGTTTTCATGCTGGGCTTCTTTTGTAAAACATATCACTTTGGCTTGGTGGTTGGCTGACCTGATGCCTTTCCATACATGTCAATGAAAATCATAAACAGAAGTTTTTATTGTATTAACACAAAAGGGCAGGGACAGCGGGAACTAAGCCAACTATACCACACTGTACTGCCAGCCCAAAAGATTAGTTATACAAGAATATAAAATATCAATTTCACTTGACAAGGGAACTCCGCAATTGATCCTTTGCCTCAGCCATCCCTTTGAACCCCATTGTTACATACCTTAATGAAGCACCAGGAGACAGAAATGGGGTAAAATGGCCACAGCATTTATTCACATTTTATGAAATAAATAGGACCTTGACAGCCTCACCCAAGGCAATTCTAAAGCCAAAATTCCATAAGAGATCTCTACTATGCTCTGACGTTCCTTACTGTGATCAGCATTGTATCCACCTCTAAGTATTAGTCTGCCTCTACCTACAAAGAGGATGGTACCCAAATCTGCTACCAGCAGGAGCTGCATCACATAGCTCTGCTGGCAGCCCTAAATATGCAGTGTATCGATGATAGAAACTCCAAGTAGGCTGCCACCTAGCACAAGCAGTAGTAGCATCTGTACCAATCAACCCATTGCGCAGTCACAGGAGAGAACCTCCTTTCTCCCTCTTCTAAATGTACCTGTGCCATACTCCGACAAGGTCCTACCACTGCTGTGACAAATAAAGCTTCCTTCCTGCTTCCTCTAAGTTACACAAATCTCCCCTCTGCAGCTGCACTCCTAATTGAGAACCGGTGGGGAGCTTCAGCAAACAGGGAAGGGGGGCAGTTAGACAAGTGGGCGGGTATTGGGGGTGGAGCAAGATTAACTGTGCCCCTCTTAAGACTTTTTTGTCGGAGGTGCCCGGCGGCAAGTTGTTACACTGCTGCATATATCAGAAACATAATTTATTTTATACACGAAAACACAGCAGATTTGGAAACTTCCAGCTATTGAAAAATCAACACATTTACTGCATTTATGAGCGATAAAGCTGAAAAAAAAGCACACTTATCCCAGATATATATATATATACTTTTTGGAAAGTACACATTCCCAAATCCAAAATGGGTGCACATGTCTTTCTACTCTAAAGTACCAAGTCATAAAGCTTTCCTAAATTTGGCAATTTTGATAACATTTCTAAAAATCACCTCAAAACTTACAATTTGCAGCATATTATCTCCCATATAGCATTAGGTACCAAGATAAAACACCCTAAATATGAACACCTGGGGTCCGCTGAACAGTTTGATGTCCAATATGTATAGGTTTACCTAAGTACTGTATGTGGCATATAGGGGACCCAAAATTAAGACACCCCATATGGTTTATCATTTGTCATTTCAGCTACTGCAAAATCAACACATTTACAGACTTTAATGAGAGGTACAGCTACAAATATGTATTCTCACCAGAGAAACCATGTATTTCCCCTAAATCCAAAATGGCTACACATGTCTTTCTACTCCAAAGTAACAAGCAGCAAAGCTTTCCTAAATTTAGCAATTTTGATGACATTTCTGAAATCACTTCAAAACTTTCAATTTGCTTGTGCTTGGGAGAGCACAAGCATTGAAAATGTTCCCGATGCCTAAACTGAACTACTATCTACAAGTTCTGCCAATTAGATTACCAGCTGTTTTTTTCAAGAAAATTAAATCCTTATTTATAAAATTTATTTGGAATGGCAAACAGGCTAGGATCCAATATAAACAACTAATATTACCATTAGACAGAGGAGGGTTAGCTATCCCAGATGCCTGGTTATATTATATTTCAATCCATTTAACACGTATTAAACAATGGGCAGGTGAGGAAAGGAAGAAAGAGTGGGCAGTTTTAGAACATCAGTGGGCAGGGATACCTTTGTTAAAAAAAAAACTTTCAATTTGCAGCATCTTATCTGCCACATTATATACTGTACCAACACAAAACACCCTAAATATGAATACCTGGGGTCCACTGAACATTTTGAGGATGCCAATGTGTTTTGGTTTCTCTAAGTATGTGACATGTGGGGGCTCCAAGATGAAGATACCTCATATCATCAGTCATTTCAGCTATTGAAAAATCAACACATTTACAGTAAAAGCTTCAAAGTACACTCACCCCATAAACCATGTATTTTTGGAAAGTAGACATTCCCCTGAATCCAAAATGGGTACAGCTGTTGGTTTACACCAAAGTACCAAGCTGCAAAGCTTTCCTAAAATAGGCGATTTTGGTGAAATTTCCAAAAAATAACCTCAGAACTTCCAATTTGCAGCACCTTATCTCCCACATATCATTAGGTAACAGATAACTCATTATAATTAAGAAAATCTGGGGTCTGCTAAACAGTTTGATACCCAATATACAAAGGTTTATCAAAGAACATGGCATGAATAGACCCCAAAATCTAACTGGTGAAATGACCCTTATTTATAAACACACTTCCAGTTTTATGTGGAGTAAAAGCTACAAAAAAAATATGGTGACCGCTGAAAACCATACTATCTATTTTTTGAAGGTACACATTCTGACAAATCCAAAATGGGTAATTATGTCTTTCTAATCCAAACTACCAAACTGCAAAACGACACTAAGGGGCCGATTCACTAACTTCGAGTGAAGGATTTGAAGTAAAAAAACGTCAAATTTCGAAGTGTTTTTTGGGCTACTTTGACCATCGAATGGGCTACTACGACCTTCGACTACGACTTCGAATCGAACTATTTGAACTAAAAATCGTTCGACCATTCGACCATTCGATAGTCGAAGTACTGTCTCTTTAAGAAAAAACTTTAACCCCCTAGTTCGCCATCTAAAAGCTACCGAACTCAATGTTAGCCTATGGGGAAGGTCCCCATAGGCTTGGCTAACTTTTTTTGATCGAAGGATATTCCTTCGATCGTTGGATTAAAATCCTTCGAATCGTTCAATTCAAAGGATTTAATCGTTCGATCGAAGGAATAATCCTTCGATCGTTCGATCACACTATTTGCGCTAAAATCCTTCGACTACGATATTCAAAGTCGAAGGGTTTTAATTCCCAGTTTGTGAATCGGCCCCCTAAAAGTAGTTTTGATTACATTTATGAAAATCGGCTAAAAATATTGTGATTTCTCAAATTTAGTGGGAAATTCACAAACTTTTCGCAAAGCAAAGCGGGACAAATTCACGCATCACTACTGGTGAATAAATTCTTCCAGCACTAAGGATAACATAGTTCCGAACTCAATTCCAGCTTGTTTCAATATGTGTTCAGCACAGGAAAGTTAGAAGGTGAAGCCAATGAGTTAATTTAAGGTTATATTAATCAGCTTATCTTATGTAGTCATGGAACTTTATACCTTTGACTAATTTTGGCTCATTTTTGTGTAAGCAGTCATGTTTCTTTACATTTTTAAATACATTTTTACAAAAAGATGAATATGTATTTTGCTTAAAATATTAACTTATGCCTTTTGTATCACATATTTCCTATTGAATCCCTGATGTATGTAGCAGGGTTTTTCATATTACAAATGTTGCCTGACTATCAATATGTTGTGGGTGGGCGTTAGGTCCTGATACTGTGAGGAAAACCTCACCACTTCAGTACTGATGAGAGATTTTCCACTGCCACAATGTTTTTACTGTTTAATAATTATTCTCCTCTGAGTGAGATTTACTTTATAAACCACTTGTTGATGAGAGGAGTTAAGTACTGTATATACATGTCTCCTGCTTGATTCAAATAGTTTCAGTCCTCTGCCTGCCTATTTTTGTAATATATTTGTGTCTGATTACAGCAGATATACACAGGCTGAATCAGCATGTTTTATTCCTGATGTGATGACACTGATTAGTGAGTGATTGCAAAATAGTTTAAATATAGCAATGGGGCATCACTTATGTCACAACGGTTTCTTTTATTGGTGTGGTTACCACTGCAAGATTTTAACTTTTCATAATATATCATTTTCGTATTGTGCTCATAAAAGAGGTAACCTTTTCATATACAACTATTTTTTTTTTATGAATCATCAAACCCCAAAAGCAATTTGCATTATGAAAATTACCAAATTTAACGAGTGTCCTTGCTCAGCATTGAGTCCTGGTGGAAAATGAATGCAAGCAATAGTCACAGACAAACAAATATTACTGACTATGCTTCAAGTATTTCTCTATTCCCAAGTTTCATGCCAATAATTCCTGAATATCTGCTTCTATGTGATTCATTAAAAAAAATATTTTCTCTGTACAAAAACGCTAAAGCTAATAGTTAAGTCTGCTATTCGGTAAACTGCAGCACAGAAGTATAAAATCCAAATTGGTCTGTTTCTGAGCAGTAACTGAAGGAAGAGCATTGGACTTTGTTGATGCTAGATGGCAGTGCAGCTCACAAAAATACTATGATTCTGTCTGCAAGAAAATCTTTTGATGTTCAACACAATACACAAAATCAAAGCAGCAAAACCATTAATAGTTTTCATGATAACCTCAGCTAGTTTCTGGGTCATCGAGCCAGCTAATTTGAAACAATTATGACAAAAATAATATTGTCATTGCTCAGCAGCTGTAAAACAGTTGTTTTTATTAGTCTGTATTTGAAATTGACTAATACATTTTATTGGACAGGAGCAGCTAAAAGCCTTATTGACACAGACTAGGTATATTTGTGATTTATTTGTGATTTATTTTCTGATTAATATTTATCAGAACACACAGTCAAAACGGAACTGTTTCATAGCCCCTATATTTGTTATTAGAAATAGTTTACCCAGCAGGACTCATTAAAGGAGACCCATCACCCAAAAAAAAAAAATGATTCCAAATCCTATTTTATCATGTTATTCAAGCAAAATTAACTTAAATTACACTGTATAAATTATTTGAATCTTGTTTCCTTCAGTCTGGGAATTCATAATAATAGCAAGCAGGCAGGAGGCATTTTGTGGAAACTGTTATTAATTCAAGACTTGTATCATCTTAAAATGTGTCAAAATATGTCGAAATATGTGCACCAGAATGGGGGACCTGATGTCCATCCCCATGCCCTTGCTACACAATTAAATGGTGAAGAGAAAAGGGGGAATGTGGGGTGATCGGTGACATCTAGGAAGTGCTAAATCGAAAAGTATGAACAGCTATGAATGTTTAAATAAAAAATACAAAATTTGGATTTCATGTTTAATTTGAAAAAGACTTTTATTATACAACTTTTTATGTCATTGAGGTTCCTGTCTTGCCAAAAAATAAAAAATAAACCCAGAATGTATTGCTCATATTGCAAAACCCAAATGTATGATCAGTTCATAAATATGCCTTTCAACACTTTGTTTCAGTAAGAAATATTCTCACATATTCACTTCTGCTGTTCATTTAAGAAAGCTGGTATAGCAATCCTTAACAACAATAATTTACTGTTTCAGTATAATGAACATCACGTAGACCCCATCGGTAGATGTCCCGTTCTGAACAATAGAAAATCCTTGATCCTACTGTAGCAAATATTTTTGTTCTGGTTTCAGCAAAGTTAAAAACAGTATTACTATAGTATATCACTATGTTACTATGAATTAAAAATAAATGGTGAGACTGTAAATACAAGGCAATATAGTATGTGGGGATACCTCACTTCCAAAAACTAAACTTCCAACTTAAAAAATATATACAGGTATAGGATTCATTATCCGGAAACCCATTATCCAGAAAGCTCCGAATTATGGAAACATCATCTCCCATAGACTCCATTGTAATCTAACAATATAAATTTTAAGAAATGATTTCCTTTTTTCTCTGTAATTCATAAAACCCATGGTACCGAGCATTCTGGATAATAGGTCCCATATCTGTATTGGAAAATCAATGTTGTGTCTTGGATGGGTCATATCAATACCTTAAACATGCTAACTGCTCCCAAAATACCTTTAAATACATGTATGCTGACAGCTCCTATAATTTAACCACATCAATGCCATGATAAACACTAAACACCAAGAAAAAGTATATTTGCAGAGAGTTTGCAAAAGTTCACTATTACCACCTATAACAAATAATATTTGTAGACCACTGTATGGAACCACACCATGAGCTTCTAGACTGCCATCTTCTACAAAACCTATGAGTCATGGATCCATGTCAATATATAGATCCCTGCTAAATTCTGCTCAGCATCGAATCCGCTCTATTTCTTTGGGCCAAGCTACAGCACATTATGCAGCACTGGATTTCTACCTCTTCAAATACATTGAACAATTATCAATATACTCAAGTACTATACAAAGGTAAATGTGTATAATAACTAAACCATCAAATCTCAAAAAATGAGTCTGTCTCTACAAACCTATTTTCCAACCAACAGAAGGTATCTAGGACTCTTTAACAGAAATGTGGTTTACATTGAAGCAAACAAGTGCACTCATTTTAACCATTCAGTCACAATTGCTTCAGGCATATCACCCCTCAAGTTCATAATGACACTACATTGTGCTTACAAAATCATGGAAATTACATCCAAAATGGCAATTTGTGCTTACCGTAAGTAAAAAAAATCATATTTTTGCTAGAAATTGACCAGAGGATAACACAATTGTCTAACTTGAAACTGCTAATATATTATTCTCTTAATAGCCAGATAGCATCCTAAAACTTGTCAACCTTAGCATAACTGGTGTAAAGGCTATACTTGAATCTTTATTTTGAACAACTTTGTAATTTGATTGTGGCTCCATCAATCTCTCTTTTTTTTGTCACTCGTGTTTGTATTTTAGTGTATGCTATGCCTCTCTCTTCTTTTCTCTTCTTCTGTCCCATTTACATTATTCACTCTCATCTTCCCACTTTGTGACTCCCCAATCCTCTCTTCTTTCCCTCTCTCATATTTTATTTACTTCATTTTCTCTTCTTTATATGCTTCATTTTTTCTTCCCACCACACTGTACAGTTTTTGTTGTACTAATATGTTATCTTTCTTTCTTTGCAGTAGTGCAGTGGTGTTTCCAGTATTAGATTACCTTGTGCTTAGTTGACCAAAAACCCATAACTCAAGGCAAGATTTCTCAATGTATTTTAGAATACCACCTGCCTGTAACTGAAAACATTGTACAAATATTATTAATAATAATACACCCACATTTCCATAAGCCAAAGGCTAGAAGACCTCTAGAAATAATCAACTGATAGATGTCAGGTCCAATTTGGTGGTCCCCAAACCAAACAATTGGATTATGAAAGGCAACAAGCCAATACCTGTCCCAATCAATTTATGGACATTTTTGGCCAGTAATCAGTTGGTCAGGCCAATAGGAGGGCCCCATGCATGGGTCACTTAAGGCAAAATTAATTAAAATCCATATTGAAGTCAAAATAAATGTTCCAACTGCTTCCAGTCTCTCTTTCATTATATTAAAAGGCACTGTAATGAACTATTGCCAATATGGAACATTACAGGGCTTTGTTGAAATATATGAAGCACCACAGCAACCACTTATTTCACAACTAAAACTATTGCTTTAACTGCCCTTGCACAAATTTGACCTGGCTAAAACGATGTGTTTCTGGTCAAAAAGCATATTAAAAAATAACAGAAGCTAAGAAATAAACAAGCAAATAAATAACCTTGACAATGTATAGACAACTTACAAAGAGATAAACGGTGGTGCAGCAGCCAAACCTAGTAATAACCTGATGTTAGACATGGGTAATCTAAATAATAATCACCTTCTGATGTTTATTTGGACACATCTCTGGCTAAAATGCCATTACATAATTATCTTAAGCCCCTTATCTTGACTGAATGTAAAAAATGTTTATAATAGAACATAACCTTTAAGTCACACTATTATTGCAAGCATGTCCTTGAGTAATATTGACTGTATAATTTTAGGTACTGTGCAGCTCTGTTTCTATCACATTATGGGCTATATATGTTTTCATCTGAGATCCTGATAAATAAACTTGATTATCATTGGCAATCAATACTATCGACTAACTGTGAAACTGTTTGAACATTGTTCACATGAGGCCAAGTTGAATGTGCACTGTGGAATTTGGACAATTAAATTGCAGCATTTATCTGCCCGTATTGCCAAAGCCAGCACTTTTCCCATGCTATTTAATTTTTATTACTACACCCAGAGACCTTTGTTCCCATAGGGTAAAACAATTCAGCTGTGAATGCGCGTGTGTTACAAAGACCAGTGACATAAGATCAATGCTACAGATAAAAAGCCTTGCTTTCTTAGTCCATTCTATGTCAGATAGGGAATTCAAATGAGCATTTTAAGCATTAAGAATATTAGGAAGTACTTATTGTGACAAATTTATGAAATTGTATTTTTAAACAAAAGAAACAGTGTCTGTTCTTTCATGAATCGTTTTTTTGCTGTTGTTTTGAGAGAGATTCTTATTTGCGTAGGATTTGCCGCTTGCATTCCAACAAGTGGGGGCAAATATGAGCGAACAGGAATACCAGCACTGGCTACAAATGCCATAAGTGTTTTTAGGAATCGTGAGTAGAAATGTTTTTTTTTTAGACAATAGTATGTTAAAGGAGAAGGAAAGCTACTGAAGCAGTGTATTGCCAATAGATTAGCCACAAAAGTACAAGCTATAACACTATTTTTATCTGCAGAATGCTTTACCATACCCGAGTAAACATCTCTAGAGGCTCTCTCTGTTTGTTTAGGATAGCAGCTGCCATATCAGCCTGGTGCAACATCACTTCCTGCCGGAGTCTCTCCCTGCTCACTCATAGCTCTGGGCTCAGATTACAGTGAGGAGGAGAGGTGGAGGGAGAGAGGAGCAAACTGAGCATGCTCAAGCCCTAGCCCTGAAGGTTGATGCTGAAAACAGGAAGTCTGATACAAAATGACGTCATCATGGTGAGACCAAGAACGCATGTCCTACCAACAATGCCAGGCAATTAACATCTATAGTAGAATGCAGGACTGGGGAACCCTCAGACGGACTGAATATATGCTTCTTTTAAGCACACATATGTGAGTGCAATCTGTATTTTATTTTCCTATTTTATTAAAGACGTTTTTACACAATTTTAGCATATCCTTTTTAGAAACTGAAAGATATCCTGGATTTGAACAAACAACTATACTTTACGCTAGTGGTATAAGTAAACGTTTGTAAGTACCCATTACCTTACACAGGAGGTAGTCACGTATACAGTTAAAACGTCATGGGTAAAGGGCAACTAAACCCCTTGGTGGAAGAAATCAAACCGCACTATACAAACAAAGAGGTGTAAATCTTATTTGAAAATACTACACTATATTTTATTTCTTTGTTTTTTTTGGTGTCTATCCCTGAGCTTGCAGCGCTTGTATCTCTAAGTATGAATGAAAGGTTTTTATTGTGACTAATCTGAAGGAGAACAGATTTCTATACCGGCAAAGGGAGTGAACTGCAGAACCTCTGGATTTTATTTTATTTTTTACACAGACTTAGATCTACCCTGGTCCCAGAACTTTTTTTGAATCTCCTCTGTGGTTCTCTTCCTCTTCTCATTGTTAAAATCTAAGGAGGAAGAAAGCTAAAAAAAAACAAGACATATCTCATAGAAAACTATAAGGCTTTGGTATGATGCCTCCCTCTCCCCCATATTAAAGACTATGTGGCAGATTTACTAAAGGGCGAATTGACTAACGATGGCGAAACTTCGGCAGTGTTATGTGTTTCAGGAATTTCGCAGATTTATTAACAGGCGCAGTCATAACTTGGCTAGCGATAGAGACAGAAGGTAGAGATCATGCACACTCTATTGCCCGGCGAATTTTCGCTCTGGTGAATGGACGTTACCCACAAATTCACTAAGATGCAGATTTTACTGAACGATACCTCTTTCACCAGACTTGCCTTATCCAGCTCAAACCAGGCGAAGTGCATTGGAGTGCAGAGATCTTCCTCAATTTTTAGTGGAAAAAGTCCCATGAAACGCTGGCATATTTTCTTTTTTTCAGAGTGATAGCCTGCAAAAGTCCGTAAAATGTTTTTTGGGTAACGGGGTTCCCCCCTACATTTTCTAACATATGGAACATAAACTATACAGTGGGCGCATGTGTAGGGCATTATGAAAAGTCTATTTTCCTTTATTAAGGTTCCCTGGACTTGTGTAATGTAATGTATTTGCTGCAACATATAAGTCCATGCAACTTTATAATTTCCCGTTGTATGCAAATGAGCCAATATTAGCGCATTTTCAGTTTGATTGCAGAAGTAACTCTAGTGAAACTTCGATTGGCACCCTGGACGCAACTTCACATATTATTAAATTAGCATTGTCCTAGGGAATTTACGCCTGGTGAAGTGTTGCGAGGGTGTGAAGCCATCGCTGGCAAAGTTTCATCGGTTAGTAAATGTGCCCCTATGGGAGTCATTTAATAAGTGCAGGACAATATGCAAAATGCAGAAAACAGACACCATCCACCATGGGTTTTGAAACTGGCCTTCTCAAACATTTCTTGCATTCAGGCAACCAGTTTAGGGAACACTGTTTGGCACAGGCCACAATTGAGCACTGCACTTACTTTCTGCCTGTCCTGATATAAGGACAGCTTCATCCCTTATTGAACCGCAAACTGGCTTTTGCATCTCTTTTATTGCTTTTTTATTGGAGGCCTTGGCTGTTGTAAATGACTCCTTGTACAAGCAGTTTAAATAAGTAATGGCATTTCTTCAAAGAAGTGTAGGAAATATAAACTGCATTCAAGCTATACAAACTATTTAATGTGAAGGCAATACATCAGAGCCATCTCCAGCATCTAATATCCAGAGAATGGCAATCAGTATTGGGGTTGTTTTTTAGGAGCAACAGCAGACCAACTATATATATACTGATGCTCATGACCCCTGGAAGTCGAATTTCTGTTAGCTACAGTATACTCCACGGATGTAAGCAACAACTTGACTGTGCAGTGCTTCATAAGCAGTCTGGTCTGTATTGTGGGCTGTTGTAGCTCTCAAATTATAACCCTACAGACATGCCACTAAAGGATACTGGGCCAAGAAAAAAGTTGGTGTCAATATCTCTTGAATTTGCAATTCATCAGTAAAAATGTAATCTCTATTCTGTCTATCTGAGCTTATGGATGTTGAATCCAACGTTGACTTCAGCATAATAAATAAATAAATCAGGGCTATTGCTTAAAAAAGCATTTTATGCAATGGTCAGATTCTAACCGACCCATGCTTTGTAATGCAGGTATAGTATCCATTATCCAGAATGCTCTAGATTACAGGAAAGCCATTTCCTGTAGACTCCATTTTAATCAAATAACTGCACGTTTTTACTTTTTATTTCCTTTTTCTCTGTACTTATACAACAGTTCCTAGTACTTGATCCCAACTAAGATATAACGTATCCTTATTAGAGTCAAAACAATCCTATTGTGTTTATTTACTATTTCAAGGATTTTTAAGTAGACTTAATATATGGAGATCCAAATTATGGAAAGATCCCATATCCGGGAAAACCCCAGGTCCAGAACATTCTGGATAACAGGTCCCATACCTGTACAGAACTAATTGGAACACATTTAAATGCATCTAAAGAAGGTATTATAGTTTCTGGGGGATGTTTTACATTATGAAGTTAATTCAGGTGCTCTGATGCAAGATCGAAGTCGACTCAATCTCGCATTTGGTGTGATAGACTTTGGAGGCTTTGCTACTATACAGATATTTCTTGGGGCTTGTTCATGTCCTCAACAGCAGGTTCTTATCCCATATTCTGTTTACTGCTTTCACAAATTTTTGCGATGAGTCTCTCCTTACTAAGTTGGAATGTGAGGGGTCTTAATGACCCAATTAAACGTAGGCTGACTTTGGATTATATCAGGAAACGCAATTCTGATCTGGTGTTCCTACAGGAGACTCACCTCATGGGCAATAAGGTCAAATCTATTAAGAAACCCTGGATTGGGTGGAGTTATCACTCTACTTATTCCTCTTATACAGCTGGCACGTCTATTTTAATTAAAAAATCGGTGAGCTTTCGGCCCTACACTATTAAAATTGACCCCAGGGGTAGATTTGTTTTTATTCACTGTCAAATTGCTGCCAAGGAACTAATCTTAGCTAACCTCTATATTCCCCCTCCATATTCAGATGACTGCCTCCACCATCTTATTCCGTTTATTGCTGCTCGCCCGCATGCACAAATTATTTGCGCTGGGGATTTTAATTCGGTCCTGTCTCCCCAGCTTGACAGGTTGCATAGGCGACCTCCACAAACCACTCCGCCTCCTACCAATTTGGCCAGTATAATGGAGGAGTTAGGTCTAGTGGAGGGCTGGAGACTTCTCCATCCTACAGAGCTTCAATATTCATGCTTTTCTACATCACACCTCACCTTATCACGCATTGACCTTATTTTCCTGACGAGAGGGCTCCTAGCTGGACTTTTGGATGTAGTATACCTGCCCCGGGGCATTTCAGATCATGCCCCCCTCATGGCTACTTGGCACAACTCTCAGGCGAGTGAACAGAAGAGGTGGGCCTTAAATCCAGTTTGGCTGGAGATTATTGACAATGATGAGGGGCTCATTGGTAGTATGGGAGAATTTTTTGAGGTAAATAGGGACACTGCAGATCCGTCTGTTGTATGGGACACCTTTAAAGCCTATATGAGAGGGGTTTTTCATAGTGAAATCACTGCAGTTAAACGCATGTCCAAAATTGAGGAGGTGACATTAGCTAGTAAAGTTGCTAAATGTGAACAAGCTGTAGTCATTGACCCTACCCCACAGCACTACGAGGACCTCCAGTCTGCCCAATCAGCTTACTCTACCTATCTCTGTGCTAAGGCTAAACGTAAATTGCTATTCACTAAAGCTTCCTTCTATGAACACGGTGAGAGGGTAGGTAAACTGCTTGCTTATATCTCCAGAGCTGATAATCCAACACCTGTAATAACGGAACTAGTAAACCAGCAAGGGCTACTGTGTACTAAACCCGGTGAGATTCGAGACCTATTGACCTCTTACTTTACTGCAGTCTATAAATCTACTAATGTTACATCTGCGGAGGACAGAGAACACTTTTTAGCTAGCCTTGGGTTGCCACTGCTATCCCAGGCTGATAAGTCCCTGTTAGACGATCCATTCACCTTGAGAGAACTGTATGATGCTATAGACTCCTTTCCCTGCCGGAAGGCACTTGGTCCTGACGGCCTCCCCATTGAATTTTACAAAAGGTTTAAAGAGCATATTGGGCCCTATTTCCTATCAATGCTACAATATGCTTTTCAAGAGGGACACCTCCCTCCTTCCCTATATGAGGCCTCTGTAGTTTTGTTACTGAAGCCTGGCAAAAATCCTACCCACCTGGATACGTACAGACCAATATCTCTTCTCCCAACTGATATTAAAATTTTAGCTAAAGTGCTAGCGAATAGGATTAATAAGGTCATACACACCGTTATTGCAGCAGACCAGACTGGGTTTATGCAGGGGAAATCCACTGCTCTCAATATTAGACGGCTTTATTTGAACCTCGCCACTAAGCATGACAACTCCGGCCAGAGGGCTGTGGCTGTCTTAGACATCACGAAGGCGTTCGACACGGTCGAATGGCCCTATATGTGGTCCGTGTTGAAGCAATTTAATTTTGGGCCCTCCTTTATAGCTTGGGTAAGACTCATGTATTACTCGCCTAGGGCGTCCCTACTAGTAAATGGCATACCCTCAACACAGTTCCCCCTGGAAAGGGGTACGAGACAGGGCTGCCCAATGTCTCCCCTCCTGTTCGCCCTGGCCATGGAACCCTTTGCTCAAGCAGTCAGAATACATGCTAATTTTCAAGGATGGCGCCTTGGGGATAGGGAGGAGAGGATCCAGCTTTATGCTGATGATACCTTGATATATCTTGGGGATATGGGGCCGTCCCTACACTGTTTAATTGAGATAATAACGAAATTCGCGGGCCTTTCGGGATTGGTCACTAGTGCTGCTAAATCCAATATACTCCTAGTCGATAGCGTAATGACCCAAGTAGGACAGCCGCAGTCTCCATTTCCAATTGTAGCTCATTTTACTTACTTGGGAGTTGAGGTCAAGCTACCCATCTCTGAATATTATCGTTCTAATGTTTTGCCTCTGCTGTCAATTGTAGAAAAGAAAATTAAGGTATGGGAATCCTTGATGTTAAGCCCAATGGGTAGGATACAGCTCATAAAGATGATCCTTCTCCCTAAACTGCTTTATATCCTTCTCCAAGCTCCGATTTGGATTAATAAGTCCTTCTTTGCCAAACTTGACTCTAGCTTTCGTAGACTGATTTGGGTGGGCACTCGCCCTCGATTGAGTTTAAGCACACTTACTAGGGACAAGTTCCATGGTGGGGTATCCTTCCCAAGTGTCTTCCTGTACTACTTGGCAGCACAGCTGAGTCACCTAGTGGTATGGGTGGGAGAATCTTTCCATCAGTCTCTCTATCACTTACATAAGCTAATAATAGGTGGCCCCTTCCCCCCATTTCAGTGGCTTCTCATTAAAAAGCCGCGGCCCCTGCAATACCCAAATCAAGTGTTGAGTTTCATGCGCACAATTTGGGGGAAGGCTTCTCAACTTGCCATGATCGATAAACTTGTTCCCCAGACACCACTCTGGGAAAACTTTTGGTTTCTTTTTTGGTGGCTAGACTGGGCAAGAATCCTATTTGGGCGAGGTGCGGGATCCGTACCATAGGGGAGGTTTGGCATGAAGGGGAGTTGGTCCCGTTTGCTAAGCTGCAGGAAGACTTTCGCTTACCTCCGCACCAATGGTTAAGATACACTCAACTGCAACAGAGCCTGTCCTATCAGAACAGACAGCAAATTATTCAGTTAGCTCACTATAGCTGGGTGGACTGCCTTTCACAGGGCTCCACAAAGGGCACTATCTCGAAGATTTATTCGGGACTGCACACTGCGCATTTTAATAAACCTCTACTATCCCTGAAGGCTAAATGGGAGTGTGAAGTTGGGGTGCTTGAGGATGAGGAGTGGGATGAGCTGGTGGCCTCTCCTCTTACAGTTTCCGTCAACTATAGAGATAGAATGATACAATTGTACCTAATACATAGGGCATACTACTATCCAGCTAAATTGCACCGAATCTTTCCTGACTCATCCTCGGAATGCCCCAGGTGCCATGTTCCGGATGCCTCTCTCACCCATATGATATGGGACTGTCCGGTTCTTGCTAAGTACTGGTCTAAGATCCTTGATTCTCTTGATGCGGTTATGGAAACCAATATCCCACGTTCAGTGAAAACCTGCTTCTTTGGCATAGGCCTTAATGATACCTTTACTTTCTTGCAAGCACTGTTTGTGAAAGAATGTTTGTTCTTGGCTAGGAAGCTCATCACGAGGAAGTGGAAAGATGCCCTTCCTCCTTCCTCAGTGCACTGGAGGCAGGAGGTTAAATCTCTATGCAGTTTAGAGGCCTTGATTTACAAAAAAAGGGGTAGCCCTAAGAAGTTTGATAAGATCTGAGTTAAATGGCTGGATTGGGTACATGACTAGTGGATTTTACTGATATGCATTCCATGTACTTGCTGTGTTGCCATGTTTACTGTAAGGATTCGCTGATACCTCAGACTGTGCCTTTGTACAAGACTTTTAATTTCTATGTGTAACCAAATGTAACAATGTGTTCTCTTGCATTGTATGTCTTATATATTGAGTTCAATAAACCACACCTGAATTCAAAAAAAAAAAGAAGGTATTATAATATGGCAAGCACTATTGAAGCTCCCTTTAAATGTGCATTATGTGGAGATCATAAGCAAAAACATCTAGTAAAATTACAGTAGAGACAGGTGTACAGGTCCTTAAGTGTTACACTTATGGGCAGATTTATCAAGTTTTGAAGTGAAAATTCTAATTTCGAATTTGAATGTTTGAGTTTTTTATGGCCAAAACTGGAAAATTAGACTAGGGAATTGTTAAAATTCGATTAGAGTTTTCTTAAAATTCTAATTTGATTTTTGGGATTTATTATACACTGGCCCTTTAAGAACTCAAATGCGACTATTTGCTTTCTAAAACCTGCCAAATTGCTGTTTTAGTCAATGGGAGATGTCCTGGGCTCAATTTGGAGATGTTTGCTGCCTTCCTAACATTGAGTTTTTTTCAGAGAAAAAAATCAAATTGGGTTTTCAAAGCTCGAATTCAATTCAAATTCAATTTGAGTTTTCAGGTTGATCCTATTCACCCGATTTTGGGAAATTAGATTTTAAAAAACTCCAATGAATTCGAAATTCGACCCTTGATAAATCTGCCCCTTACAGTATTCCATTGTGAGACATATATCTTATTATTTAGACTTATTAAATGAAGAAAATGAAGCTTTCTGCGGTTGAACAGATGTAGAAAATGTATACATGTGTAGCGCTATAGTAAACTGACTTGTGCTCGGGCAGTTTAAGCTACTTTCCTTGGTGGGCTGAGACCACCGATGAGCTCTCTTTCTCAGGGGTAAGCCCTCGCAACGGTGTGGAGGCAAGGGTGTAGTGTAACTGTAACCTGGTGCGATAGCACAATGATGGGCGCCAGTAGTTCTTTAACAGTTGAACAAAGAACAGTATTTATTGAACAATAGCACAGAGATCATTTAGCACATTGATCCACAATGGAGCATAGAACATACACAGCAGCATAAAGGAAGCATATACTCACAGCACGTATAGGCTGAATCCCCACAGGCTAGGGAATATACAGCAGAGAGTAAGTTGACAGCATGTGATGGGTTTTGCCCAGTTTTCAGGATATCTTCCAGTGGCAGACTAGGGGAACTCCTGACATCCCTATCTCAACACTTGGTTCCTTACTCAGGGTCAATAATACCCTGGGATCTTAATCCCTCTAATCTCCTCGGCGGAGCCTTGAGCTGCTCAACTAAATAACCTCTCTATCACTCCTAGAGCGATCTATAAAATTAGTATAGCTGTCTAATTACTAGGGCCAAGGCGCCTAGGGTCAGCACTACCCATTCCCTTCCAGCCTGCTTGGTTGGGCTAAAGCAATAGACCCAGAGCACATGGTTCCTAAACCTTTTATACTCTGGCACAGTGCCATCTGGTGTACACTGTGTGAACTGGAGGGGTTACATAAGCACAAGGTCCCCATAAGGACCCACTAAGTTGTCCATATTATTAGAGATGTGCCTGTCTGTAAAGTGTAATGGTGTCTAAGATTTTCACATCCCCTACACATGTATAGAATTTTTAGGGTGTGAACTCTTTTTTCATGCTGAAAATGCCCATATGCAGTTCATCCCTAGTGACAAATACTGTATGTTCCTATATTGGCTAATTTATTATTAGATGCTTCCACATATTTCTCTTAGTTCTATTTGATACACTTTCATGTTTGCTATTTTACATTTTGGCAGAACAAAATGCTTTGTATAAAAAGGTAACTTACATACTCACATAAATAACACTTTATGCAAAAACTTGTCATGTTGAAATTGCTTGCTTCAGGACTGTTATTTGTATTCACAAATTCTTCTAACAACAGAGAGAAATTACAATAAAGCAAAAGAAAAAAATGCAATGCTATTTCATCATGCCCTGTTCACAGTGGGCCATTCTGTTAAAATGCTACATGTAATTTTATGCTAATTATTTTACTGTGATTATTAGAAGTTCAATAAACATAAAAAGTTCCCTTGAAGACGCATATTCTTAAATTTCCTTTATGGTCCTGTGCCAGTTGTTTCACGGCAATAGAAATGATATAAAAGTGCTCACAAAATCTGACTTGTAATCGGCAGGAATGCTAGTAGTAAAACAACTTTTTTTTCATTTTCTCACTTTATGTGAGAGCACAGAGAATTAATGGCAATTCACTTAGGAATTGATTACACCTGCACCACGTTTACTCAAAGTGGGTCAGCAACTGCCTCGTATCATTAAGATGGAGACAAGGGAGTAACACTGACAAGTTAAAAATGAAAAGGCATTGTCCAACAGCTGGGACACAGTAAGGTCATTTTTACTGTGTGCTTGGTTGGCAGTATGTATGGAAGTGTTGTTCCGGTTATTTTCTCACGTAAGAAAATTTGACTCTTAGCAGAATATATTTAAATAGATTAAATAATTAGGTAGCATATCCTTACATATACACTGTACATGTATACTACAATCTGTTAATAGGTATATGGTTGAAAACTAGATTTCATTTAGATAAAGCAAAACAACAGAAAATCAAACATCAAAGCAATATCTTTTAACAATGGTTTACTAGTTGTCTTTGGAAGATATTTAAATTCAATGTTATACATTTATGGGGTCTGTTATCATACATGCATTTGCAGAACAAAATACACATATGAGGCTTTACTGCGATTGCAATTGGTTATTTATTAAGTAACATTTTTAAAATAATGTTGATTTTATCATTTTTGTTCTTTGGCTGTAGTTCACATTATTTCATAATCTACACACCAGAAAATCGAAGGGGCCGATTCACTACTGGACAAGTAAGGAAGTGTATGAGGGGTGGGGTATGTTAATAAACAGAATTAACAGAAAAGTACCAGCCCCAGGCAACCAAAGCCCTTTAGCATGGAAGATCTGTGTCTCCAAAGATGCCCCAGTAGCTCCCCATCTTCTTTTCTGCTGATTCACTGCTTATGCTCTGTCAGTTACTGAGCTTAGGGACCAACTCAAAGTACACAGTACACATAACTGTCACAGTATAAGGCTTATTAGTAACTAATATGAATAATTACTACATAGCAGCACAGAAACAAGTGCAACAAGCATCAGAATTTAATAATCAGCCCTGTAGCATCAGCTTATATTACAGGCCAACCTCATTTTCTTCTGGATAATTAGTGACAAGCCCTAAGCTTAGCTTCTCAACAGCTGCTCAGAGCTCACTGAGCATGTGAGTGTCACAGACACTTTCCAAGATGGTGACCCCCTGTGACAAGTTTGAAGTCCTGAATCATTGCTGCTATTGACAAGCTGAAACTTTAGGCTGGTATATAAAACATGACATTTTAAGCCCTATTCATTTTTAGGGTTTAGTTCTCCTTTAATAATTACTTTAACTGCATTTTGAACAATTGTAATACATGTACTGTATCAGTCTCTTGGCATATATGATAGTAGATTGCCTGGCTATGACTACAACAGCACAAAGGACCTTAAATTCTTAGTGGTCAAGAAACCAACTGAGGTAAAAAATGTAAGAATCGAAATATGATACTTGTCATGATGATAATAGCTTGCAACAGTATGGTTTCACATTTATGGTGCTGGTGTCACCAATGATGGCTAGGACTTTTGCACCAGAAACTTGACATCATTATTGAACACCCTTTGCCTTCCACATCAACCAACTGGATTGAAGCCCACTAGTGATGGGCAAATTTGGGGCATTTTCGCGAATTTCCTGTGAAATGCGTGAAACAGCATAAAATTCGCAAAACGGCGCACATTCATGTCGGTTTCGCAAATTTATTCGCCGGCGGCGAATCGTGGGAATTCACAGCAAATTTGCGCCTGCCAAATGAATTCACCCATCACTACAGCCCACCCCCATGTCTATCTAAAGAGTTGTCCTGACTTGGGGGTCTGTTTACTAAAGTGCGTTAAAAATATTCGCACAATATATAGACATAATTTTCGCCAAATATGTTATCGCCAGTTTACTAACCTGCGGTAAATATAAATTTGTGAATTTTCTTGCGCAAGAATAATTGTTTGCCAGTTATCGCATTCCCTGAAAATAACGCTACGTACACATTAACGCATGGTTTACTAAACAGCGAAATGTGCTAAAGACAAAATTAACGCCAGAAAAGAAGTATTTTTTTCACCAGAAAATTCTCAAGGGGCAGGAAATATCCCATAATACTGTTTGCTTGTACCCATCATTCTTTGCTGACAGGAGAGAGAGATTTGTAGCTATTGCTGACAGGATGTTTTGGCTTCTGCTTCTATCTGTTGCAACAGCAGCAGATTCAGCTCAGAGGCGTATTATTGGCAGCGGGAATCACAGTTCAAGGATTCGTCAGCCTCTACGCTTTTTTGGTTTCATTGTGATTGGCTACATTAAACTGTGCATTTCTATGAAGCAAAGAGATTGACTGGTATCAGTTCTTGTTCCTATGATTCTATTGGCAGAAGGGTTTATATGATGCAGACATGTTTGATTGGTGTTACTCTGGTGATGTTTTGTAGGATGGTATAATCATCAGTCAATAAAGGTTATGAGTTTTGAAGGTGCATTTCTGGCCATAAATGTCACAGTAAAAATTGCCATAATAACCGCCATAAAACAAAACTATTTTATAGCATAAATATTCACAAAAACTTAATTTTTTCGGCAGAAAATTCGCAACTCGCTAAAATTACCACTAACGTAAGCTGGTTCCTTAACGTAGTTACCGCAAGTGATCACAATGACTTCTGAGCGTATCACTGTTTAGTAAACTTAGTCGCTGCAAATATTCTGGCGTAAAAATATTCTCAGCGATAACATGCGGAAACTTAAAGTCAGATTTACCGCACTTTAGTAAACGGACCCCTTGGTCTTTAGAAAAATTGGAACCCGGGGAATCTACTTTTCTGTGAAGTACAGTAGCATAGTGGAAAGGTGCTTCTCTAAAAGGTTGGGCAATGGTTATGCTATTGCAGAGCAATTTAACATGCAATGTAACGTTGCCATCTACCCTACCCTAATGCATAGTTATCAAAATTAGCAGTTTCACAAATCTTTGGTACAGGTATGGGACCTGTTATCCAGAATGCTCGGGACCTGGTGTTTGCCGGATAACAGATCTTTCTGTAATCTGGGTCTTCATGCTTTAAGTCTACTAGAAATGTATTTAAACATTAAATAAACCCAATAGGCTGGTTCTGCTTTCAATAAGGATTAATTATATCTTAGTTGGGATCAAGTACAAGGTACTGTTTTATTATTACAGAGAAAAAGGAAATAATTTTTAAAAATTTGGATTATTTGGATAAAATGGAGTCTATTACATTCCGTTATTCCGATCTTTCTGGATATCGGGTTTCCGGATAAGGGATCCTATACCTGTACAAGGTATAAGGCGCCAATTTTCATGTCATAGCTTATGTTGTAATTAGTGATGAGCAGACTGTCCCGAAATGCATTAAAGTCAATGGGGCTTCAAAACTTATTTTTACGCGCAGCCAATTTTTACACACGTGACACACTTTTCTCACTCCAAATGCATTAAAGTCAATGGTCATTTTTCTTGTGGTGACTTTTTTTGTCTTGGCAACTTTTTTGTTTAAGTGACTTTTTTTATCCAAATGCATTAAAGTCAATGGGTGTTTTGTCTTATACCGACTTTTTTTTCTTGGCAACAATTTTGTCTTGGCGACTTACAGTAGATTATCAGCTATAGATACGTTATTTGTTATTGGGTCACAAATTACATATAATTAGGAAAAACATTGTTTACTAAGAGTGAAAAAAAATATTTCTCAAAGTGGATCATTGGCCTTAAGTGCTAAAACATTTAAGAAAAGTACTGAACGTGACTTGAGGGAAAACAATATTTTGTTATAACTGGAGCAGATGCATTTTGGCATTTGGCATTTTCCTTTACAAAAAAAGTAGGATGTTTTATTAATAAATACTAGTATCATTTACCCCTTTGCAAAGCAGAATTTATTTATCTTTGGCTCCTCTTTCCATATTCTCTGTCAGTTATCATTATCATTGTTTTCAGTAAACAGAACAAGAATAGAAAACTAAGCTGTCTTAACAACCTTCTCTCCAATTATCACTCGAGTCGTGGTTGAAATTCTTACTCCTCATACACAGAAGATGAATAAAAGATATCATAGTTGGCATAAGCTTTAAACATGATACTTGGATCTTTTGTCTTTCCACAGAAGAAAAAATAAATAAAAGAACATCAGCAGAATTGTAGATACAGTTAAACCAAAGAAAAACTGTACTGATTATATTTTTAAAATGTAAATAAAAAGTATATATGGGTCAATGTTTTTGTTTATTGTGTTACAAGGGATAGTATATGCTACTGATAATTAAGGTTTATTACACCTTATCATTTTAACCTTTTCACTATGGGGCCCATTTACTAGCAACTGAATTTTGTTTGTTTCCTCAAAATGTTTGGTTTTCCTATATTTCTAAAAAAAACCTCTAAAAATTAGAAATTTTTAAGGGGCAGATTTATCAAGGGTTGACTAATCAATTTGAAATCAAATGTTCAAGTTTAAAAATGTACACATTAGGATTTGAATCCCCCTATTCTAATGTAAATTCGAATGTGAGATGTATCACACCTCAACCATGGAAACAGTCCTAATTAGAAACCTGACAAGGTCATGTGCAAGTCAATGGCAGTGGCCCACTGAGTCATTTGGGGATGTCAATAGCCTTTCTGACAATCAAGGGTTTTTTTGGGAGAAAAATTAGATTTGTACAAATCAAATACAAATCGAATACTAATCGAATTTTCGGGTTGGAACTATTCAATTGAATATTACCCATTACATTATTTTCTTAAATAACCTCCAAGTCAAATTCTGAGTCTATTCTAATTTAGAAATATTCACATGAATACAAAATGTGACCTTTGATAAATGGGCCTCCCAGTGTAAAAACCACAAAAACGTCTAAAACCAAACTTCGGCAAGTAAAAGTTGTTGATGTGCTATAAAAGTCAATGGGAGCTGAGTTTTAAATCAATTTGGACTTTTAGAGGTTTCTGGATGGGTTTTTTTTTTAGGAATTGTCAGAAAAACTAAGCATTTTAGAGGATTTTGAGATTTTTTTGTACATTGTTCTGTGTTTTTTTTGTATGTTCTTTTTATATTTGGATCTTTTAATAAAGTCAATGCCAATTATGGTTTTAGATTTTGTGAGTTTATTCTTGGTTTCAAAAACCTATATAACCACTTAAATCCTACCTTTAATTAATAAGCATCCATGTTTCACACCTCTAAATGCTCGACTTACTTTGAATATTTGGGGGCACTTTACCCAAGGGAATCTGGCTATGTATGGCTAGCTAAAGATTTTTAGATTCAATTGTTTGAATCTGTAGTAGAATTCAGGTACTAAATGATCATATGGAGCAATGCTTCTGCTTCCTAGTCCTACAAGGCAAAAACAAATGCAAACCCCATGCTTGTGAACCAGAAATGCAAAAAGAACTTTGTGCTTGTGATTTCTGATGGAAATATATCATAACTGTCTATGCTTTTGTTAAATAAAACCAGTTAAAATATATTTACTATATGTCTATGAAGATTTTCATTCATCCAGGTCATAGTATATCTAGTATAGGTCAATCTAAAAACAACTGGACTTGCTGAGTAATCAATGAAGACGTTTCACTACTGCTCGGATGAGTAGTGAAACGTCTTCATTGATTACTCAGCAAGTCCAGTTGTTTTTAGATTGACCTATACTAGATATATTTACTATATATTTCCACAAAGTAGAAATCTCAATGAACAGTGATATTTTCCCAACAATAATTTACATTTCTTTATAAAATGGAAAAACGTAATTGTATAACCAATGTATTGCTTTATATGGTGCCCATCTTTTTACTTTCATCTTTGGCAGAAATCCTAGCAGCAAACTACAATAGATGGTATAAAAATACAATATTTTCCTTTCCCAAGCATTAATACAACATTCTAGGTTAATTTGTGTATAATGTATAGAAAAATAAGAAAGAAAAAAGTAAAGAAAGAAGTAAAAAAGATCCAATTTTTTTTCATGCTATGATTTTCTTTTTAATAAACGGCCTTGCAGAAGAAAATTTAAACCCAGTGGGCCAAAGTAATACTGCACAAATTCTTACTTTAGTGTCAGTCAATTATCTCAGTTTGCTTCCTTATTTTGCAGCTAGACAATTTTCTCTGTTTTCTGTACAAAGAAATATATAAATAAATACCTTTTTCCAGGCACTTTTCTTTGGTCGTTAAAGGAGGGAAGCTTAACGTATTTTACATATCTTAATATATTTATTCAATTCAAACAGAGTTTTTGTACACATATGGAAAATCTGTGTTCTATTGAAAGTTTTTCAGGGCATTACGCTACAATGTTCTTCATAATCAGTCATTTACCTCACTACTGTAGCTTGATAAATGTAATGCAAAATGTACTTGGTTATACATCATAATAATATCAAAAATAGCTTATATGAATAGGATCAATTTCTTTGTTTATGCAAATGGAATAATACTAATATGTTCCTCGGGATTCCTGGGATTATATCAATATACTCTATAAAGCTTCATATAAATTGGTTTCTTTTCATTAAGTTTACTGTGCTTTATAAATCTTAATCTATAGTGCTTTTCTACTTTATGATCTGTAGATTTATTACATGATGTATTGTCTATCAGTTATTTCAGATTTTTAAATGATTCTGTAATGAAATCTTTCTATAAGAAATCACATATGCTTTTTTCCCTACACCAATACCACTGTTTTAAATCTACCATTTTTATTTCCTTGCCGATTAATTGCCATCAACACTTATATTATATGAATGATCTAATATATAAAGTTTCTTTCGATAACAGTACAGTTACAGGTGCTCTGACCTAAAGAGATTCAACCACAAAAATTGAACCTAAAGATGTAGTCTTTGAGGCTGAGTTACAGATTCTCGAGAGTTCAGGGCTGTTTGCATATTTTTTTTGTGTGACAACTCAATAAAGTAGAGTTTTTTTGGAAAAAGTTGCACAATTTAAATTGACATTCGAGTTTGTTGCAATGTTTTTTCGCAGAACTTTTAATAGTAAATAAGGGGGATTCAGATTTGTGAGCTTGGTCGAATTTTGTTTTTTCTAAACAGTGAGAAAAAATTGAGTTTTAGTAAATAATATATTAATATATAGTAATATATTAAAATATTAATAATATATGAATTAATATTTGGATCTTAAAACTAACAATAGCAGGGTCAGACTGGACATGGGAGGGCCCACTGGGTTACTATACTCCTGGCCCCCCCACACGCGCATGCACAAATATCTTGCCACACGCCAGCGCGCATGAGCGAACATCTGGGTGCATGGGCAAATGTTGATGCACATGTGCTACTGGTGCATTGATTCATTTTTATTTGGGGGCCCGGAGATCGAGGGAGGGGGCTGGGCCAGTGGGGACCCACGAGGGCTGGGGCCCACCGGGTTTTTTCACGGCTTCCCGCCGGCCCAGTGAACGATAGGTATCCCAAACCCAGAACAATCACAAGGTCCCGTGCGCAGCTCAGTCTTCTGCCTTTAAAAACCACCTTTGCCCTCTGCTACTCGGGTGCCATCAGGTCTTATCGTGAGAGGACCAGGGAGGGAACCACACGTAGTAAACAGAAAGGAGGGGGTGCAATCAGAATCAAAAGACTAGTCAAATAACAGGCAAGGATCAAGAACAAGAATCAAACAATATGCAAGCTCACCCAGGAACTATGAAGATAGAACTATATTGGGCAATGATTCAGTGCAGAGAAGGGGGTCTTTATAGGCAGCCTAATGGCTTACACTGATCACATGAGGCTAGATTGTGTGAAATTATGTGAAATTCCAAAAATGATACTGTATTTACTAGCTTCTATAGGTTCTATTTCAGACCAGTTTGTCATGTAAAATGTCAGCTCAATTTTAATCCTCAGGGAACTCAGCAGAGAATAACAGATATGAAATAAAAGCTGTGTGTTATAGCTTTCTACTGTGAGAAAAAAAAAAGAATGTTAGGTTTCACTGCATCATATTCTGAATGTAATGATCATGTGCTGAAAACAACACATCATGCTGAGACATTGATTGAATTTAGTTGAAAGGTACATTTTGTTACCAAAACAATGGGGGGAAGTGTTTTTCATAGAAACCCCTGTATTTTAAATATAAAGTGCACTAGGTTGAGCACAGCACCAAACTCTCATAATCAAAGAATGTAAGAAACAGTGAGGAAAGAAGGCAGGGTCATCAGGACACTAGTAGAATAAAAATGATAATTAAATGGGTTGTTCACCTTTGTGTTAAATTTTAGTTTGTTGTAGAAATGTATATTTCGAGATAATTTGCAATTGGTTTTCATTTTATTGCTATTTTGAGTTATTTGGCTTTTTATGTGAAAATCTGGCTGCTATGATTTGAATAAGAGACTGGAATATGAATAGGAGAGGGCATGAAAAGAAAGATGAGAAGTAAAAAGTATCAATAATAATACATTCCTATCCTTACAGAGCCTTCAAAAGAAAAGGGCAAATAATGAGAAAACTATAAGAAATAAAAGAACAAGACCAATTGAAAAGTTGCTTAGAATTGGCCATTCTATAACATACTAAAAGTTGTGGTGAACCACCCCTTTAAGCCCTACACAATTGTCAGAGGGCAAAGTTGTACCAAGATTGCATCTACCTCCACTTATCACTGTTAAAGTTTTTTTTCATATTTTTATGCTACATGTTTATAACTATACTTGTTTCTGCAAATACCATTGCAGTTTCATATTGCCACTATATCAAGCTCCTAGAATACAACCACTTACACCCACAATACATTTGTAACACTAATGTCCACACTAGTATTGAAGAGCTGTGTATGTACGATAAGGAATAAGAGCCTGGCAAAATAATACAGTTATAGGGTCCATTGTCTGAAAATACATTATCCAGAAAGCTCAGAATTACATGATGACTATCTCCTATAAAGTAAATAAAAAAAAAAAAACATTTCCATTTCCTCTGTAGTAATAAAACAGTACATTGTATCCAAACTAAGATATAATGAATTCTTATTGGGGGTGAAACAATCAATTTTTAGCTGACAAAGTTTAGAGATCCAAATTACAGAAAGATCCCTTATCTGGAAACCCCCAGGTCCCCAACATTCTAGATAATAAGAACCTGTATATCCAAAGCATCTTCTACAATCAATTTCATTGTTACCTAATGGGGTACATGGGGTACATACATTTTGGTATGTTATAGCATATTCTATGCAGTAACTCTTCAACTTTTCAGAGCTTTCAAATGTCACTGACTCTGGCAGCCAAATAACTATTATTGTGTGAGGTTACAATTTTATTTTTATTTTCTGTAATTTTAGGGGCAGATTTATCAAGGGTCGAAGTGAATTCGAAGGAATTTTTGAAGTAACAGAATTCGAAATTCAAAGTAATTTATTGGATACTTCGACTATCGAATAGGATACTACGACTTAGAATTCACTTCGACTTCGATTCAAAGTAAAAATCGTTCCACTATCAAACCATTCGATAATCGAAGTACTGTCTCTTTCAAAAAACTGTGACTTCAATGCTTTGCCAACTTAAACCTGCCGAATTGCTGTTTAGCCTATGGGGGACCTCCTATGGGTTTTGCTAAGTTTTTTTAAGTTGAAGGATTTTTTGGGAAGATCGTAAAATCGTTCAAATTGTTCGATCGTGAACGATGTATAATGGAATACGATGTATAAAATCTTCCGGCTTCAAATTCGAATGTCAGAGGATTCTATTCAATGGTCGAATTTCGAAGTTTTATCTACTTCGAAATTCGACCCTTGATAAATCTGCCCTTTATTGTTATTTCTATTTCTTATTCAAACCACAGCCTGGTTATTATGGTAAATTTGGCCCTAGCGACCAGATAGTTTCAAAAATTCCAAACCATAGAACTTCTAAACAAAAAGCTAAATAATTAAAAAAAAAAAAACACAAAAAATCAGTTGCTAATTGTTCCACTGTTGACATCAGGCAATGGACTACTGCCAACAAACAAGTCACATTAAAGGGTTTAAGGAGGTGTTTAAATATTGTCAATTAATTATCTAGCTTAATCTCCATAGGTATATTTGGGGGTATACCAACTCAGGAATGAGTGTTCTTTAAGTTAAAAGTTTATTAAAACCGAGCCTTTAGTAGTGAGAGACACAAAAAAAGAGAGCAATTCACACGTTTATTTTCAACTATTTAAAAATCACAACATATGAATTTTTGCAGGAGCTGCCACTTTTCCACAGCAAGGAGTGCCTCATTAGCTTGTTGATTAGATGAGGGTAGGCACCGTGATGTGTGTCAGCATAGCAGCCAGGCATTTTGCATGTTGAGCTAATTTGTTTGGGAACTTATTTTTGAACATTTAAGTTAATCTCAACTTTATTTAGCCAAAATCAATTGTGTAGATGTTTGTATGGCAATGGCAGTTCATGTTAATATTCATTTTGCAAAGTGGTAGCAGATAAAACAACCAATTTACAAGATTTTTATACAAAGATTACTTACTGACAACAGATGTGTTGGTGGAATTGTGAGCCAGATCATTTGCTAGATCAGTCCAATTTGACAGAATCAGATAAAATTGAAATAATATGGATTACACTATAATTCTAAAACCCATTTTCTGCAATCACCGAATGTATTCAAGTATGCCAAATGTTGGCCTTTATTGACTCTATAAATAAAACATTTTAGCCAAATATATTTTGAATAATTGTATGAATCTAAAAAAAATAAAATAAACAGCTGTACATACTGTAGTTTCAAGGAACTGCTGCGAATAAAAAAATTCATTTTAAGTATATATTATTTTGTAATGCTATATTTTCTTTACATTGTAGTACAGCCAGCCAGTACTTTTAAAAATATTAATATTTAAGAAGATTTAATCAGGTAAGGACATTTTTGGAGTGTAATAGATTTCTGCAGTTTCTTTATTATTCATTGTATTTTTTTAATTAAAGAAAGGCCTCTTCTATTGTATATTCTATGGACATTGCATCAGGAAGGCTGTTAGGAGTACATATAGGTGCTAGGTGCTTTATCCATGCTTTGATTTTTTAATTGAACCATAAACCTAATAGTCCAATGCAAAATCATCCACCCTGGTTTTATTCTGCCATGAAAATAATAATTATAGTGGCATTCCCTGTTTAAATATGGAGTTAAAAAGTGACAATGGATGACTATCATTATCTCAAAGCATTTGGCCACTATTTTTACACCACAATAAATGTATGCTAAAAATGACTTGGAGATGCCTGGTGAAGTGTGATTTACTATATTTTACACAGTTTGGTAAATAGGCCCCTGTAATTTATTTGGTATATATGTAAATAACTGGACTGTAGGGTAATAAATAACTGAAATAAAACAGATGCAAAGGTTTAATGACCTTCTTCATGAGGAATTGAAGCATTCAGTGAATGTGCTAAGTTTCATCATGAGTTTTCATCATAAAGCTTATCTAGCTGAAGTAAATCTAGAGCAAATGGACATGCTGATTAATCATTGAAGACGTTTCACTACTCGCCCGAGCAGCTTCTTCAGTTCAACTGACTGATACGGGAAATCCTCTGCATATAAACTCTTCCAATAATCCAATCACAATAGTGCAGTGTAACTATCCAAAGAGATAAACTCACAGAGGTTGTGAATGCTGTGTAGTTACTTTGATAGAATTGCCATTGTGTCGTGCAACTCAAAGAGACAGGTGTTACTTGTGAGAGTTGCATGAATGTAGTTGTGAAGTTTGTGAAACTGCTTGAGGTAAAGATGTTAGAACAGCATTGTATTTAGCAGACAGGTGGTGTCAAAGGCCACCTCCTCTGTTTCGGGATGGTTTCTCTACCTTAACATTAATAGCCTCTTTTACGCCTTATTCAAACCAACGTTCTTCTCTGTCCAAAATGTGAACATTTCTATCTTCAAAGGAGTGTCCCTTGTCTTTTAGGTGTAGAAAGACAGCTGAGTCTTGCCCTTTAGTTCTCACCCTCCTATGCTGGGCTATCCACAGGGGAGCAGTTGTTTTGTCTCCTGATGTATAGATCTGTGCACTCCTCACTATACTGGACTGCTTTGTTTCTCTTTTGGTGTTGGCTCATTTGGATGTACACATTTGTGTCTTAGTGTGTTGCTCAGTTTGAAAAACACAGGGATGTGATGTGCAATTACCTCAGATGGCTTGCCTCTATGCCACTCCATCAGCTTGCCCCTGAGTCTCATGTAAAATAGCCATTGGGAAGATGGTATGTTCCACCTGGTTCTCAATTCCGGGAAGGTAAGAGGGTTGTTGAGGCTCCAGTTGCTCTAGATTTACTTATACTAGATACACCATGACTTGGATGAATGAAAACCTTCATAGACAACTTCAAAACAAATTTTAACCCTCAAAACTGGCAACCATTGTGAGTCATAATCACAAAATCTCTTAAGAAGCAGAGAGAGATTCTTTTTACAATGTACCAGTTTTAAGCAGGGAAAATATCAAGTGCACTGGCTTGTTGAATTTTGCTATTTAGAATTCTATGTAGCATTTTTACATTCTGGAAAACATTTCATTACAATAAAATATTCATGTAAATTTATGGAGATTAAAAAGGCCCTTATAGTCAATGCATTTCTTTCACATAAACTCACCAAATGGCCATCAGAACCCAAAGAAAATACTGTATATATTTTTGGACATATTATTTTGGTAATCACAACACTATTCTTAAAGATCATTGCCAAATCTCTCTGTCGGAATGCTTTTACTATAGAAAATTTTTTTGGCCTAAGCTCATAACACTATCACTTTCATATCTAGTTTAGTCAATGAAGGTATACATGTAAATAAGCCTTACGTGTTAAATTAACTTCTTTCTTCTTCTTAGAGACTGTTCCTTCCCCATTATTGCTTACAATTTAAGGTCCCTTGCCTTGCCCTCTAACACAATGACATCAATTTCATAGATACATAGTTAACTTGGGTTGAAAAAAGTCCATCAAGTTCAACCCCTCTTAATGAAACCCTTACTAATACGAATTATAGTGTTTAGTATCACAATAGCCTTGGATATTATGCTTGTCCAAGAAATCATCCAGACCACTCTTAAAGGCATTAACAGAACTGGGCATCCCAACTGTGGCAGGGCTGGCAGGGCATTCCAAAACCTGACTGTGAAGAACCACCTAAGCTGCTTCAAATTTAAGTTATTTTCCTCCAGTTTAAAGGGGTGGTCTCTGGTGTGGTTATACTCTTTATGGGAAAAAGGTCCAGTGCTATTTGTCTATAATGTAATTTTTAAGGATGCACCGCATCCAGGATTTGGTTCTGGATTGGGCCGGGGTTTGGCCTTTTTGCCTTTTTCAGTAGGATTCGTATTCGTCTGAATCCTTCTGCCTGCCCGAACCAAATCCGAATCCTAATTTGCATATGCAAATTAGGGGTGGGGAGGGAAATTGTGTGACTTTTTGTCGGAAAACAAGGAAGTAAAAATACTTTCTGCTTCCCACCCCTAATTTGCATACGCAAATTAGGGTTCGGATTCGGTTCGGTATTCGGCTGAATCCTTCACAAACTATTCAGGGGTTCAGCCGAATCCAAAATAGTGGATTTGGTGCATCGCTAGTCATTTTATGTACTGGTAAAGTGTAATCATGTCCCCTCTCAAGTGTCTTTTTTCCAAAGAAAACAACCCCAGCCATGACAGTCTACCCTCATAACATGTAAGTTTTCCGTCCCCTTAATTGGTTTTGTTGTACGTCTCTGCACTCTCTCCAGCTCATTTATATCCCTACTCTTAAGGACTTGGGCCCAAAACTGCACTGCATACTTCAAGTAAGGCCTTACCAGGGATCTATAAAAAGGCAAAACTAAAGAAAAATCTGTCAGAATATATACTAAATGTAGAAGGAATCAATAGGTGCTCTCATGCAATTCAGAAAAAGTGATGGCATGGATGCACTTGTGCCAAGCTCCTTTTTAATATACACAGTATATAGCATCAACGTGTGCAATAGCTGATTCCATTTTTGTGCAACAACAGTTGTGTCTGCATCATAGGTCCGAAAGTTTTTTCAGTATTGGTAAATACTACAGTATAATCATACACTTGTGTGAAGGTTAAATTACCATGTCATAATGAACAAAAGGAAACACTGATTTTGAAGTGGAAATGAAAATTAACATTTTGAAAGCAAGTAAAATGGATTATTTTTTCCCTACAGTATGTCTTATAGCAAAAATATCCTTAAATCCACTAATGTCAGAGTTAATCTGTGCCTTTGACATGCATGTCAGCAATGGATTTTGCAAAAGAGGCAATTATTGGAGCATGTGTTATTGAAGGCAACTTTTATTCCATGTCATTAAAATATAGAGCTGGAAGGATCAAAAACACTGGGATTTTTACTTTTCTACATTTGAGATAAAGTATTTTCAAAATACCGCATGCAATATTGTATAACAATAGAAGCCTGTGATGGAATGGGGAATGTGAGTCCTTGTTATCATTTAACACTACGGGTTGGATGGAGGGGTGTAGCAGGCCATATTAGTGCTGATAATATTATATAAAAATATTGCAATTACTTCAAAAAAAAACTATGAAAGGGAATTTTTATTGAACTATATTGCACTATATTTTATTGCTCTAAAGCCTTACCTTTGCCCTTAGGTAATTAATTTGCCTTAGATCAATTTAGACATATACGTGTCAACACTTCCCAGTGATTCCACCACTCCAGAACAAATTGGCCCAGGTATGGGTTCAAACAAACAAGTAACAGTAGGTATAGGTTTGTGGTCCTCTGCTGACTAAGCAGCATGATCCCCAACAGTCATCAGGTCATTGGGAACCCACTATCTGTGTAGCAAAATTGGGCAAAGATCTGCTTATTCAGCAATATTAACAAAAAAGCTAAGCATGTTCCAGTCTGTCCATACTGTCATAATGAGGTTATGTAACTACCCTGCATTTACCTGGCCTATCTTTATCTTAAACACCCCAAACACTCATTCACTACAAAATTTTATATAGGATATTGTGTAAATGCTGTAAAAATAACAACTCAACAATTTAATACAATGTGTAAACCCTAGCTATTCATAGTCCTAGCCTAATTCCAATAGCTAAAAGACCTTGGATTACAATCTTGTACATAGAGGGGGTTATTTACTAAAATTCTCAATATTATCTTAAAACCACTTTGACCAAATTCCCGTGCACATTTTACTCAAAAAATGTCTGGTGCTGTAAAAGACTCATGTATTAACCCATAAACAAATTATTCGGATTATTGTACAAAGCCCAATGAAAATCATGATATTTTTCAATTGTAAATGGGAAATCTGTCATTGATGTCTACAGAACCTCAGCAGGTTTGAGATGGTACTTTTTTATTCTGACTTTTAGCAGTCTCAGGATTTAATAAATCACAAAAAACACTGACCAGAAAAAAATTGAGTTTAGTCTAGTGATGGGCTTCCCTGAAAAATTTGCAAATTTTCTGCGAAATTCGCGAAACGGCGAAAAAAATCTTTTTGACGCCGTCATCCATTTTTGACTAGTGATGGGCGAATTTATTCGCCAGGCGTGAATTTGCAGCTAATTTGCGTGATTCGCCACCAGCGAATAATTTTGCGAAACGCCCGCGAAAATTTGCCGGCGCCAAAAAACATTTTTTATGAAAAATGGACGCCGACGGCAAAAACGGGCACTGTTTCGTGAATTTTTTGCCGTTTCATGAATTTCGCACCAAATTCGCGAATTTTTCGGTGAAACTGCGCAAATTCGCCCATCGCTATTTTTTTTTTTCGCGCCCGTTTCGCGAATTTATTCACCGACGGTGAATGCCGCAAATTCGCTGCAAATTTGCACTTGGCGAATAAATTCGCCCATCACTAGTTTAGTCAATAACTCCCTGTTTATTCAATACTACTAGCACCCCACCTAACTTTTATTACCCCTCAGCCACAGGATATTGAGTCCCCACACCTGTTAGCCCATTATACACACTGTATATCCATTGATACAGAGTTACACCCCATTGCTGCAACATTTTTGTTTTTTACTCTTGCTCTTTATGCTTACTCTTTCATCTTTTGATTTCCATCATATAAGATTTTGTTTGATCAAAATACAGTCATTTGACTGCATATAATCTTTTGATTTTATTATTGTGCTCTTAATAATTAAATAAATTGGGACAGGAAATTAACATTGGCAAAAAGATGAAGAACTAATAAAATGGAATGTTTAATGTAACTATCAACCTCCATTTCTTTGAAATCTGTATCAAATAAGTCTTTCAATACATATTTATGAAAAAAACTTACTTGTCTAGACAAAAACTATTTATAACTATTTGTAAAATGTATCAGAGTTTGCAGATTTCTCAAACTTTGCCCATTTAGTCATGGCCTATGAGTTATCTCTGTTTATTTATTTACAGACGGATTAGGGTATGACCTACAGTAAATACATGAGGCACGTTATAAAGATACTTGAATTGTAAACTGCAGTAAACTAAGTTGAGTACTTTTCCAAACAAAAGCACTCACCAGCACTTCTTCAGGCCAAAAGGCATTCAGACTCAAGTGTGGAAGAATGTTTAATATAAATATCTTACTGTAATTATTTAGGCAATATTACCTTTGCCCAGCTTGTAAGGGATTTATAAGGATATATAAGTAAGAGCCATCCTAGTAACATCAAGAGGATCAGACAGACTTAAGAAGCTAGACCAGGTAGAAAGCTGCACCTTGTTTGACTAGTGAGGAGCAAAGAGGTTTGGTGATAGCTAGCCTCAAAAGGGAGTAGAAGACTAAAGGCAGCATGTGGGCCCAAATGATGAGGCAGTTATTGGGGGAGACTGCAATCAATTGTGCTCTAGTTAGGTACTAAATAGTTTAGTTGGTTAGTGAAAACCTTTGGGTACTGTAGTGAGGCAGTCCAAAAACCTAGTATACTGTACTGCTGTACATAAAATAAATCTAGGAGAAGTTTTCATGGTTTGGAATTTTTATGCACTAGCAGAGTGTCCTTAATAGCTAATACCACTGCTACAACTGGCATTTGAGACTTAGGAAAGCAAGTGTAACATGTGAGAGAGAAGTTCTTATTATTATGTATATAGGAGAGTTGAGCTACCAGTGATCAAGTCTGCACCATTTCCTACCCTATCAGAGTTGCTGGTGATGGTAGCTATCCATGGATGTCCCCATTAGAAGTGAATTGTGACTATTTTTTCTCACAATCCTTGTGTAATGTGGTGGCTAGTGATAAGCAAATTTATTCACCAGGCATGAATTTGCGACGAAATTCTGAACTTAGCTACCTGCAATTTTTTTGGCACAATTGCGGCAAAAATTTACAGCAGAAAATTTAGCTTGAGACAAAATTGTCATAGAGAAAAGTCTCCATAAGAAAAAAAAAACGCCTAAAAAAAACATCTAAATATTTATTTGGTTTGTTTAGCTAACAAAAGGCTCCCAGTATAACATAAAGCTTTCAAAACACAATCATAACTTTTTATATATTAAACGGTGCCCAATAAAAGAACAATCAGATGAATATGCGTCTAGAATAAGATACAACAAGAAACAGCAGAGAATTATACTGGTGCCATAACGCATTCATATGCAAATAGCTTCCAAGCAAACCTAAATCAGATCAATTAAATCAAGTACTTGAACAATTAATGAACCTCTCATCAGGCAAATTAATTACAATTTCCTTTCATCGCTCAAGGTAATTGTACACAAAGAAATCAAGTTCAAAGACACAAATGCATTATGTGTTTTAGATGTGCTTTGATCATTTGATATTATTTTTCAATTTAAAGGAAGAAGGTTATCAATTATACACTGATAAAAAAAGAGAGTTTTTTTCATAATGACATACATAGAATTTCTAACACAAGGTATGTTGTTGAGCAATCTTTGGACCAATTAAAAGAGATGTCAAACAATAAAGGAAGAATAAGGAAAACATGAAAACACACATTTTGTAGGCTTATCTTGACATTATTGGTTTATGGATGATAAAAGGCATTTTATTGATATACTGATTTAAACATATACTTTGTCCACAACAAAAAGAAAAAGATATTGTAATTAGCAAGGTAAAATGCATGTTAATGGGTGAAATTGATTATTGCTGGCATTAGTCATTATTTGTTCATTTTTTACTCAACAATTTAAACATTAATTAATGTTAAAATATTCAGCATCACCCAATATTTACTGTCTAAAAACTATTTAATATTTTAATACATGTAATATACACTACTCATCCATTATTTTATCTGTGCTGTAATGCCTAATCAATATATACAAGTATAGTTTTTATTTTTGTGTGTGTATTTTTTGCATCTGGATATTTGTATATCCTTTGAGTAACACACTGACCTCAGCCTACCTTTTGGTATTCATCAGTTCACTGTAAATAAACTGTTTATAGGAAAACTTGACAATGTTGTATGGCACATGGAGTGAAAATAAATCAATGCAATCAACAAGTTAAAAAAGTGTTTGCACTAAAGAATTCTTACTGTTGTATTAAATCAATCATTTTATTTTTGACAAATGAGTCAATCTTCTACAACGGGTGAAAAGTGGTTTGTAACAACAAGTACCTCATCAAGAGCAATCATCCCAATGCTGCACAAAGCATTTTAATAAGCTTTAAAAGTTTATAAAGATGTGAGAAGAAGAAAGTACTCATATAATAACGATATAGCTGGAAGATGTAAAAAGAGCTTTCAATTAGTGATGATGAGCGAAATTTTTCCCCAAGTTTCAACACAAAAATGATGCCCGTAGACTCCAATAGGTGGAAACTATGCGTCATTTGTGTAAAAAAAAATTGACGCCCATAGACTTCAATGTATTTCAGCGAAGCTGATTTGCCCATCACTATGTAATAGCAATACATGTCAATTCCCCAAAAACTTGTGCAGGTTGAGTGAAAATGTATATAATTGTATATATACTGTAATTCCAGCATATACTGCACGTTTACTGTCAAAATAAAAGTTAAATGCATAATGTGATTGGGAGTAATTCTTCTAATGGTGAGACTGGAGAGTTTCTTAAGTATAAGTATACGTTGCTGTATACCTTGCTAAGTATACAGTACCTAAGCATATCTTGCTGAATATACTTAAAGCTTAACTAAAGAAGTAGTGCAGAAATGTTGTACATTATGCTTTGAGCTTCTATACCAGCCCAGGTAGGGTTTCCACCTTTCCCCTCGACTAATTCTGGGCTGGGGATGCCGGAGATGTCACTGGGTGGGGTAGTGATGTCACAGGGTAGGGTTATGATACGGCTATCAGCAATTGGCCAATTGCTCCATCAATTTCAGTCCTGCCTGGATTAACTAATTTGACTTGGACAGCCCTTCTAAAAAAAATTGCATCAGCTTATTATCAGACAATATAAGGAAAAGTAATAGAAAGCATGGACATTTGAAGATTTAAGGATAAGATTACCGCTTTCCATATGGGGTCCGGGTGCTCAAGCTCCAAGCCCTCAACAGTAGGGATGTAGCGAACGTCGGAAAAAAAGTTCGCGAACATATTCGCGAACTTGCGCAAAAATGCGAGCGGTTCGCGAACGGTTCGCGAACCCCATAGACTTCAATGGGAAGGCGAACTTTAACATCTAAAAAAGACATTTCTGGCCAGAAAAATGATTTTAAAGTTGTTTAAAGGGTGCAACGACCTGGACAGTGGCATGCCAGAGGGGGATCAAGGGCAAAAATATATCTGAAAAATCTGCCTGTGTGTGCTTGGTAGGGATGTAGCGAACTGTTCGCCGGCGAACTAGTTCGCGCGAACTTCGACTGTTCGCGTCCGCCGAATGTTCGCGAACGTCGCGCGACGTTCGCCAATTGGTGTTCGCGTTCGATTCGAAGTAAAATTTCGTTCGACCATTCGACCATTCGACCGTTCGATCGCTAAAATCGAACGATTTCCATTCGTTCGAACGATTATAAGCATTCGATTGAATTAAAATCATTCGATCGAATAGCTTCGATCGTTCGATTCGAACGAAAATCGTTCGATCGTACGAATAAAATCCTTCGATCGTTCGATCGAACGATTTTATCGAGCGTTCGAAGTTCGCGAACTGTTCGCGAACTGTTCGCTTTTTTGCCGGTGTTCGCGAACGGCGTTCGCGAACATCAAATCGGCAGTTCGCTACATCACTAGTGCTTGGAAGAGATAGTGTAGGGGGAGAGCTGTTAGTGATTTCAGGGACAGATGATAGTAAGTTTGCTGGCTAGTAATCTGCTTGATACTGCTCTGTATTGGAACAAAAAAATAAATAAAAGCAGTCCTTACAAGGACTACTGTTATTGCAGCAGTCAGCAGATGAGATCAGAAGCAGGACAGCTGCCCACTGCAGCTACATACAGAGCACTGCAGTAGAAGGTAGATTACTAGCCAGCAAAGCTACCTAAGCTTAAATGTCCCTCAAACCCCTGCAGACTTCTGTCCCTCCAATAACAGAGCAGTATCAAAACGATTACTAGCCAGCAAACTTTCAACTGTCCCTGAAATCACTAACAGGCAGCAGCTCTCTCCCTACACTATCTCTTCAGCACACACAGGCAGAGTGAAAAAAACGCTGCAGGGCTTCGGTTTTTATAGGGAAGGGGAGTGGTCCAGGGGAGAGCTTCCTGATTGGCTGCCATGTACCTGCTGGTCTGGGGTGAGAGGGCAAAAAAAAGCGCCAACAATGGCGAACCCAAAATGGCGAACGTCGCGCGACGTTCGCGAACTTCCGGCGAGCGCGAACACCCGATGTTCGCGCGAACAAGTTCGCCGGCGAACAGTTCGCGCCATCTCTACTCAACAGGGGGAGAAAATGTATACAAAACCTGAAAAATAGACCTGGCACCATTCCGACACCCCAAAAATATGATCAAATTAAGTGAAGTCTAGGAGTCTCAAAATATTTGTAAATTAGTACAAAAAGCTTTATTTACATCTTGTATAAAAATAAAAGCCTGAGGTGTTTCATGTCCCCACAGGACACTTAATCATATTGCGGCGAAAAATTCATGAAACGGCAACGGCGTCTCATTTTTGACACCGGTGCCCGTTTTTTTGACGGCGGCGGACTTTTTTTTGACGCCGGTGGACGTTTTTTTGTTTCCAAAACTTTTGACGCCGGGAAATTTTCGCCAGCGAACTTTTGCAGGAGTTTTGCGAATTTTTTCGCCGCTGGTTAATCGCACAAATTCATCGCAAATTTGCGCCTGGCGAATAAATTCGCCCATCACTAATGATGATGCCAATCTGTAAGTATCAACAATGATCAGCAAATGACAATGATTGTTGTTAAGTGATGACCATAACAGGTGACTGATAATTAAAACAATGATTGGTAAGTGATAATGATTGGTGAGACCAATAGGATTGTAATAAAGATTATGGGTAAGTGACAATTAGTATGCTTATTTTGGGAACCAGAGTTACTGGATAGGTCATTTTCTTTGACAATGAGCCCATGTGTGGGCTGCTGAACCAATTATAGATTAGCTGTATGCCTTCTTCAGCTCATCTCACAATGATATTGTAGGTGCCATGGCTCATGTTTGCGTCAGAAACGCTACTATAGTTTATATAAATAAGTTGTTGTGTAGCAATGGGGGCAGCCATTCAAAGGAGAAAATGCTCAGGTTACACAGCAGATATCAGATAATCTCTGTAGAACAAAATGGTGTTATCTGCTATCCACTATTTAACCTGTGCCATATAGCGTTTTTTCAATTTCCGCCATTGCTACAGACCAGCTTGTTTATATGAACTATAGTAGAGTTTCTGAAGCAAACACATCAGTTTTACCAGTGCAGGGCAAACAATACATGATATTTTCATTACTTTAAGGGTTGTGGCACATGGGCAGATTCGGGGGAAATTAGTCACCCAGCGACAAATATCCTCTTCTTTGGACAACTAATCTCCCCGAAATGCCATCCAGCCAGCAAGAATGAATTGTTGGCATTTGGATTTCCGAAGTTGCCTCATGAGGAAATTTTAGGTCAACTTGGAAAACTCAAGTGATCCGTATGCCATTGTGCCGCCATTCACATTTTTGCAAGCAGGAAGACATTTCGTGGAGATTAGTCGCCCAAACAAGAGGAGATTTGTCACTGGGCAACTAATCTCCACCCAAATCGGTATGTGTGCCACCACCTTAAAACACTTTCATTTGTTGGTGTCACTGTTCCTTTAAGGGAGGTATCCAAGAGCTTCTGTCTGAAACAATTGTGACAAAACATTTTACTCTGTTCTGATGGTAATGTTCATTTCTTTTTTCAGTCAAGAATATAGCTCTTCATAGGTAACAAGAGAAATACATTTTTACTCATAATAGCAGAAAACTGAATGGTTTAAATTCAGGGGAATAACCCCTATAACTCTTAATTAAAATACAGTAATTATCATCACTAAGGATAATTTATCAGCATTAGGAAAATTTGCACCTTGACAGTAACCCATAGCAACTATTCAGTGATTACTTTTTGTCAAGCGTAGAATAATAAAAGCAAAAATGTGGTTGCTGAGGGTTACTACTCAGGTGCAAATATGCCCAGTGCTGACTAGGCATGGTTTAAACTACAGAGGTAATATTGGACAAGGAAACACTGGGAATATATAATAATACCCCAAAGCATTAAAAACGTTAAAAAGCTAACTCTAAGAGGGGTATTTGCTAAAACTCGACTTTTTCTCACTATTTATAATTTTATCAAACTGTGAAACTCGAATCCCCTTAATTTACTAATAGATCTGATTTAAATCATTTTATATTCCTGGTTTTTTTTCATAAATCTTATTTTTCCTCTAAAAATGTTTTATTTCTCCAAAACTCTAAAGATTTTAGATGTATTAAATGTAGAAACCATAAAACACCCTAATACAAAACTTTTCTAAGTAAAAGTAGATGAGATCCTATAGATCGGGAGCTGACTTTTAAGGGGTTATTTACTAAACTCCAAATGCAAAAATCATGAAAAATGTGGGATTTTCTTTTAAAAATTTTTAAACAATCACAAATTTTTCAGAATTTATTTAACCTCTAGGATGGAAAAGTCAGAATTTGAAAATCCGGCATCTCGGGAACTTTTGCGGATGCATATAAGTCAATGGGAGAAGTCCCAATGATTTTTTGATGTGCGCTGGGTTTCGTGCAATACCCCAACGTTTTCAGAGTTTTCGGCCAAAAAGCATAATAAATCTGAGTTTTCTGGTGAAAATCTGAAAAAAATGAGAAAATCTGATTTTTTCCCACAAAGCAAATTTTTGGGAAAATGTATAATAAATAAGCGTAAAAAACATGAGCAAATTTGATCGGAGTTTGTAGCAGAAAATATTGAGATAAATCCGGACTTTGAGAAATAACCCCTTAGTGTTTTTGCCTTTTATACTTTTTATATTTGGATCTCTTAATAACTTTCATGTCATTCATGATTTTAGAGAAATGGAGTTTAATCATGGTTTCAAACAGTTCTAAAACCAGTAAAGTTGACCATTATTAAATGGGCCTCCCCTTGTTTGTATTTTCATATTATCCTATAATAAGAAGTATTGGAGCAGAAAATCTTTATTTTATCTGAAAACTCTGACATAAGGGAAGGTAATGACGAGTAATTCTGCTGGACCCATAATAGCTCAGTTCCAATTCTTCTCACAGATAACATGGGTATTTTGTGAAGGGGTAGGTACAAATGCAAGAGTGCAAAGTTTCAGGTCTTGGGGTAAATGAATATAGTTTTTGCATATAGAACTCTGCAGTTACAAAAGTAATACTGAACTTAATACCTCCTTATAAATAGACAGTAAGTCCATTGCACATATACAGTATAACATTGTAAGAAACTATAACCTACAGCACTTTAATACCCCTCAGAAGTGTGTTTGTATGTTACCCTAATAATATACCTTTTGTAACTTTTTAATTCAATGACCCCTTGTTTGTCACTACTACTTTATTGTTTTGCTGTACAGTTCTTTGCCCTCAAGGAGCGCTATACAAATAAAAATATACATACATACATACATACATTGTGTCTTTCCAGTGCCCATGTGCCTCTCCCTTCACTGCATGCCAAACTCCATACTGTGCAAAGTAATGTCAGAGTCAATGCATTGGTACCACAAGGTTAACTTCTATGGGTACCCTGGACTATGTACCCCGGGTTATAATCAAGACCCAGTTTTTTTATATGATTTCATCATTTTCATCAAGGTTGTCAATACCAGTTTTCTTTACCACTTTCAATTGCAACATTTTTTTTTATATTCAGATATTTGTTTTGATCAATAATTCTGCCTCAGTTCCACATCCTTCCTTAAATGTCATCTTTGTTCCATAACATGTTGAAACTGCTGCTCCCTTTTCAATCTCTGCTTGCTTTTAAAAGTGTCTCTGTAAGACACATAACCTCCCTTCAGATTTTAACATTCATCTTGCATTGTAATGCATAATGCTTCCATCGTAATAAAATAAAACTCAAGGATAGAATGAATGGAAGCCTTGTAAATGTTTTGTTCATCAGCTTGTATTGTGCATCAGATAAACACAACTGTAATTGAGGCTTTATGGTTTTTAGAGTAAAAGCAGCAGCATAAACAGCTCAAGATGCAAACTCTTTAGTTCAAAGACAGCAAGTCAAAGTCAAAGGGATCCATCAGAGTTAGTTTTCTAATTTCTCTGAAGTACCCTTGTTTTCCTTGAATATAAACCATCTGGCATAATTAGTATGTCTTCAAAGCGTGGGATCCTATGTCATTGCACATAGGTGTGAATAGGTAATTTGGTGTGTGAATATGATAACTTTTTTCACTTACCAATTATCTAAAACAGAACAATAAAGGTTCACAAAGGCCAAAATTCCATCTTTATTACCAGAGGTGCTTTCACTACTCACAAATCCTTGGAAGACTTACAATTAAAAAGGCACTTTCCACCTTAAAGTTTTTTCCCATTCATAGATGCAGACTAATAAAGTCCACTCTCTGGTTGTGAAAAAAAAAAATCTATATTTTTTTAAAACGCCCCCACATGAGCACTAGGTCAAATTGTGGCCCTGAGAATGTGCCAGAGCTTATGCTCGTTACAGACATGCATGTGATATCACACATATATACAATCACACATACTTTATGCATGAGCATTATTTTCCACTAAACGTGGCTGCCGGCAGTGGTAGCTCCATCCCAGTGCAGCCAGCCTAGTATCCCCCCAATGGAGTTGTATTCTAGTAGAGGTTCCCTTTAAGTAGTAAAAAAATGAACTGTCCGTTAAGATCATATTTAAATAATTTTGTTAAATCATTTTGTCAATAAAGGAAATATTTTATAATTCTCACACATCACATCCATTAAGACTACAAATAAGTATGTGTCATCGAAGGTTGGAATTGCACACCCATGCATGTTGTTCTGCACCAAAAGACCCTTGTATCAGTAATATGTCATCCTAACTACAGATGACTTGACATTTCCCTTCTGTGGTTTACATATATACATAGAGCTGAGGGCAGCAGAGCTGTAAAATATGGGTGTGAGTATATGTGTTTCAACTCGTTAAATTGTTGTCTCTTGAGAGTTAGGCTACCCTACATAATTATGACTATAATGGAGACTCTTTTAGTGTTTCTTCAGGCATGGATTCACCGAAGAAAAAGAAAGTTGCAAAAACAGCCATTGACTTTAATGCATTTGGACAAAAGGTCAGCGAGACAAAAAAGTTGTAGAGATAAGAAAAGTCACAGGAAAAACTGCCAATGGACTTTAACGCATTAAGAGTGCATACGAATAAAATTGTCACACTTAAACATTTTTGTCACCTATTGAATTCAATGGGTTTCACAAATTTCTCACTGTTTCTTTTCGGTGAAGCAAAATGGGACGGACTTGCTCATCACTAACTGTAAATAAGTACATGCTGCCTAATTGGCCTTAAGAATGGACCACCCTCTACTCATCTATATAGATATGTCTACCAGTCCAAGCTACGGTTTCCTATTTAACTCATTCTGGTGATATTCAGCAGTAATATATAATATATAGTAATATATAATCTGAAAAAGATTGACGTTAATACCTTGTCTGCTGCAAATGGGGGGTTCCCAATCTTTATTCCATGGTGCTCATGACACTTCATAGTGATCAAATGTTTCGGGACCGCATGGCCCTTCCTCAGTGAGTTTTACACATAATTTAAGACAGGTGAAATGTAGCACATTTCTCAAAATTATTGTTTTAATTATTATTTTTTTCATAGTAGACAGATTTTTTTACTTTTTCATCAAGTCATGCCTAGGAAAGTATCAGCATCTTACTGTTGTCAGTTGTTCTGCAAGTCTATTTAACCTGTGCAAAGGTAATCAACCTTTATAGCTGATTTTGCTTTCTGGTCATTTTTGAAGCAATCCTGTGGTTTTAGGATTGGGAATTCTTTTCAGTTGGATCTGATCAATGTTCCCTGCTAAGCTATGTGCTCATGAGCGCACACACAAACTTTGAGGTCAGCGCCCAAAGAATTCTGCTTGATAAACAAAATATTTATTCTGACCTTTTTAAAAATGTGCACACACGTTTACAATGTGCACACAAAATATTTTTTTGCACACATAGTCAAGAAGGAATCAGTGGGAACATTGGATCTGACCAATTACTGTGACACTCCTCACTGCAGGTCTTTACTGCAAGGACTTTCCACAAGTTACCAGATTAGAAAGGTACTCAGAATCACTTTGCAAGGGGCTGAAGAACATGGAGAAGAACTGAACAACCTCCAGGTCTTTTTTTTTTTTTTTTTGCACACTGTCTAAAATGTTGTTACTTCACTGCTTACAAAATCATGTAGTTACAAATGACTGTTATTTAGTTGTTGTTGTTGTTTTTTTGCAGAATAAAAAAAACATGTAATTCTGTGCAACTTTCCAATACACATTAAACAAATGTTCAAAGTTTTTTGGCTGCATTTTTAAATGTCATTACTATAAACCCTCTACGTGCCTGCAGAATTTAATGGGGACAAATGCCCTGTGTGCTATTGCTGTGAAATATTTTTTTTTCTGTGCAAAGAATGGAATATAAATTGTAACTTTTAAAAAGAAAACAATTATCTGCATTTCTTTTTTTAGACCAATGAAGTTGCAGGTCATTCAGTGCATAAAACAGTACAGAATTATATAAGAGAAAAGAGGCAGTCACCACATGATACTTAAGGACCAGTCAACGGTAATCCTTGAATCTTTACTGCTGAGAGATATACCATCCAAAAACGGAATTAGTTCAGAGCCAAATTCTTAACAACATGAGCTCAATGTCAATTGCAATTTTTCTATAAAAGTGATGTTTCTTCTTTGTAGGAAACCTAAATAACATACATGCCTTGGATACCTGAACCTACTCTTGCTGTTTCTGGAGAAAGCTTTACAAAGTCCCATGCAGTGACATTAAACTAATGTTGAATCCATAGCATGTGTCAGGGCCCACCAGCTGAGCCATGGGTGAAATAGAAAAGCTTGGGTGATCTATTTTTCTTCTTAAAAAACAAACCAAACAAAAACTTTTTTAATCCTTATGTTTTGAATTTAAGTAAGCCATTTTCATTATATTATATGTTATACTACATGAAGGGGCCGATTCACTAACTTTGAGTGAAGGATTCAAAGTGTTTTTTGGGCTACTTCGACCATCGAATGGGCTACTTCGACTACGACTTAGATTTCGAAGTCTCACAGACTGAAATAAATAAGCATAAGCAGTTAAACCTGCCATTTGAGTGCTCTCCTTTTACTTTCTACTAAGACTTCGACTTCGAATCGAAGGATTCAAACTAAAAATCGTTCGACTATTCAATAGTCAAAGTACTGTCTCTTTAAGAAAAAACTTCGACCCCCTAGTTCGCCATCTAAAAGCTACCGAAGTCAATGTTAGCCTATGGGGAAGGTCCCCATAGGCTATTCCTAAGTTTTTTTGGTCGAAGGACAATCCTTCGATCGTTGGATTCGAAGGATTTAATTGTTCGATCGAAGGATTATTCCTTCGATCGTTTGATCGAAGGATTATTCCTTTGATCGTTTGATCGAAGGATTATTCCTTCGATGGTTCGATCAAAGGATTATTCCTTCGATCATTCGATCGAAGTATTATTCCTTCGATCGTTCGATCGAACTATTTGCACTAAAATCCTTCGACTTTGATATTATTAAAGGATTTTAATTCCCAGTCGAATATCGAGGGTTAATTAACCCTCAATATTTGACTGCCAAATTAAAATCCTTTGACTTGGAATATCGAAGTCGAAGGATTTAGCGCAATTCGTTTGGTCGAACGATCGAAGGAATAATTGTTTGATCCAACGATTAAATCCTTCAAATTGAACGATTCAAAGGATTTTAATCCATCGATCGAAGGATTATCCTTCGATCAGAAAAGCCTTGTAAAGCCTATGGAGACCTTCCCCATAGGCTAACATTGGCCTCGGTAGGTTTTAGGTGGCGACCTAGGGGGTCGAAGTTTTTTTTAAAGAAACAGTACTTTGATTATCGAATGGTCGAATATTCGGACGTTTTTTAGTTTGAAACGTTAGATTCGAAGTCGAAGGTCGTAGTCGAAGGTCGAAGTAGCCAATTCGATGGTCGAAGTAGCCAAAAAAAGCATTAGAAAATCGACGTTTTTTTTCTCTATTCCTTCACTCGAGCTAAGTGAACGGGCCCCTAATTGTTCTTTTATATAACGGGAGTACAAAGGCAGTCAGTAGCATGTCATATTTATTCAATAAACGTTTAGCCAAAGGGGTTATAGTATTTACTTCTTCTGACATCAGCCAAATTATCTCAGTGGCCAAATTTTAAAAGTGTGCAATAATACTTGATCATTTCAGATGGCTGGTAGGTCCCTATGCATCATTTTAACAGCCTGGTGGTGGATTGTGATAATTTTCCTGTTTTAAAAAGCAGGGGACAAGTGTCAGGCACTGTGAATCACTCTCAGGGATTCCACTTGTGCTCAGAGATCTTAAAATGAAATAAAGCTGATTTAAAGATCTCATTTCTGCTTTTTATGTTTGTTGATAAAGGTTAAATGGAGGCTTGGCTGTAATAATATATTGCACCCTATGTATGTATTTATTTTAATTTGCTGCTTTTAGAACTGGAGCTCAGATGCCAAGCAGCTCTGCTAAAGAATTCTCTTTGCCAAAAGTGTGATCGGCCATGCAGAAATAATATATCTGACAAATTTACCTGCCTATGAACAGGAAGGCATAACCGTTAACTTCAATGTTTTTATAAATGTGAGCATTTGGTTTAACTATTTATATATACACATATATACAAAATATTAAACATACATTAGATGTACAGATTACTCTGCAGGTTGATGTTTAACTCATCTTTAAATTGGACAACCATGGATATAATCTTTAATAGCTGGAAATAAATTTATTGTGACAAATAAAAGGATTTATTTTGAAATGTATGCAGCATTTGGCAGTGCTCTGATTTTAACTTTTGAAGTTGTTGACAGGTGGTAATTTATAAAAGATTAGTCGAAGTGGAAGAACATGAACTGCTAGTAATAATGGTCACTAAAATTGCTTCCTGGTCCATGGAGCAAATAAGTATTATAGCCTGCTGTTGCAGTATGGCCCTTCCATCTATAATGTTTTATCAATGACTGCAAGTGCAGATGTAGGCCCACAAGTGAAAAACCCTATGCACTATACATTCTGGCGTCAAAATGTGCACTGTACTTCTTTACTGTATATGTGTACTTGGGTCGCTGCCTACAGATGAAGCCACTTGGATTTGTGAGTTAAATGCGTCATGACTCAGGGGTAATTGAAGAAACTGTGTTATCTTAAGTCATCTTAACTCATTTAATGCATTTAACCTTTTCATTAGCATACCAAAGCTCCATTGTTCACAATGGTGAATGCTTTAATTAGATGGGATGTTGTGACACAGTTTTCTGTGTTAAATGAGATAAATGGGATATCTGTGTTTAGTTATTCTGTGTCAAACAGACAAACCAAAGTGGCTGCATCTGTACCTCTAATCTTCTTTTCAAAATCAGCACTGCCCTGCCATTGATGCAGGAAACTCTACTGGGCCACTTTTCTAAATGGGCAAAAGGGCATCTGCCAAAGGGCCACTGGTTTGTGCAAATATGTCTTTAATTTTTTTTTTAATTTAAGTTTTCCCTCACTTAATCCTTCCCTCTTTTCTCTTAGATATAACCCCATGTCACTGTTGCCCTCCTCACCCCAGCCATGTTGACTCTGTTCACTCCCTGTTCTTTGTCTGTCTTCATTCGCTCCTTGCTCTTTGCAGAGAATTCAAGATGACCTTACATTACACTGTGAAATGCACAACCATTTTGGATTTTTTCACAGGTGTTTAACCAAACTTCCAAGCCAGAAAGGAAGGAAAGAACTAAAGTGGAATTCTGCTTCTGCAATTGCAGGTAATGCTTTCAATTCATCCAATGATCTTACTGGCATGTCTGGAGTTAATGGAGTGCTTATTGGCTATTTTGCTGTGATGTTACCGGCATGTATGGAGTTAAAGGAGAACTTAACCCCCCATGGTCAAAACTCCCAACTGGCCCCTTTCTGCTGGCCCCCCTCCCTGCCTCCCCCCTGCTCAGTGATGCCCCAGAATTGTCTCCCCTGTAGGATTACTGACCGCACATCCAGAGTCAGTGCAATGGAGCTCATGTGTGACATCTTCGGCACTTCGGTCTTCCTTGTAAAGTGAGCGGCGTATCGGCACATGTGCAGTTGGAGCAATCTTCCAGTTCGTGACAAGTGATGGAATTTGCCAAGAGAAGGAAGAAGACCCGATTAAGACTGAATCGCTGGGAGATGGCGCCTGTGAGCTCCGCTGCGCTGACTCTGCATGTGCGGTCAATAATCCTACAGGGGAAACTATTCTGGGATAACACTTAGCAGGGGGGGCAGCAAAGGGGGGCCAGTTGGGAGCTTTGACCATGGGGTGTTTAGTTCTCCTTTAAATTGAGTGCTTATAGGCCATTTTCCAGTATTTTTAATGGCATATGTGAAGTTAATTGAGTGCCAATTTACCATATTTTAGTCATGATCCTGGTATGTGTGATGTTTTGAAGTTCTTATTGTCTATTCTCCAGTGACCTTACTGGCATGGGTGGCGCTAATGGAGTGCTTATTGAACATTTTTCATTGATTGTATTAGTTTGTCTGGGATCGATGGAGTGCTCATTGGTCATCTCTACAGTGATTATACTGATTATCCATTTTCTCTAGTAATTGTACTAGCACCTCTGGGGTTAATATATGTGGCCAAAAAGTGCGTATGGTTTACATTTTTTTATTCAGAATAATTTTAATTTAGGATGATTAGGGACCACCATTTATATCTTTACTCAGGGCCTACAAAGACCTTAAATGGACCTCCTGGAGCTACCACCATATTTTAACCAGGCAGTAACTCCAGGGTTCCCACAGCAAAATACATGCAGTCCAGATGCACCAAAAGAATTGGTTGCCTACAGCACTTTTACAACGAATGCTGGAAATTACATCTACTAGATTTACATCTAAATTTGCAGCTAAATTGCTTCGAATTCATGTCTCAAAGTGTGAGCACAATTGCAAAATGTTAACTTCCTGGTCCCAAAAGGATGCTGGCTAAAAAAAATGAGCCATTTCATTTCGCCAAAAACTAGCCACCAGCCAAATGTTCCCGACGCCCATTAAAGTCTATGGGAGTCAAAAAATTTTTTGATGCACGACGCTATACAAGTCTATGGGCGTCATTTTTGTTGCAAAACAAGGTGAAAAAATTCGCCCATCCCTAAAAACAAATTAAATCCTATAGCTGGAATAGCTGCATTTTAGTCCCAGTGCTGCCCCTACCCCATTCCTGACCCTGTTTTTACAAATGCTTGACTTTAAAATTTGACTCTAAATTTCAATTTTTTCTTTATGCTATACCATTTTTGTGGTCCCACCAATATATAATACATTTCCCTGACGTTATGCCATTTTTTCTAGTTCCCTGAAAAATGTAAAATGGGGGTTCTACTGTACATAAAGTAGAGAAACAACAGCAGGAAGAGGTTGTGTACAACAGCATGTCACTACTATAGAATCTATGCTTATACATTCTATTTTAGTCTAGGGGAAAATTAAACAACGAGGTGGATACAGGACAGGAGCAGGAGAGGGGGTGAGGTGAAAATATATATATATTATAATATTACAGAAATAGATAAAGATATATAGAGTGAGGCAGAGGGTTATTAGAGACATGTGGGTGTGGGGGTAAATTAAATAACTATTATTAAATAACTATTATCACTAGGGGTTATTTTGGTTGTAATTCTTGTTTTGATATGTGCACATTAGTGATGGGCAAATTAGTGATGGGCAAACGGCGAAATATTAGCCATTTTAATTTCATGTATAAATATATTGTGTATATATATATATATATATATATATATATATATATATATATATATATATATAAAGCAGTCTTCATGTAATTCAAGTCATCACTCATCACTAGCAGGAAAAAAAATGTGATAATTTTATTTGTTAAATTCTATGCACATTCCAACAGGAACCTTCCTGTAGCTCCTAGTTATGTACAAAGTTGTGTTTTTTAGTGGCAGTGGCAAAATGCCCTGAATTGTGTTGCCAATACAGGTATGGGATTCGTTATCTGGAAACTCATTATCCAGAAAGTTCTTAATTACCTTTCCCATAAACTCCATTTTATCCAAATAATCCAAATTTTTAAAAATTATTTCACTTTTGTCTGTAATAATAAAACAGTTCCTTGTTCTTCATCCATGGTTAGGGTTGCCACCTGGCCGGTAAAAATTATGGTTGATCCCAATGTTATCAATAGGGAAAAATACTAAATATATAGGTGACAACCCTATCCAGGGTCCGACTGGGCCGGAGGGACACCGGGAAATGGGCCCATGCCAGCCCAGACCTGCTCCCCGATTGGGAGAAACTATAAAAAAAAATGTGCTGTGCAGAGTGCAGGATTTCACGCATGTGTGCAGAATTTCTCAATTGCATGGTTTTTACGCATGCGCACTTTTTGCCACCATGTACGGTCTCTTTAAAAATTCAACTTCGACTATTTGCCATCTAAAACCTGGTGAATTGCTGTTTTAGCCCATGGGGGACCTCCTAGAACCCATTTGGAGTCATTTAGTGGACTTTGAAAAATGTAAGTTTTTTTATTGGAAAACACTTTGATTTGAATTTAATTGAATACGATCCGAATTCGAATCAAACCATCGAATACAGCCTATTCACCCGAAGTTAAGAAATTCTATTTCTATTCTATTTGCAAAACGTCGGTGACAAATCTGACGCGCATTAAAGTCAATGGGCGCCTGTTAATTGTCGCCGGCATCAGAATAGTCGCAGAGATTACTGTCAAATTAATATATATATATATTTCCAGGGCTAAATTGACTTTTCCTGTAGTTGATTGTAATACAACTTAAGAATCTAACAACAAATTTATTTTACAGCATGCTACAAGGATTTTTACAAAAGCAGCAGGGAGACAGCTAATAGTAGTTAGATGAAGTCACAACTCATTAGGGAAGTAGAGTGAGGCTTAGCAATCTTATTTGAATAATTAGTAGGAACCCAGCATTCTAGAAACTATATTCTCCATGAGCAATAATGATAGCATGATTAGAAATATTGAAATATTGTTTTCTTTTGCAGCATAGCCTGCAGGGGGGTTGTACCAATCAAGATCTACTGTGTTTGCCTGGCACATGATTTAGCTCCTGTTGTAAATTCAAGAATTTCAACAAGCCTGTTTTTGACAACAGTCAGATGTTAGGGCTAAAAATACAAATCACTAAGTCTCTAGAGAAGAAAATTAAATATGCATTTGCTATGAACCTTTTCTGGGCTAAAATGGATTATAATGGTTGCTAAATTGGAGGTAACAAAATGACAAACAGATTAAAGGAAAACTATTCCCCTGAAAAATGTAGGTCTCTATAAAAATATATTGCATTAAACAGCTCATATGTAAAACCCTGCTTCATGTAAACAAACTATCTTCTGTATATGTTAGGTCACATGGGCCAATTAACAGACCAAGTTCTGTATGTTGCTTCCACACTTCTTCCTGTTACAGGATTGCCAATTGGTCCATTGGCTTACTGATTAGAATACATTGTACCTTTACAAATGCATAAAGGTCATAGATTTTTTATAGTGCTCAGTGCTGGAGCAAAAGATTGTGCTTGACGTGCCGAAGTGTTCACTCAAGGGTATCACACAAGTGTATTTTTCCACAGGAGGGTAGTCAGTTTGAAAACCCCATTTTAATTACACATAAAGTAAATTTGATATCACAAAGTAAAAATCATTCACATTTACCGGGTTATTTACTAAGCTTCGAATACCCAAATTCCCCGAGGGCTAAAAAGCCCGAATATAAAACCACGGCATCTCAAACCTGTTGAGGTTGCATAAAAGTCAATGGGAACAGTGCCACTGATTTTTGGTTGTGTCAGGGGTTTGGTTGTGTCTGAACTTTTCCCGCAAAGGTAATTTTTGGGAAAATGTAATAATAAATAAGCGTGGAAAACCCGAGCTGGTAAGATCGGAGTTTGTAGCAGCAGATATTGAGATAAATTCGGATCTTGATATATAACCCCCTTAGGGTTGCCACCTGGTTGTTATTTTACCAGCCTATTTGCCAGTAAATTTGTAACACATTGCTGAATATGTTGATTCCCAGTATGCAGTGAACCACAGTTACCCAAAGCACAGACAAGGCAGTACATTTTAAAACAGTTGAACTATGTGAAAAATCCTATTATTGGAACAATCCCACTTATAGAGATGGATTTATGGATTATGTACAGCAAAATGGAGCTGCAAGTTTAAATTACCAAGCAAACTTTTTGTTTTTTGGGCTGCTCAAAAACAAAACATAGAAATAGCTGGCTTTTGAGACGATATAAATAGGTAAAAAGTAAGCAAGCAGATAAAGCCTAAATTACAAGCCGAATTGGAAAGTGCATGCAGAAAAAGGATGCTAAACCTGTCTAGGGGACTACTATGAATAAGAAATTTATAATAATCTTTTATAAAGATAATAACTACAAATGGATTTGCTTTCTCCGACTGCATACAATTTGTGCATCGTATTTATCTTTTATCCCTCTGTATTGTTTACTTGCATATTATTTATTTGTGGTTTGACATGTACAGTTCATACATTCAATTTCAGGTTGTTTAAAATGCAAACATCCATACTCATGCTAGCAAAGCCCATTTCCCTAAAAACTGAGCATAGTATATGAATATTTATTTGCATTTTTGTTTTTACCACACCATTCAATGCAGTTTCTTTCATAAAGTTGCTAATTTAAGCTAATTTAAACAAAAATTCAAGTAGAAAAAAGCATGTTCATACTTCATGGAAAGGCCATCTCCCATAGACTCATCAAATAATTCAAATTGTTTTCTATTATTTTCTTTTTCTCCTTAATAATAAAACTGTACCTTGTACTTGATCCAAACCAAGATATAAAATGAATCCTTATTGGAAGCAAAACCAGCTAATTGCAAAGCAAATTTTTGGGAAAATATAATAATAAACAAGCGTAAAAATCAGAGAGTTTTTGATTGGAGTTTGTATCAGAACATTTTGAGATAAATTCGGACTTTGATAAATAACCCCCATAAAGTTAACTGTTGGTATTTCCTCATAAGGATTAGCTAAAGAGTGAGAATACTGCACAACAATGGGGCTCATTTATTAACACAGCGCAGCGCTAAAAAGAGCGCAGTGGCCTGACATTTGCCCAGCGCATGCGAGTATTTAATAATGTAGCGCACGATACCTTAACAGTGCGATTTGTGCGCTAATGTAGACACAGACAGGTGCGACGTGTGAAACTGCGTATCAGCTGTCGCAGTGCTTATAATAAATTGTGCGCACAGGAAGATACCGCAAAGGTAAGGATTAGTTGTGCTCATGTATGAATGCGCTGCTTTAATTAGTTGCGTCACATATTGCGCATATTGCGTTCACTTAGACACATCTGCATTTGTTTCTGTGCTAATATTTGTTTGGTTGCAAAGGTGTTTAGCCTACCTGGTACCCTTAAAGGAACCTTAGTCAATATAAACATGTTGGGTGGAAGGCGTGGTTAATATGCACTTTACAGGGGTTGTTCATCTTCGAGTAAACTTTGAGTTAACAAACATCCCCACCAACAGCAGCACCATTGTATTTGCCAGAACCCAGTTTAGCAGTGTGGCTCTGCACACATATATAAAGTTCTCTTTTAAGCAACATACTAGCGCAGCTGGGCAGGAATGCGCATTTTGAAGAGCGTTACTATTACGCCACGAAGAGGCAGTCGTAAAAATTGTGGTGCTGTTGCCCGGGTGCAGTTTTGCACATATACAGACGCAAATCTGCGACGGCCGCAGTGCAAGCGCATTGTAGCCACACCCACAACCACGCCCCTAACAACCACGGCATCGTATGCCCAATCTTTTGCGCGATGCGCATAAACAAAACCATCGCAAAAGCTCTGTGTTATGCGCAATATCACGCAAATATATTAGCGATCACGCTCGTGATGGTGCAGACAATCTTTTGCGTCCACTTATGCGCTGCGCTGCTTTAATAAATGAGCCCCAATGTGTCATGTTTGAGGACACCAGTAACACTATTTGAGTTTTTTTAGTGGTACTATTTGAAACATGTGGAGCCCAGTTATTTACTATGATAAAAGTAAGTTGTGGATATCAAGAAAAATGTTGAAGTACAAAAAAAAAACAAAAAAACAAAAGTAGCTTGTGTTTACTGATGAATGGACAGCAGTGTGTTTTGGTCACTCCTCCTTTCTATACAGAATGCACAAAGTAGAAAACATTTGATCATTTAATTTAGCTGTAGGATGGACTGTCCCAGCACAACCCTATTAACAGTACAGAGTCCATCTGTGCTTATTTAAAACATAACAAAAAATACCTGAGCACTGTCCTTACATGTGGAATATACTTTGTTGTAGAGTTAAAACACATTTCTTACAGGAATTTGCTGTACTGTAAACATTTACTTAGTACTAAAATAAACTGAGCTTGTGACAACATATAATTCTATGCTTTGTTGCTCTTTTAAACAAACATATTTAGCCTTCAGTCTAGATATTTTGTTGGGTATCTAACCTTATGACATCATTTGCTTTGAAACCGTTTGACTCTTCTCCTATTTCTATTAGCATTTTAAAAGCTAATTTCAGATATTTATGGCAGAGCTGCTTCATTGGAAAGGTAATAATGAGCAGCTCCAGAGTTTTGTAAAATGCTGCAAAACTAAATCGTTCATCAGAAAGCAAATAAAGGCAGCGCTGCAAAATAATCACATTCAGGAAATTAATTCTAGAAATAATTAAATGACACATTTATGTCGTGTGTGTGTGTGTATATATATATATATATATATATATATATATATATATATATATATATATATATATAAATAACAATACTTTGCACTTTTAAAGTTAATACATGTACTATGCATAAAATAAAAATAATTTCTAAATAATGGTTCATTTTGACTTTTATTTAAAAATGTAAAGTTAGTAAGACACATGGATATAGCATATATCAATGGGGTAGAGCCCGAAGCTCATCAGACATCAGAAAATTTATGCAGGTATGGAGTCTATTTTCCAGAAATTTCCAAAAAGCTTTTGAAATATTGGAATGACATTAGCTGAAAAAATCCAGGTCTTTCACAGTCTATTAGAGAAATTAATATTATTAATATTTTATAGCTGATAATAAGTGACTGTATCAGTGATGTGTGGTCCAGGACTTCAAATAATGCAGGGTACTCAAACATACATTTTTTACCTTCAAGCATAATGCTGAATATTTTATTGCAGCACCTTGTACCTTATCTTGAAGTTTGGAGTGCTTAGACTGAGCCAATACATTGAGAAAGACAAATGTTATGAGCTACAACTCAATAAATGTTAATACGGAGTGGCTTAACAATATTCGTAGGACATTAGACTAATATGTTTTTGTTAAATTTTGGTCTTCAATATTATTATTATTTTTTTGTTTATTAAAGAGGATGTCCACCCAAATGTTTTTAGAGCACATGTAGAGTAATAATGTTCCAAATTTAATTAATTCAAATGTTTCAACGATTTTAAAGTCACAGAGCATACAAGGTATTGACAGGCCAGGATTAGTGAAGAGATCATAAAAGCCCCGGCCTAGGGCAGCATACTGCTCAACCGCTTTCTGAGGAGCAAACAGTGAAGGCCAAAATATATACCAGAAGTGCAATGGGTATGTTTATTTGAAGGCATGTAGGGACTGAGTTAGTACAAGGAGCAACAGTTTTTCCTAAATGATTATAGACTTTGGGGGTTATATAATAAAAGCCATTGATTGCCCAAAAGCAGTAACCTATAGCAGCCAATCAACAGGTAGTATTTACTGGTCATCTGTTTAGAAGCAAAACTCTTCTTAGTTGCTATGGGTTACTGCTATTGGGCAAACGTAGTGCCTTTGATTACATACAGGGGTTTGAGTGTATGTAAAGCTGTAACAGTGAATCTACATTCTTACATTTAGCAGGCACACATGTATTAGTGATTGTCCTGATAATAAATAATAATAATGTCTTTTTTATAGAGACTAGGAATTTAAAAAAAAGAACTTCCACTAATGCTAAGATCAAACGGCAAACATCTAAAAAGTAATGTCTGACAAGTATGAGTACCATTAACAATACTCATTTTCACCAATTCATTAGAGACATAAGTACTGTTTGAAAACCTATTTAATCTAAACTCTTTGTTTAAATTTTGAATAATTTTCTTTTTTGCGTATCAAAATATTTGATCTTTTTTATCTATTATTTTCTTGTAACATAAAATATACACAGAGATACCTTTGTCTGAGCTTTACCCTTCCAAGCAACCTTCTTTATTCTTTCTATGAAAAAGTGTCTTTTCTGCAAAGATTGCATTTTAAATCACATATACTTGCATATTTTCTTTCATGAATAAATACGTCGTCAGCATGTTTAGCAGTTGAAAGAAAACTTTTTACCAAGTCTCCTTTTGTGAATAATGTATGTTTTTAGAGAATAATTAGTTTGACAATGCAAATATTGCAAATGTGTTGAGAAGTAATGTAGCATGACAAGATCTACAATACCTTCATGGAAAATACCACATTAATACAAAAAATATATATTATATAGATATAGTTAGTATAAAATCACCAGCTACTTATAGGGATAGGGATAGGGATGTTAAATGTTTTAAATGTTTACACAATGTTTATCCAAATCTGATTTATTAATGACTGAAGTTAAATGACACCAACACTTGCATTATGTATTCTTTGTGTGTGCTTGGGTGTAAATGCCATGTGACCTGTCACGGTCGTCACCCTAAATTCAGAACCGATGCCAAGCACCCTGTTCTCGGCTCTTACTTCCACGTTTAACAGCTGCCTTTCACCTTGGGAGGAGCCCTTGGCTAATCATATGCCGCCATGTCTTATTAAGATAGGTGTAAAGCGAAGGGTTCTGAACGAGCAAAGGGGCACAATGGTAAAGAAGAAGTCTTTTGGGCAGAAGGTCACAGTAAAAGGCATAGACAGAAAGCAAAGTCAGATCAGGCCGGGTCGAGGCAGGCTGAGTAAAGCGGAGTCAAACAGGCAAGGGTCAAACCAGGAGATCAATCAGACGGGATATAGAATAGAGAAGTCAGTTACCAGGCAGGGTCAGGATTTCTGAAGTCAGGATCGTCAGAAGCAGGCAGGGGTCACAACAGGTAGTCAAATCACAGAAAATCAGAAGCTTTAATAGCACAGAAGCACCAGGAACTCGCTAGGAGACAACCTATAATGGGCAATGTAAAAATACAAACTGTGCCTTTAAATGCATTTGAAATTTGCGCCATTGCGTTATGACGCCATTGCAAATTCGCCCATAAACCAGGAAGATCCACGACGTGTGCCCTAAGAAGACTTAGAAGAGGAACCGCGTGGCGGGCATTCCCGCCAAGGGGGCTACAGGCGTCCCTGCAGACCCCCTCCCACTATACCAGCAGGGTGAGTTATTACATGACCCATGTGTAACTGCAATAAAATAAATGTCTATTGCCAGTATTTCACCTCATACAGCCAGCCTCACCTATGGCACTTCTTCAAAGAGAGTGTCAAGCCTCAACCTCCTTATATCTACAGTGAAACATTGGATGTCAGCTGATGTCAGTTACTAATTATTAAAAGTACCAGCGCTTCAGACACACATTATACCTCAATCCAGTATGCCCGGGGAAGTGAATCAGGAACTGGGAATGACAGGGCCAGGAATAAGGGAAAAGGAAGCAGAGGTCAGGGATTATGGGGGTTGTAGTTCCTGGGTTGCTATTGGGATGGGTGGAGACATGAGGGGTTAAAAGAGGAAGGAAGTGAAGGGAGCAGGTTTTTACCTTGAACAGCCCCCTCCTGACCTCCCCAGAATAAAGGGGTAGTTGGGTAAGGGGGTATTATTAGCATAATGTCACAGCGGGGGGACTCCTGTACGGGCCCCCCCCTTACAGGAGTCCCCTGCTGTGACATTATGCTAAGTGAGAGTAGAAACAAGTGTATGGCATAACAGGGGTTAGGCCTTGGGCCAAAGTGATGGAATGGGCCCAGTGTAAGGGGCATGAGTTACAGAGGAAAGCCTCACCTAGGAAGGACAGCAGGCGGACCCTCGCTATTGGGTACAATTTTTTGCAGCCTTCAGCAGCTATCAGATGTTAAGTAAGTTAATAGTTAAACATTTGAAAATTATTTGATGGTACATTTCCCTAAACGCAATGCTTTTGGTTTATGTTGGCCATTATTTATGTGAGTTACTAAATAAGCTGCAGACTTTTTCACCCAAGATATCAGATGTGGTTGGTTTGTTATTTAAGGAAAGCGGGGCAAAGCTTGGTGTTGTGTAAGGAGGGGCCCATCAGATTGAAGTTGCCCCTATCATTTTTTTAATGTGATCTCATATTTTATCAGGGACCTTAAACCTCTTCTTAGAGACACAGAACTTTACAAGTAAATTACAAGAGTAAAAGGGGAGGGGTTATGTTTCTTATGGACATTGAACCAGTGACACAGAATCTTTGGAGGTAGTCTGACTTTAGTAACTACTACTACTTGGATCTACAACATAAAAATGACAGAGGAGAGCAAAAAGTGTAAATACAGACAGTTAATATAAATCAGAATAAAATACATTCAAACAGTTCAAGACCTCACAAATACCTTAACCTTTAGGTCCATATCATTAATAAAGGGACTCCACTTCTGCAGCTTCCTTGCATAATCCCTTGATTTTAAAAAGTAGTTTTGACACTTGGCCTTGAGTTACTTGCTTTAATTGCTCTTTCTGCTCCTGCAGACAGCCCCTCCAGCCCTTGGGAGTTCTTTACACAGGCAGGTTGCCTTCCTGTCCTGTGTCCTGCTCTGAGAGCCCTTACTTTCTCACAGAAAAAAAACAAATGTTCCTCTGCACTCAACCCATTATCAATATATAAAGGACAATTAAGCATTGTGCCTTAGGCTATTAACAAAATGTCCTCCCTATTCAGGAGCAGTGGCCAGCTCTATGCTGTAGCTCATACCCTTTCCAGCTATAGTCAGGTGATCCCAGTGGTGACCAAAAAAGGAAAACCATTTGGGAGTTTGAACCTTGAAATCAAGCACGTTGGAGGTAAACTTTAGTCCCTATATAAAATGTATAATGAAGCAACAGAGTTCTTAATGAATCAGATGAAAGAGAGTGTAGGACCGATCAGACCAAGGGTGACCTTTACGTCGTTGGCCAGCTTGAATATATTGCAGTATATGGACAAACAATTCCTGTTTATAGGTGAGAGCATTTTTTAGTAGCTTAATGCACAAAATGTCTCACTGTCCTTAATATATTGATAATGGGCTGAGTGCAGAGTAACTCTTGTTTTTGTCTGTATATATTTTGTGGTCACAGCTGTATTGTATGCCTTCCTAATGCCTTGAAGTGTAGTGGTGAGCACAACTTTCCCTTTTTTACTTTCTCACACCCACAGATAAGTCATATCATTCTTTTCACAGACAAGGAAAAGCCCAAAGGTGTGGGAGGACACCCCTTTTACCTCTATAAACTGCACTACGCTCAGCTGCTACCTAATTATCTGACAGGGAAAAGTAACCCCATTTCGACTAGGGATCCATCTAGATACATTAAAATCAACCTTCAATTCACATTTCCCTGTATATTTCTTGTCTTGCCACAATATATATACACTATATATATATATATATATATATATATATATATATATATATATATATATATATATATATATATATAGTTCCTTTATCAGTCACATGACCTCTTATATATATATATATATATATACAGTATATATACTCCAAAAGTTCATCAACATGTGTTTTTAGAGTACCACCATATTGCTCAGCACCAATTTATTCTGTTCATTCTTTATGTACATTGAACCTTTAAGGGAACATATGTATATATGTCTATAAGTATTATCATAGTTTCTTCCCCTGACATTATCACAGTGGTGCACTACCAATAGGTTCATCTATAGAATTTGTCTGCACTTACATGCAAACACACTTTCAAAGAGAACATGTAAATTAGGAATTAAACCTAGTGATAGCACAATAACAAACACAAAAGTTTATTCCAAAAAGTTTAGATTTTGGGGTTTCAAAGAGCAGACCTTTGTATTGGTTGCTATGTGTTACAAAAAATAATAGAAACAGTTGTAATCTATGCTAATTCTATGGCAAGAATGAACTGTTGCTATTGGTCAGATTTGGTATTTACCTCTGCAGTAAATTCAGATTAAGGTTCATGAGATATAATAAACATATTATAAACATACATTAAATTAATTCTATGGGCACATGTTGTGGAGATGTTTGGGGTCCAAGGTCCAATGTATTTTACATTATAGATTCATATTATTGTATCTTATACACAGTCAAGTGTTTTACTGTATTGCTTTGCATTCTGATTGTATTTTACTCGTCTTCTTGAAAGGATGAAGAAATAGTTTTTCAGACGTGTTCCATTAAAGCGCCAAGATGAATCATGAAATTTATCTTATAAAGTTAATCAAAATATTTTCATTAAATTGAAATTCAAATGGACACCCACTGTTTGTAATTAATATACTTATCATTAAAATACCACAAAATAACATTTCTAGAGACTCATTAACCTCTTCATAGCTTAAAAGGTATGTAAAGCATAATACATCTAAGCGCTAATGATTGCTGGAAAGGTTATTAAATAATATCAAACAGCAGACTTTTAAATTAGGAGGTAATTTGAAGTGGTTTATTAAAAAAATAAATGACATTAGGAATAAATAAAGGTTTAAAAGGCTACCCAATGAAATATTTATCTTAAATATGCTACTTTGTTCGATACCCTTTCATAGCAATATCAAGTTCTTAAATAGTACTGAACATTTCAGGCACCATACTGTGCAGGTAGAGTGTCAAATTAGTACATAAAAAGTGAAAATAACACATACAGTAGTTTGAAAAGTCTCTTCTTCTGGTCAAGCCAAACTTGAAGGGGTAGTGGATAGAAACAACTGGTACACAATTAAAACACAACAATGCTCATGACAGTATTAAAGTCAAAACAACATCGATTTAAAGGGGACCCATCACCCAAAAAAAATGTCTAAATCCTATTTTATCATGTTAGTCAAGTAAAATGAACTTTAATTACACTGTAGAAATTATATGAATCTGGTTTCCTTCAGTCTGGGAATTCATAATTATAGCAAGCAGGCAGGAGCCATTTTGTGGACACTGTTTCTAAGGCAAGCCTTGCATCATTTCTAAATCTTGTTTGTGCACCAGAATGGGGGGCCTGATGTCCATCCCCATGCCCTGGATACACAATTAAATGGTGAAGAGAAAGGGGGAATGTGAGGAGGGCAGTCACATCTATTAAGTGCTGGATGGAAAGTGAAAGTAATTGCTTGCCCCACCTCTATGCCTAGGCATAGAGGAGGGGCAGGCAATATTTGATTGACAGCTGAGATTTTTAAATGAGTTTACAACAGCAATGAATGCTTAAATAGAAAAAAATAATCTGTGTTTCATGATTAATTTGAAAAGGACATTTATTATACAGCTTTTTATGTCTGGGCGACAGGTCCACTTTAATCTAATAATCCTTTCAGGCTGGCTGGCCAGAGTAGTAGAGAAAGGATCAACAATGCCCTGCATTGTGAAGGACAGGGAAGTAGCAGGACCATAACTAGGGGTAGGCAGAAAAGGCACCTGCCTAGGGCGCAAAGATGTGGGGGCGCTGGGTAGGTGCTTGTTCAAAAGTTTTCTACCAACCCCTAGTCCGGGTGGTTTGCTCCCCTGCAGCTATTGCCTCCCTCTTCCCCTCCCCTCTATCACTCTCCCCTCCATCCATCACTCCCTCACTCCCCTGCCCTTCCCCTTTGTTACCCTCCCTCCTTTCTCTTCTTATGGTGCATGCACAATCGCAAATGTGTGAAAGCAAGTGGCACCCTGTCGGCTTGGCCTAGCCCTGGGAAGCAGTGTGAGAGCTGTTCCTTATCAAGATTAACCTCAGTTATAAATTAACACAGCCCCTGTATGCAGAGCAACTCTGTCTGCCAACTGTCAACAGTTCTCAGTACGCATCTTCCAGAAGGAGCAGAGAGGAATGTTGAATGAGCTGCGTAAGATCAGTTATTTTACAGAAAGGGTACAGATTACTGGACTAAACTGAAAATATGCTTCTTTTTAAGTGAAGAAGCAGTAGGTTTTTCTTTTTTTTTGCCCTTACATCTCCTTTAAGGCATATGGGGAATTTTGATTAGTTCCATAATAAAATATAACTACATTGATTCTCATTCACTTCCCACTACAATTTATTACAAATACATGATTTATTCTTCACCAAAGATAATTAAATAATCACATGCAAAGGTGTTTTCAGTTTCATAACATTTCATAAAATGTCTTGAGGTGCTTCTATTAATGCCAGTTGGAAGTGACCCAATAAGGTATTCACCCCAAGAGGAAGAACCAATGAAAACATTATATGTTCCATTACCCTTGCAACAACAACAAATATAGATATATAATTGATATATTCTAGGAGATCTAGTATAACAACTTTTATTTGTAAAATCATTATTAATAGAATATACTGTACAAATTTGGGAACAGTCAATTGAGATAATCATATACTAAAAGACTGCTGGAGTTATTTTTATTCTGAGTATAAGGAGTATAAAATAAGGGGTCTTGCAATACATTTAATGGTGAGTCTAGATTATGCTTTTAAATGATGCATAGACTGACAAAGCTACCTACTGTACCTGAAGTAACATCATTACTTATAGACATGCTCTTAATTTTTTCCTCTCTGATATCACCAAAGAGGCTGATTGTAAGGAAAACCGTATATCCTCCCCAAGATGGCGTCCAAGATGGCAGCCTCCTGGATCCTGCTGGTCGCAGCACGATGACGTCAGCGTCTTTCCGTCCCCGGTCAGCGTCGGTGTCATGACGTCAGCGCGTCCAAAATTGGCGCCAAAACCAGGCCTATTTAAAGCAGCTCCAGGATTCTCTCAATGCCCGATTATAGGTTTAGTTTACTACTCCTGGGTGTGATTCATTGCGAACTTCTTGATATTTGTGTACCGACCTTTGCCTGAAAACTTCGACCTTGAACCTCTTCTGCCTGGACTGATGTTGTTGGACTTGTTGCCTGTTTGACCATTCTTCCGTCTCATCCTTATCTGTACTGCGAACTTGGACATTGTTATTTCCTCCCTTGGTCCTCACTACTCCTGAGGCCTTTGGCCTTACACTGATGCATGGCAGGTGTGAGTATATATACAACAATCCAGGGAAGGAAGAGTTTTTAGAGCACATTGTGGGTGGGGTGAGGTCTTAACTGAAGTGAAAGGAACTTGTCAACTGTTAGGAACTACTTGGTTTTAGAACGATATACCTGGCTCATTACTGAAAAAGCCATGTTTGCGTCCCAAATATATATAACATTTAGACAGGTATTTCAAATGTAGTAACTGTCTAATGAGAAATATTACAATGCCACATAATGATTTTTGGAGAGGTGACTGGTCATAGCAACTACTACAGTGATTTTCAAATAATTTTATTAAGAGGTTGCAGATCTAACATTGTGCATTTTGCTAATCTTTTGAGTTTCTTTTTTATAATATTTAACAGATTGCCTGAATACCTGGGAAAGTCCTGGGCACAGTATTTTTTGGTTGTAGTCCTTGTAGTCCTTCCAGGTTTTCTTGCACTAAGGTGGGTTAATTTAAACAGCTTTCCCAGTTTATGACGTTGGGAAAAAGACTGGGGTTTCCATGCTGAGCTGCAACTACAGTATCTGGGATATCACCAAGTACTAGGAGAAAGGAACTGAAAATAACCCCTCCTAAGAGACTGTGCATTGAAAATATAACAGAGAACTTTGGGACTCAATTCTGCTAATGCTGTAACTGCTAGACATTTTTGTTTCTATATACACCAATGTGGGTGTTTATGCAGGACTGCTATTCCTATGTTGAAGCAAGTGTGCTGTTCATTTTGTTTATAATAAAAGCCAGCCAAACTGCATCAAAATGCTAAAGGTGGCCTTTGACGCATGTTTGTGTGCTAAAACAGAGCTGTGCTATTGATCCCTGCTAACCTGAATCTAACAAATAGTTTGATAAAAACAAATTAAAATGAAAACCTGTAAGTTAAGGTTGTACTTCCTATCAGTTAGTAATGGGTTAACATTATTTTTATTTGATGATACACCATAGCAAGACAGCATAATCATCGTTGGCAAAACCCGCATAGAACAATTTTCATAGCAAATATTCATTGAAACGTGTGATAACATTATAGCAATTAGCTTCAGTTGCAAACAATCTTAAACATTTCTGAAAAGCACTTTTCTTTTGGCAAAGCTTTCAATAATACTATTAAATGGAAATGTGTTCAAGAGTTCAGAGAGAAATTCATGCCAATGCTATTCAATCTTTCTGGGTTGACAACTGATCTAAACTAATTTTTATTTTGCTTTTGGTACAAAAAATTCTCTTAGCACTGGTGGGCAGAAAAATATACTGTAGTGTCTTTGGATACATAATTTGCAGCTTTCCAACTGTGTTTTGAGGTTTTTGCAATTGGTTTGTCAAGCCTTTAACAGCAAGAACTTTAATGACTAAAAGTGTACAAGATGAACTTCCTGTTTTATGGTAATGTCTAGGGATGGGTGAATTTAACCCGTTTCATTTCACCAAAAATTCGCTGCCGGCGAAATGTCGCAGACGCCCATTAAAGTCTATGGGCGTCAAAAATAATTTGTTGTGTGGCGAAATTGTTTTGACGCTCGTCTTTTATTTTTTGACGCACACCGCCATACAAGTCTATGGGCGTAATTTTTTTTGGCGAAACGAGGCGAAAAAATTCGCCCATCCCTAGTAATGTCCTATAGGTGAGTTTAATACCGTAAGTAAATCTTTAAAATAAGTGAATGTAAAACTTATAAGGCTATTCTAAGCATTTTTGTCATTTGCATTCATTATTTATTTTGTTTTTATTCAAAGATATGAAGGGATACATGTACTGTTAATATGAATGAATTTTGTTACAACAGTGGCACCTGCTGGTCATTTTCCCACCATTTTGACCACCAAGTTGACAAGGAAGTTGTCAGGAGAAAGAAAGCGGTTGCTCTGAATTTCTTTTGCTTAAGATAAAAAATAGAAACCTTTCTCACATCTTTCCTAAGAAGAAGAACATCTTTTTACTTTTTTCTTTCTTCTGATAATTTCCTTGACTACTTGATGGTCAGACTGGTAGGAAAATGACCAGCAGGTGGCGCTTTTGAAACAAAATTCATTCATATTAACATTACATGTATCCCTTAATATCTTGGAATAAAAACAAAATAAAACAATGAATGTAAATGACAAAAGTGCTTTGAATAGCCCCCTCTTCAATTTTACATTCACATATTTTAAAAGTTTATTTATCCTTTAACACTTTTAAACAATGGAACATAATTCTCAAAGGGTAAACAGACTATGCTTTGCATCTTGACACATTTGCATTTTTAAATACAGTGTGCTACTACATGGCTGCAGTATGTATGCTGGTGATCATTACTTACCATTTTATTATACTTTTTGTAGAAATGTATATGAAAACACAATCCTACATATAAATTTAGACAATAAGGGGCAGATTTACTAAGCTTGAGTGAATAGTTCGAATCCAAAAATATTCGAATTTCGAAGTAGATTTTTGAGTACTTCGACCATCGAATTAGTCAAATTAAATCGAATTCGATCAAATCGAATGATTCAAATGATTCAAAGTAAAAATCATTTGACCATTTGAACATTCGATAATCGAAGTACTGTAAAAAATCCTTCGACTCAATACTTTGCCAAATAAAAGCTACCGAATTGAATGTTAGCCTATGGGGACATTGCAGATAGGTTTTGGGCACTTTTTATGATCGAATAAAAATCATTCGATCGATCTATTAAAATCATTTGAACGGTTTTTATTCGATCGTTTGATCGAACCTTTTGCGCTAAAATCCTTCGAATTCGATATTCGAATTTGAAGGATTTTACTTCGAGGGTCGAATTAGAGGGTTTTTTAACCCCTTGAAATTCGACCCTTGATAAATCTGCCCCTCAGTGTCAATGACAAACGTTGCTTACAAACATTTACATATGATGGCCGCCATTTTTGCAGCTGCAAATCTATAACTTGTTGCCTGACTCAGCTTTCATACAGGGAAAATATGAAATTGGTTCCATGGCCTCAAGGGGATTTCCTATACATTACTTTTTTTATTTTGAGAGAATTTGTGAATGGGGTTACCAGAAGTGCACAGCTGTTTCTACCACCTATGGCTCTGTCCCTTTAAGAACCTAGCTGTGTTTGTCAGGGGAAATTAAGAATGCACTGGCTGTGCATGTTAGGAGATACACTGATGCTGCATTCTGTAGTGCTGGCCTTAAAAGTATTTTATGGAATTGGAGATCTGTGGCACTCAAAGGGTTTAACTTATATAAAGACTGCCATCCTAAAATGCCTTTTTACTGTGCACTAGCAAACACCTGATTTAAATTGATAGCAGTTTGCTACATGCAATGTGATTAAAGCAAATATTGTATTGGCATGACACCTACAAATGATGCCAGTGCTGACTTGCTAAGAACCAACTCTTGTGTACAAGACGCCAAGGATTCCCCCAGGATATGATATTAGCATGCTTGGTTGGTCCAAAATCAAACTTTTAAACCATCCTGATGCCACTGGATAGTTCTTTGTCTTATTCCTGCTGGTCACTCTGACCCAGGTTAGGTGTTCACTGACTTGTTCCTACAGTAGCCCTTGTCTGTTTGACCTTGTTCTAAATCTGCCAGCTCTGCTTTTGTTCCTTGAACATTGAGCACATTAAACCTTGCTGTGCTTCATTTTGGACTTTCTCCCTGCCTAGCCTTGGTGCACTAATTCCTACGTTCAGTTAATCCTTCCTGTGCCTGATCCTGACTTTTTACTTTTGCCTTGCTGAATAAAAACTTTAGTTGCCAACTTCTGTCTGCCTGTATTTGAACCAGCCTCCTCCTTAGTCCCTACAACATACATGGAGACCAGAGGGCCATCAAATGCTGCTGTGCCCCCCTGGTGGTAACTTTCAGAATGCACTTGCAATGTTTAGCCCTTTTTCGATAGGTTTATTTATTTGTTGTTCATGCTTTACTGCTATGCAGCATGGCTGACAATAGAGAGCACCCTCTATAATAGGATAGATAACATGCTTTGCACTTCTAATGAGACAGCCACGTGGGACTCTTCTTGTTAAATAAAATCTACAATCGTATCCTTCAATGTGTGTTTGGGTCAAGACTTTACAAATGTGGCAACAATATGTCATATATAATAGCTCCATGATCCACTCTGGGGATATCACAAGTCATTGAAATGGAAAAAACCAGATCAGGACACATACTCCAATCACAGTCAACAATCTTATATCCTTTCTGGTAAAACAAATAATTGTTAGAGCAAAACAGGATTTAATATATAGCACACACAAACACACACATACATATATGTAGGGATGTGTAGCATAGCCACCCCTAGTATTATTGTCAGGCAGTCCCTCCATGTTATGGACACCTAATTGGGCCCTAAAATACAGTTGGGAGGGGTACTATTTGCTCGTTCTGCTTCAAGCTAGGCCCCTGCTACTTCTAACAGTGACCAGCAGATGGCACTGTGCTGGGATATAAAAGTCTCTGAAGCCATGCTTTCAGTCGTCCAGTTTGTGTTAGTCCTGGTCTGAGTAAGCAGACAGGACCCCTGTGGAACCTAAACTTAAATAGAGTCTAGTTAGTATAGTTTAAATCCTTAATAGGTCGCTCTAGGAGTGACAGACAGTTAGATTATTTAGTTGAGCAGTCTGAGGCTCCTACGAGGATTGCAGTGGGATTAAGATACCAGGGTACTCATTGCCCAGAAGTAGGGACTAAGTGTACAGACTTAGGGTAGATAGATTCCCCTCAGGTTCCACTTAGGGAAACGGCTGAAAGCTGGGTGTACCTCCTCAAAGCTGCATGTATTGTTCCTATATCTGAGGAGAATCATACTGACCAAAGGTGTTGTGAGTACTGCCTATCAAATGTCTTGTATGACCCTGCAATGTTCTCATTTATGTACACTCCATTGAGGATTGGATACTGTGCTCAATAAATCTGTTATTTGGTTAAGTTATAAGAAACACTGGCGCCCAATTCTTTGCACTCTGATTACTGTTACAGTTGCACTACACCCTGCTTCCACCTCGATGTGAAGGCTCATTCCCTAAGATTTAAGGTCTCATCCGGAGCATATGTACTAGGAGTGAAGCCCATAGTAGAGTAAGGTAGCGCTACATATATATATATAAATATATACACCCAATGGGGTATCTGAGAAGTCCAGAGAATGTTGCATTGTTTTTGTTGACTTTTTCATTTTTGTGTTTCCCAAACATATCCTGCCGTGTCGCCTTTTCTGCATTCATGTGTATGTGAATCAATAAGGCTCAAGAAAAACCTGCTGTAGACATCCACAGAATGTTAAATATATACAGAAGACTTTACAGCATATACAGGGAAGCTCAAATCCAAGTACATATAGAAGTCTTATTGAACTTTAGTATTTGAAACAAATATTTATTCATACTACATAATCATGCAGTATGGTATGCTGTAAAATGTCTTTCAGGAAAGCTCCTCAACTAGTTATAACTCACACTTAATCACAAAAAATAACACAATAAAAATGATAGTATTGCTTTAAGGCTAGAATATCCAATTTTAATGACCGTTTAAGAAAACAAACTTCCTGAAGCAAAAATATTCAGACAAGTGACAATTCTTTATCATCATTCTTTATTCTGCCCTGTCAGGGCTGTTAATCTCCTAGAAACCAGCATTAAATTGGTGTGCCCGCTGCACAATGCTCCAGTCAAGATGATAATGATTTTCCCTCTACTATCAAAACCTATGCTGGCAAAAACAAAGATAAGGTGGAGCATTCAATTATATTTGGTGGGAATGCAGAAATGTAAAATTATATAGGATTCAATGTTTAGGTCTACTATGAAAAGTATCCACATTTATCTCTTTCTACTTCCCAGAGCCCTTATAAGCCTGCAACTGTCATCCAACAATGGACCAATGATCATATATATTATAGCTACAGTCAAGCTTCTTATAGACTGAAAATGGAAAACACCACCCCACCCTAGTGAATACAATAAAATATAAATTCAAACTGGGATTTCCATGCGCCAGAAATAGGAATGTTCTACTTTATTATTTTTTCTACAGGAAAGAGAACCCTGGATCAAAAGTACAGTATCCACTTAATTTAATAACTATTTTCTGCAAAACCATAGAAGTTTGCCTTGTTTCACCAAGAAAAAAACCATAGACATAGACTATAATGGATAGTAAAAAAATGTTGCATGGTTTTGAAAAATTGTTGCATGGTTTGACTCCCATTAACTTCAATGTGTTTTTTGGCGAAGCAAGATGGGTCACATTTACCCATCACTAATTGCCATACTATCATCTAACTTCACTTTCATGCCCAGCCACGTAGGCAAACCTTCCTCAGAACATAGCAAAAATGTTCTTAGTTGACCTATTGTTTTAATTATCAAAAACTTATGAGCTATCATAAATTCTATTGAGCTAAACAGTGAAACTGTAGCCGCTTCTTGTTTTGTCCATCAAGGGGGATAATTAGATTGCCAGTGCACACATAAACAGACGTACATTATGTTGGGGAATATCTTTGCTCTGGTAATTAAATATAACTTGCAGGGACCAAACATGGAGTAGTTTCAATTTCCCTATCTGGCTCAAGAAATAGCACCTTTAAGTAATCAAAATAAAAAAAAGATCAAAAAAGAACCTACACATTGTCTGCAGTTTAATATTAGGCTGGGTGTACAGATATGTGAAAATGTAGTTTTCATCATTTCTTCCACTAAAGAGAAACGAAAGCGAGCTAAAATAATTGTAATTGCTCCAATACTTCTGAAATATTCTGAAACGATAGATGGGCTGTAAAGTTTTTGCAGCTCCACTTAAATTTACAACATATGGTTTGATTATATTGATTATTTATAGAAATGCCTCCATTCCGTGGACAGCGGCATATTTAATATACTGCAAATTCTGTAAACAAGCAAGCAACTGATCTTTAGCCATCCTTCCCCTTTAAAATGCATTCAAATAGTAAAAGAACATTTTAAGATAATTTATAAGGATCATTAAAGCAGCTAGATCTTTTGCCTCTCTAATTATTAAGTGGTAGCTGCTGCAGAATTTAATTATATTTACCCAGTATAAAGCACATTTCTAAGTTGCTCTGCATATACCGCACTCTGACAGCATTATCATTTAAATAAAGTGCCAGCACCAGATAAAATGAAAATATAATAAAACTCAGTAGTTATTTCTAAAAATAATACACTTGCAGCAGATTTAATCTTTGTTTTGTTTCTGGCAGGCATGAACATGAATATGATTCAGTTTATTAAAAGGGAACCTTTATTGAGGTTACATCTATAAAAGTGAAGCATTCCAGCACAGTTTATATGATGGTTCCATAATTCTTCGGAACCTCTCTTCTTTAGGTTAGAGAGAGATATACACTTAACAGAAAGATATTGTTTGCTACCTAGGAAACAGTAATAAAAACTTTAAACATAAAGTCAGCTAAGGAAAAAAGTGGGTATTGATTTTGTAAACCCATTAAAGTTCAAACCTCCAGCATATGTAGAATTAGTGGAGTTTATTTAACTGCCAACCTGGATTTGTTGCAAAATAAAATAAATAAATAAATGGAGAAGAATAGATTGCATGCCTTCAGATTGTTGGTTTTCCCCTTCAGAAATTTGTTCATGTGTATCTGCATGCATCAAATATTTTCTCTGCAGCCAGCATACTACTTTCAATGAGGATTCTCTAATGCCACGTTCCTTCTATTTCAATCCAATATAGAGAGCTGCTGCTTGATGTACTGATGGTGGTTATTCTGCTGCATATTTGAATATATCTACAGTTTGAAATATGACTGTTTTTGTTGCTCATTGGGAGAACAGTTTATCATAACCTTTTTTTTCCCCCTACTACTGGCAGAGAATGATTCGTTTATATTATATCTTCTTCCAAGTGGAAATATCAGTCATAATTCTTCGCAACAACACGCTGTGGCTTTCATGAGCCCATACTGATTATTGAAAATAGTTGAAATAGACAGCTAATAATTACATGAATTGAATATATTCAATTGTATCAGCAATTACGTTTGTGTCTCAATCAAATTACAAAGAATGACTTCTTGAACAAGCATAATATCCAAGACTATTGTGATCTTAAGGACAACAGTTGGTATAGGTATGGGACCTTTTATTCAGAATGCTTTGGACCTGTGGGTTTCTGGATAAGTGATCTTTTGGTAATTTGGATCAGCATAATTTGGTCAAATAAAAAAATGAATTGAATACAATAGGATCGTTTTATCTCCAATAAGGTTTTCATTATATCTTAGACAGGTTTAAGTACAAGGTAATGTTTTCTTATAACAGAGACAAAGGAAATTATTTTACAAAAATTTACTTAACTCAATTATTTGAGCAGTTGTTTTAGATGTACCCATACTAGATATAGATAGGGATGTATATATGTACACTGGAGTTCATTTGGAATAGTTGGGCTGGATGGACTTTGGTAATCAAATTAACTATGTAACTTATTTTATAAAAAAATTTCGAAGACATACCATTTTTTCAACATGCCTTTTTTTTAGTGCAAGATGAAATCTCTTGTGTGTTATTATTTGCACTGGCAACGATATCCTGCAGTGAGGAATATCTTTATTGTCATTAATAAGGGTGTTTTACATCCATCTACTGTGCTATATGACTGGATGTTCTGAAGAAAGGTCATGAAGGGTATATCTCTGCTTTGTTTGTTTTGTCTCAAAGATATGTTTTTATATATTTAGTCAACAAATATGTTTATGGCAATGTTTTTTTAAATCAGTAAAGAGAGAAGGTGCTGGCACACAGAGCAGTTTAAACCGGGGTGCAACCCCTGGTATGTTTATTGCATCAAATCTGCTCTGTGTGCCAGCACCTTCTCTCTTTCCTTGATCCATTGGGAGTGCCGTCTCCCCCTGGTCCTGGGCACCAGCATTACCTCACGAAGGGCCTGAGTGTGCGCGTGGTTTTCTCTGGACTACTGGATTTTTAAATCAGTAAACACAGTAACAAATGTTATCCTAATAAGCTTTTCACATTAAAAAAAAGTTATTTTTGATTAAATGGGGTAAAAGACCATTAAACTGAAAATACTTTTGTAGCGCTATAGTCAACTGACTTTACTGTGGTCAGTTTAAGCTACTTTCAGTGTGGGGTAATACCACAAATGAAGCCCTCTCTCTCAGGGGTAAGCCCTCACAACGGGGTGTAGTGCAACTGTAACCAGGTGCAATCGCACAATAAATGGGCACCAGTAGTTCTTTAATGCTTAACCAGAACCATATATTTATTTAACATAGCACATATCAACAATGGAGTATTCACAACAAGTAGCATAAAGGAAACAAATACTCACAGTGCCATGCATTGGGCTGGATCCCTACAGGCAAGGCTTCATGTCAGCAGAGGTAGCAGTAATGTGGAAGGTACAGACAGCTTTCGGGATCTCTTTAGTTGGCATCTAGGGGAATTCCTATCATCCATAGTCCCTACTTTGTCCCTACTTCTGGGTTATTAGTACCCAGGATCTTAATCCCTCTAATGTCTCCTCCTCGGAGCTTTGAGTTGCTCCTCTACCTAAGCTTATCTATTTACTAGGGCCAATGCTCCTAGGATCACACTAGCCACCCCCTTCCAGCCTGCTTGGTTGGGCTAAAGTAATGCACCCAGACCTCATGGTTCCCAAGACCTTTATATGACCGCACAGTGCCATCTAGTGTACACTGTGAGAACTACAGGGGTTACATAAACACAAGGTCCCCATAAGGACCCACTTAGGCGTCCATATTACTAGGGATGTGCCTGTCAATAATGTGTAAGGGGGGTCTAAATTTTCACATCCCTACACTTCAATAAAACAGTCCCCAGAATCCCTGGCTAGAATAATCTATGCTCAAGTAATAATAAATAATTTTTCAACTAATTATTTTTTTTTTATAAAACAGTTTTCATAAAATATGCACTATTATCCCTTGCAAGTGAAAATCAGGGTAGTTATTTATCAAATTTTTGTTATGTGGTCTAAAAAACCTTAGGGTGGGGTCCTGTAATAAGGCACAGGGTGGAGTACTAAATAAAAGACATATAACTTTGGTTTTCACCTGGTTTAAATATGCCTATTAGTGGGATGCCTGAAATTGCATTTCTACAACATCTGGCCACCAATTTAACAATACCAAAGGTAAGCATTTGACAGGGGGCCTATCCGCTCCCAGTGGAAGTAGTCTGGACCAAGGCAGAAACTAAGGGGTTAAAGTCCAAGTTTGCGGTACAAATAGGATCAGTTATAATCGTAGTCAATATCCAGGCAGAAGTCCAATAGGCAGGCAGATTAGTAGCAAGGTCGAGGTTCAGGCAGGGTCACAAGTTCAGGAATCAATATTACAAGAATTATAAAGCAGCCAGGAATTCACCAAACAAATCCTATAATCGGGCATTGAACCCGTGACCTGGAAGAGCTTTTATCTTCAAATCATGCACCAGCCATGTGACATCATCGCACTGGCGTCAGGGCGCCGGCATCACACCACGTGGGTCATGGGCGCTCCTGACAGCATTCAATTATGGGTGATGTAATTCATTTCAATAATGCATCATTGTTTTTGGTATTGACAGTTTTGGTCATTAAAATGTTTTCAGTTAGAGCTACCACTTACAGAAGTGTGCGAATACTCCAATGAGAATTAGCTTTGATCTACCTCAGTTCATGCCTTATTTGAAATGATTGTACAAAAGATCTTGTGCAGCCTCACTTGTAAAAGAAAATAAGATATATTTCCACAACTCCACTGTGTAAGATCCAAGCACTGATGATTAAATTAGGACTATGGGGCATGTTTACTAACATTGGAGATAAATATCTGGAGAGATTTCTGGAGATGTTGCCCATAGCAACCAATCAGATCTTTGCTTTTGTTTTCTAACTTGGCTGTGGCAGTTTAAATCTAATTGCTGATGTTTTCTAACTTGGCTGTGTGCCATGGACAACATCTCCAAAAATCTCTCCAGATATTTATCTCCAATGTTAGTAAACATGCCCCTATGTCTCTGTGTGCATAAGCAAGTACACAACTATAACAACAAAAGGGATATTTGCAAGTGCAATGTGCAAAGTATAACTTCTGATTGTTTTCTCCCATAATTCTATCATCATTGTGTTCACCAGGGGTGGTTCCATATGTGCCCATTTCATTAGGTGGAATTTCATTGTCAATTTTAATGCTGGTCACAGTGGGATCTCTGGAACTACCACCACCTTTGAGGTGTGTAATTAATCTGAACAGAATGTCAAAGCACATTGGCGCACAAGTGAAAGAAGCAGCTTTGATTTCAAAATTAATAATCAACTATAGCTATTTTAGACCAACCACAACTGTTTCATGTTAGTAAATGAACCCTATTATATTTTAAACAATTATCAGTTCAACCTGGCAGTTATAGGTCTCCATGTTTGTCAAGTTAAATGAACGTTCATTAAGGGATTACTGTTATTGGATAGCATTATAATTAGCAATCAGCAAGGACAGGTTGTGTCAAACAAATGTACTTTTATATGCAGTAAATTTGATGCATTTAGATTTTGCCAAGTATATCATACATTTATATATATCGATATATAATATTTTTGGATTTCCCGGAGCTATCATTTCACATATAAAATATTCATTTTAGGAGCAGATTTATCAAGGGTCGAAGTGAATTCGGGGCAATTTTCGAAGTAAAAAAAATTCGAAATTCGATTTTTTTGGATACTTCAACCATAAAATAGGAAACTACAACTTAGACTTCGAATTCGATTCAAAGTAAAATCGTTCGAATATTCGACCATTTTATAATCGAAGTTCTGTCTCTTTAAAAAACTTTGACTTCAATACTTTGCCAAATTAAACCTGCCGAAGTGCTATGTTAGCCTATGGGGACCTTGTACAACATTTTTCAAAATTTTTTGAAATGGAAGTAAAGTCGTTTGATCGTACGATAAAAGGATTTAATTAATACGATTTTACTTCGACCGCATAATACCAAATAACAAATTTATTACCAAAAGTATTTGAATTTCGAAGTATTTTTTACTTCGAAATTCAACCCTTGATAAATCTGCCCTTAAAACTTTTGACTAGTTTAGATCTGGATTAGGTGGATTGTGTACATTTATATTGATACTGTAATATTTGTCAGTCCATTTTCTTTTTTTTTTTTTTGTATTCATTTTATTTTATTATTCAGAAATAAAATCAATGACCATTTACATCCGTATAATAAATGCAAGTAAAAGGAAAAAGAAAGAAAAAAAAACTTACATTAAACATATTTCTTGCAAATATTATTCATTGACATTCATATCAAAGCTAGTATAAGAAAGCTTCTCGGTGTTAGGTATTGATTGAACATGTAATGATAATTAAAGTAAACAAGTAACAGTTTTAACAAAAAGTTAAACCAAATATTCCAAAACGTGAAATCTTATTCATGTACTAAACATACAAAATCAAATTTTGTTTTTTTTTTTTTTTTGTAATTATCTGTCTTTTCTCTGCTTTCTTTCAGGTGTAGAGCGGAGAGTGGGGGAGATTGCTTACAATCAGGTAGGTTTCATTTGTAGCATATTGTCTTAGTGAGTCTCAGCATAATAAATACTTAAGGTGGAGATTGGATGGATATGTATTCTCTCCAGGGTAGCCAGGTTGCTGCATAATCTAGATATTTATTGTTTATGGAAGCTGTAAGTTCTTCCATTAAGCAAATCTCATTGACTATATCGAACCATTTCTCTATCGTCGGGGGTTTTTTTTGCCTCCATAACATGGGTATTTGAGCTTTTGCTGCTATTAACATTTGTAGTAATAAGTTTTTCTTAGTGTTGTTTTCAGGTTCAAAATCATGAAATAGTAAGATTGCTGGTGGGCTGGTTTTCACTTGCTCACCTATTATTTCAGAGCATATTTTGAACACTTTTGACCAATAAATTTGTATCATGGGACATGTCAACCAGAGATGCGATAACGTGCCAGTGTCTAGTTCACATCTCCAGCACAAGTCGTTGTCTAATAGGCCCATTTTTTTAGAATCACCGGAGTTCTGTACCATCTAGATAACATCTTATAGGAGGATTCTTGTAGACGGTTGCTAATTGAGCATTTGTTGATATACTTAAAAATTTTTTCCCATTCCCGCTCACCAAGTGACATGTTCAGATCCTCTTCCCACCTTCTAGTGTAAGCTGGGAGATCTGAAAATTTAATGTCTATAATTATTTTATAGATTCGCGAAAGAATGTGGTTAAAGTTATTTCCAGGTGCACACAGCATTTCAAAATTTGTCAGTTCTCTGGAGGGCGTTCCAGACAATTTGTGTGAGGATAGGAAGTTTTGAACTTGGGTAAATCTCCACTTATCTCTATTTGACCAATTTTCCTTCGTGTTATCAGCCTCTGGAGGGAGCCCTTGCGTGGATTTGAGAAAATGTCTCAATTGAGGGTTTTCTATATTGAAGGCTGAGGAGAATCCTTTATCTGCTATACTAGGTGGGAACTCTATGTTATTATGTAGAGGCATGGACGGCGAGGGATATATTGACAGTTTATGTGTTGAGTTGAGCTTGTTCCAAGTATTTATTCCATTAAGAATAATGGGATGGTCTTTGGCAGATTGGGGAACATTTCCTTTGCTCAACCAAGCCAGACTATGTAAGCTACCTTGTGTCCACTTATCCTCCAGGGTGCGCCAAAGTTTAGGCGAATTAAGATCACAGTAATCAGGAAAGGCAGACAGTACTGCCGCTTGATAATATGACTCAAAGTCAGGCATTGCAAGGCCCCCTCTACCCTTGGGTTGAAATAGTGTTTCTCTTCTGACTCTACCTCTTTTTGACTTCCATATATAATGAAAGATAGCTTGATTTAGTTCTACAAAGTACCGCTTTGGGATTGCAATCGGGAGAGCATTAAACAGATATGTAAACTTTGGTAGAATTGTCATTTTGACACTATTTATTTTCCCTTTCCAGGTGAAGTGCTTTGTTGACCAATTTAATAACAGCTGTTTGGCTTCCTTTAAAAGAGGTGTGTAGTTGTATTCAAATAGTTTCGCTATGTCTGCTGAGATTTCAACTCCTAAATATTTTAGTTTATATTCTTGCCATTTAAAGGCGAAGGATGCTTGCAGGAGGTGTTTAAGTTCTGCAGGGAGATTTATTGATAGAGCCTCTGACTTGCTCATATTTATTTTATAGTTGGACAAATGCCCATATAATGTCAATTCTTTCAATAAATTCGGCAGGGAGACAAGAGGGTTTGCAATAATCAATAGGAGGTCATCAGCAAACACTGCAGCCTTATGTTCCAGTTTATCAATACAAAGCCCTTTTATGTCTGTGTTTTTGCGAAGTGCAACCAAGAGGAATTCCATGCAAATTACATATAATAGTGGGGAGAGTGGGCACCCCTGTCTAGTTCCATTTCTTATCATAAATGGATTGGATAAGACTCCGTTTACTCTTACTTGAGCCGATGGGACCGAATATAGAGCCATGACTTTTTCCCTAAACTGAGGAGGCAGACCAATCTTCTGCAACGCTAAGTCTAGGAAGTCCCAGCTCACACGATCGAATGCTTTCTCAGCGTCAGTTGACAAAAGCATTGTTGGGTTTCGACCTTTCTTCCCCCATAAGATCCAATTAATTACCTTAAGAGTATTTTCTTTTGCCTCTCTTCCTTTGACAAATCCCACCTGGTCCCTGTGGATACAGTGTGGCAGTACTGGATTGAGCCTTTGAGCTAGAATTTTGGATAGAATTTTCAAATCTATATTTAATAATGAGATTGGTCTATAATTTTCACATAGTGAATGGTCTTTCCCCGGTTTGGGTATCAGGGTTATATGGGCCTTTAAAAATTCTGGGTTTAAGGGAGAAGTAACTGAGATGGAGTCCATAAAAGGAAGCAATACTGGAATAAGTTTATGTTCCAACAGTTTATAAAATTTAGCTGTGTATCCGTCAGGGCCAGGTGCTTTATTTAGTTTAAGGGATTTTATTGCCTCTTGTACTTCTAGGCCTGTGATAGGAGCTTGCAAGCTTTGTATGTATTGCTCAGGGACTAATGGAATTTCGTTGTCTTGCAAATACTGCTGGATTTTTTCTCTAAGTCTATTCTTATTTTCTGTTTTAGATGGGTTTAAGTTATATAATTTCCCATAGTAGCTCTTAAATATTTCTGCTATGTGTTCTGGTGCCCACTGCGTTTTATTATTTTCATCTTTAATTTGTCTAATATATGCTCTATTTTGTTTAGTTTTTAAGGCTCGTGCTAGAAGTTTCCCTGTTTTGTTGCCATGTTCGAAGTATTTCTGTCGAACTCTGGATAAAATGTTCTTATTCTGGGCGTTTAAGTAATGATGGAGTTCTAGTCTGCTTTTGGTTAATTGATTGAGTAGTTCTTGTGTTTGGTCTACTTTATGAGCAGATTCTAATTCTTGTATTTTAGAGATATGTGATTGTATTTGAGCTAGTCTAATTTTCTTCAGTCTAGTACCGTGTTTTATTAGGATACCCCTTGTCAAACATTTTAAAGCTTGCCATTTTGCAATGTTCGAAGCGGGATCTCGTTGTATGGCTGATTGGTATGTGTTTAGGGTGTCTTGTAAATCTAGGAAGCACTCCCTATCATCCAGTAAAGAGTCATTCAATTTCCATTGCCAGGGGGTTCTGGAGCGTTTTGGGAAATTAATTAGAATCTGTACAGCTGCGTGGTCTGACCAAAGAATGTTTTGTATATTAGCTGATTTGATCCAACTGATATGTTGTTGAGAAATTAAGATGTAATCCAACCTGGAGTAAGTTTGCTTAGCATGCGAAAAAAATGTATAATCTCTCTCATTTTCATGGAAGCATCTCCATGTGTCTAGCATCCTAAATTTAACCAAAGCTTTTTTAACCATATTAGTTGCAGAATAGGGTATTGTGGAAGTGCCTGTGGATGTGTCCATCCTGGGATTTAAGGTCATATTCAAGTCTCCTCCCATAATTACTATTCCTTCTACAAAGTTTTCTACCTCCTTCAAAATTTTAAGCAGAAAGTTTACTTGATGATGATTTGGAAGATAGACACATCCCAAGGTACATTGAGTATTACAAAGTATACCCTTAACAAAAACATATCTCCCTTCATTATCTTTAAACGTGTCCTGAACTTGAAAGTCTAGTTTGTTGTGAATACCTATCGCTACTCCCTTGGTTTTGGAATCCGCATTATTGCTATAAAACCATTGGGGGTATTCGTGGTATTTCGTAAGAAGTTCCGAATCACCCTTTAAATGAGTCTCCTGTAACATTATTATAGATATTTTCTGTCTTTTCAATTCTCTAAAAAGATTACTTCTCTTCTCAGGAATATTAAGGCCATTAACATTCAACGATAATAACTTAACATCAGCCATATTTCTTAGGTAAGAATATTTGTTGAGACCATAAAACACTGAGAGAACTGTATGTCTTCATGTCCATAACAGATTGTATTCTAATTTCTTTATCTAATGATTTTGTATTGAAAGTAGTATTTTCACATTTAGGTATAACTGTAATTGTATAAAAAACAAACTTGTGTCTAATATAAGACGCTTTCAACATTGGGGAAAAATAAGCCTGGTGTATCGGCTGTATGTGGGCAGGTATAGCCAGTATACCTGTCCTAACCCCTGGGGGGAGGTGTACGAAGAGTTAAGGACTTAAGGGCCACGAGTAGTACCGGTGTATGTACTGGAGTAGGAAGAGGACCCATGGTTTTCCAGGTCCTGAGGATCATATTATTTGGTGGACTGATACCAATATCTTAAATTGTACATAGGGCAGGGCAATATAGATCTTTGTATATATAACAAAACTCAGAAGGAAACATTCAAAACCCTTAAACATTCTTGGCTTTCTATAGTTACCCTGAAGGGTCTGTTGTCGATGGGTAAGTATATGTCCAAGTTTATGTAAAAGGAAGGTGGAGGTATGTGAGAGAGAAGAAAAACTGTCAGTCAATTTACTCCTCACCACCCTTTCTTTTCTCTGGTGTCATCTTTGTCTTCTTTTTTTTGGTTTTAGGTGATTCAAACTCTATCCAATTTTCGCGGGAAGGCAGATCCGGAATTTTTGGATGAAAGGTAAGTTTGCACAATTCCGATAAGTCTGGTTCTTTTATTCCACAGGCTTGGCAGAACGGCGATATATCCTCTGGGCTTGTTAAAGTTGCTGTAATTCCATCTTTAGTGACTTGTAGTCCAAAAGGATAAGTCCATCTGTATAATAGTTTCTTGTCCTTTAGGCTTGACAATAGCGGTTGTATGAGTCTGCGCTGCTGCAGGGTATGCCAGGAAAGGTCTTGTAGTATAATTATTTCAGCTTCCATGAAAGTGATAGTCTTTTGCTTCCTCGCTCTGGTTAAGATTTCCTCCTTGATATTAAATCTGGACAGGCAACAGATGACATCTCTTGGTTTATCATTAGCTAACCCACGCGGTTTAAGTGCTCTGTGCACCCTTTCAATATCTACTGTAAAAGTGTCCGGTTTTTCTAAAACAAGTCTGAACAGTTGTTGTATTTTGGATTGTAAGGTCTCATTTTCATGTGATTCGGGCAGGCCTCTGATGCGCAAATTATTTCTGCGCCCTCTGTTATCTATGTCATCAAGACGCCTTTGCATAGCCCCAATAGTTTTGATATGGTGATTGTTAGCCAGAATCAAGGCTTCCACAGTGGTTTCCACCTGGTCGTGTCTTTCCTCTGTTTCAGCTATACGGGTATGTAAGGCTGCAATGTCTGCTTTGACACTACCAATTTCCTCTTTTAGGGTTGATTTAAATTGCGCAATCATTTCTGTGAGATCGGACTTAGTGGGTATTGATTTTAAGTGTGCCAAAGTTATCTTTCCTGTACTTACAGGTTCGCTGTCTGAATCTTCCGGCGGGCTGCGCGCTCTGCGCTGTGTCGCCATCTTGGGTCCTTGTCGTGGAGTGCATGGAAGATCAGAAGTTGCGAAGTACTGCTTCAATAGTCTCTGTGAGTCCCCGAGTTTGTTAGATTTGTTGTCGTCGCTATTTTGCTCCTTAGATTTGCCGTGCTTGCCCATTCCAGCAGTCCATCTGGCTATTACACCGGTACAAGGCCTAGGAGCTCAGCTCTCATGCGTCCTCCATGCTCCGTAGCTAGCCACGCCCCCTGTCAGTCCATTTTCTATGTGGACTACCTGATGCCACAGAGTTCTGATTTGGTCTTACTTTTATTTAATGTGTTAATGAAAGCTTGATGAGTTCTTGTGCATCGTAAACGTAGTCACAGCAAGCAATGCCAGTCAGCAGGTGCAAGGGCCATCAATATATTTTACTGTATTAAAATCTATCCCTGATAAAGCCAGAAGATGCAGTGTAGCTTTGAGTGCTCAAAAAGGACATAATTGATATAAACATTTATTTTTAATTATAAAGTTATAATTACATATGGTTTTTGGACAGTACACTGTGGCATTAAATTAAAATTACATAGTCCTTTATTAAATATCAGGGATACATTTTCCCCACCTTTTAATACAGTAATGTATCTGGATGACCCTTATGCCATAGCCTTATAGTCTTTGAGATAATACGTGTTATTACACAGAATACATTCTTTAATAAATTATTTTAATTTCTTTTTTTCCCCAGCTGATTTTTAAAGACAGTAAAGGGAACACAAATAAAAAGGTATGAGTGCCACTGGTGTATTGCGCAGTGTAAGGATATAACAATTCTTGTTGAACAGTACAGTACATTTATTAGATGAAAGTTGTTCTTCTTACCAGAAAATAGAATTAAAAGAAAACTAGAATTTCCAGACTATGGAACAGACTTAAACTATAATAATGGAAAGAAAAGCCTGGTCTTTTTATTCTACAAGGAACACATTATTGGCTACTATATTTTAAGCAACAGTGGGTTATAATAGTTGTATCTTTTGAGTTGTCCGCGTTGCTTCATTTTAAAGTGCATTTGATTCCAAGAAAGCACCTATAAACTGATTGCCCGCTAACTCTAAAAGAGTTATCTCTTCTTTTAATCCCCAAACTACAGTAGCTTACTTTACAGAACTGGACAGTATAATGTATGAGCAGATGGATTTGAAACGGAAAATAAATTTATTAAAGCTTTAACTTACTTTTATTTCACATGCATAGCAGTTCTATTCAATTCATTGCATGAAGAAGAATTCATGCTGTAACTGAATGCTATTTTACAATCAGATATATTGAAATGCTAAAGAATATTTAGTATATACACACTACTAGTGATGGGCGAATTTATTCGCCAGGCGCGAATTCGCGGCAAATTTGTGCGATTCGCCGCCAGCGAATAAATTCGCGAAACTCAGTGAAAATTTGCATCAAAAATTCGCCGGCGTCAAAAACGGGCGCTGGCGTCGAAAACGGGCACCGGCGTCAAAAAACGGGCGCCGGCGTCAAAAACGGGCGCCGGCGTCAAAAACGAGACGCCGGCGCCGTTTCGTGAATTTTTCGCCGTTTCGCGAATTTCGCGAATTTTTCGGCGAAGCGAAACGGCGCAAATTCGCCCATCACTACACACTACAACATTTAAGCCAATAACTGCCAGAAATGTAAGATCTAGTCGACTATCGGAGAAATGTTAGTATAATTATGGGACCTGTTACAAAGAATGCTAGGGATCTGAGGCATTCTGGATAACAGATCTTTCCTAATTTGGATCTCTATACCCTGTTCATTAAAGAATACTTTAAACATGAAATAAGTTCAATTGTTTTGCATTTAATATCTTAGCTGGGATTGTGTACAAGGTACTGTTTTATTGTTCCAGAGAAAAAGGAAATCATCTTTACAAAAAGTGACTTGTTCAATTAATATTAAATCTATGGGGGACTGCCTTGGAGCTTTCTGGATACTGGATACCATACCTGTTATAGCTGCATAAGAAAAGGCCAACAGATCATTAAGCAGAAATAGTTCTAGGTTATAATGCTTTTATTACTAAATTACTAACCAAGGGCATAAGAAACTACTGATATTTGGGTGTTACACAAGATTAGTACATTTTAGCACTATCCCTATCATACATATTAACACAACTAGAAATGTCCTTAGTAATTTGGGGAATGCCATTTATTTTCTATGACTTTGTAAATAATGCCATTGACTGGTATCCATGTGACATTGAAACAACAGTGACTGATGTCTGTGTAAATTAGTAACTCATAGTAATATTGTAAATTAGGTTAAAAAAAGACACACTCCCATCAAGATCAACCTTTTAAGTCTACATATAACCTACCTAATGGCTAGTTGATCCAGAGGAAGGCAAAAAAAAACATTTGAAGCCTCTCAGAGGGGGAAAATGCCTTCCTGACTCCAAGATGGCAATCGGACTATTGGCTTGATCAACTTGTACTATGAGCTATCTTCTATAACCTTGTATTCCCTCACTTGCTAAAAAGCCATCCAACCCCTTCTTAAAGCTATCTAATGTATCAGCCTGTACCACTGATTTAGGGGGAGAATTCCACATCTTCACAGCTCTCACTGTAAAAATCACTTTCCAAATATTAAGCTAGAACTTCCTTTCTTTTAATAGGAATGGGTGCCTAAGTGGGGGGCATCATGTGTTACCATGATAGACTATGGGCTAAAAACGGTGTCTTTGAAACCTGCAATCATAAATCCCAAACCTTTCACTCAAAAAAATAGCAGCCCTGGGCAATAATATTAGATTTAGTTATGTATCACTGTATAAGAACAATTTATTGTGACAACCTGTTTTAATTGTGGTTCTATGAGTCTCTCTGAAGTAATTCAAACACACCAGCTACGTTTAAGCAAAGATTTATTACATACATAGAATGAAGTAGATTAACATTATTGAGTGAGAAAAGTATGCAAGCCCCCCTCTCAGCCTATACGACTGCGTGATCCCTAAACAGTCCGCAGATCGAGGCTCAAACAGTCTCCGGAAGACCCTACGTGGGCACGCATTATCCCCCACAGGCGAATCTCAACTGACCGAATGGAGACCCCCAGTTTATTTAGGCTGAGCTCATATAGTAAGAAGATACAATGATTTGGTTAATAACAGATCTTGCTTCCCATGCGCTCATCAGGATCTGGCCAGACTCCCAACAAGCACATCCGAAGCAGAAATCTTATCTTAGCTAACCGGTAGCTGAATAGCATATTATGCCCCTAGCTACAATAAAGGAAAGTCTGATAAGGGCTGCAGACATCATAAAACATTATACATATGAGAATAATGAACAAGTATTAGGTCATCAAGTTGATTACTTACCATGATTTCTCTTGCACAACCCTTCATTATACAGGATTATGGATTATAAGGCCGCCTTGTATACTATGATACAAAGCTTTGTAATACACAATTATAAGTCATAAAGCTGTCTCTTTACACTATATTGGGCTCAACATATGACATTGGGTTCAACAGTAGAACAGTTCTTTGTGTTATATTTTTATACAGTTCTTTATCAAAGTATTGCGATGAGCTATTGGGTTTTAATCAGAGTATTACCATGAGCCATTATTGAAAAAACTCCTATTAATACACAACCTAAAAACAAAAACAAGAAGATCAATGGTTTACAAGTAGTGATGGGCGTCTATTTTGTCCACATGCATTAAAGTCAAGTCAATGGGAGTCCAAATAATTTTGATGTGCAACAATTTTTATGCGTGTGACAATTTTGCCAAAGTTTGTCACGGCAAATTTTCCACCAGCAAATGTTCACCGCAGACATAAGCAAACATTAGCGGAAGGCAAAAATGGATATTCACCATGAATCCATGCCTGGCAAATTTTTTCGCCCATCATTATTTACAAGCATTATCTAGCCAAGCCTGCCCTACAATGTTTTTACTGTACAGATTTTCTCAACTATCCCAATTATTTTCAAGAAATACCTCCAACTCCATGAAGTAAACAGAGCCCTGTGAATTTTTATTTAAAAGAAGGAAACTCATTGGTTGATGTAACAAACTGCACATTTTTCTATTTTGCTTTAATTTTTGCAAATAATATATTGATTATTCATTGAACATTTTATTGGTGACACGTTACTGATACTAGCGCTACTGATACTAGATTCATTCATTACATATACTGTCGCTATACTGTATGTGTGGCAGCATTTTGGAGGTTTACTATTTGCACCTAATGATGTCTTTGATCCTCAAGTATTCCTCTGTTTCCAATAACATTGCCCCAAGTCTTCAGATCAAACACATTAAGTTAGACAGTTCTTGTCTATAAAATGGAATGAATATTTGAAGCCAGAGCAGATTAATCACCAAGGCTTCCACAAGTACTTTTCTGAACTACATTTAGTCTATATCAAAAGTTCTGTTAATTTTTTATAAATGGAGAATTATTTCTTCAAAATGTTACATAGTACTATGCACAAAGTTGTTAACCTCCAATTGTGAGCTAGGTTTCTGGATAAACTGCCCTTTAAGGCATCTTCTTAATCTTCCCCTATCAAAGTTTACCAGCATTTGCTATAGTAAAAGTAAAACAAATTAAATTATATAGCATTTTAATTGATATAAAAAAATAACACATTTAACAACATTAAGGGGCAGATTCACTAACCGGTGAAATGTCGCCAGTGACCGCATCTCACCCCTTGCTACACTTCACCAAGCAAAAATTTGCCCAGACAATGCTAATTCACAAAAATGCAGAGTTCCGTCATGGGTGCCGAATGCTGGCGACTTTTCGCTAGCATTACTTCGGTACTGCGAGCAATTCAAAGCAAAGATGTGCTAGCGTTAATTTCTGCCCAGTGCAAATTTGCTCAGGTTAATTTACATATGCCAGGAAATTTAAAGTTGAATGGACGTCTTTATGTTTTATGTTGCAGCAAATACATTACATTTCCACTGTTAATTACACATGTCCACAGTCCGACCAGGCGGCCGCGTGGTCCTAGCGCCCACCTCACCTCCCCTTCCCAGTGCGCCGGTGAAAAAACGCCGGCGCAGCTGCTGTAATTGAATGGGGACGCACACGTCCCCATAATGCGGCTGGACGGCATGCCGCCCCTATTTTTTTGCCGCCCTAGGCCCGGGCCTATGCGGCCTTGCCGCAAATATGGGCCTGCATGTCCAGGGAACGTTAATAAATAAAATAGAGTTGTTATATTGCCCTACACATGAGCCCACTGTATAGTTAATGTTCCATATGTTAGAAAATGTAGGGGGAAACCGGTTACACAAAAAAAAATTTAAGGACTTTTGCAGACTATCACTCTGAAAAAAGGAAAATACGCCAGTGTTTTTTGAACTTTGATGCTTTTTCCACTCAGAATAGGATGTAACAGAAGATTGAGGAAGATCTATGCACTGCAGTGCACTTTGACTGGTCTGAGCTGGCAAAAGAAGTAATGTTCAGTAAAATCCACATTTTAGTGAATACGCGGAGTAACGACTGTTCACCAGAGCGAATTGTCACCTGGTGATAGAGTGCAAATTGAGCACTAGCACCTATCTCTTTCACTAGCGAATTGGTGCCTGTGCCCATTAGTAAATCGACAAAGTCCTTGCGGGCGGTAACGCTGGCGAATTGTCACCTTCCCATCGTCTCTAATTCATTTATTTGAAATGTCATATAGTTCCCGAAAATTTTCATGAGGTGCTTCACAGAGTCTGGTTCAGGTAGAAGAATGCTGCTGGACTGGTGCTGATGAGAGCAGCATTATTTGCACTAGATTATAGTGATGGGCGAATTTGTCCCGTTTCGCGAATTTGCAGAGAAATTTGCAAAACGGGTGAAATATTTGTGAAACACTAATTTTGACGTCGGCGACAATTGACGCACATAAAAGCCAATGGGTGTTCATTTAATTTTCGCTGCAAATTCGTGAATTTATTTGCCAGTGACAAAACACGGACATTCAACGTAAATTCGCACCTAGCGAATAAATTCGCCCACCACTACTAGTTTATATGCTGACAAAACTGCCTTTTGAACTCTTCAATGACAGTTTGACAGTCAATGGTTAGTCAATGGTATGCTGGGAATTTCAGATTTAAAGCAGCTGCATGGGTTTGTAGGTTCTGAAAACATTATATAGGCATGGAGAACTTTTGGGTTTGAGTCTGAGCAGATACTATAAAAGCATTCTTCTTATAAGTAGCATTAAAAAAATGTGTTTATATAAATTATTGAATGGGTGAAATGATAAACTGGTTAGAATGAGTTGGATTTCTAGCAGGTATAACATAGGGCCTGTATAAAAGAGCAAATTACCCCCCCCCCATTCATCTCAGTGATCAAAAGGGCACATACACCAACCCAGCTTTAGATATAGCCTAATTGGGTAACAGACTGGCCTGGGCATCATTTATCTCTTCTATTATAGGTATGAGATCCGTTATCCAGAAAGTTTCAACTTATGGAAAGTCCAACTCCCATAGACTCCATTATAATAAATAATCCAAACTTTTAAAAATGATTTCCTTTTTCTCTGCAATAACAAAACAGTACCTTGTACTTGATCCAGACTAAGATATAATTAATCCTTATTGGATGCAAAACCTCTTGGGTTTATTTAATGTTTACATGATTGTCTAGTAGACTTATGATATGAAGATGCAAATAACGGAAAGCTCCTTTATCTGGAAATCCCCAGGTCCCAAGCATTCTGGATAACAGGTCCTATACCTTTAGTCGCAATCCAACTAGGCTTCTTATGGAATCAATACAGGCCCCTGGCATTTCTCTATTCTAACAAAGGACAACAGAGTCTGCTGGTTATATATATAGATAGATAGATAGATAGATAGATAGATAGATAGATAGATAGATAGATAGACAGACAGACAGACAGACAGACAGACAGACAGACAGACAGACAGATAGATAGATAGATAGATAGATATAGACAGATAGATATAGACAGATAGATATAGACAGAGAGAGAGAGAGAGAGAGAGAGAGAGAGAGACAGAGACAGAGACAGAGACAGAGACAGAGAGAGAGAGAGAGACCCCTGGCATTTCTCTATTCTAACAAAGGACAACACAGTCTGCTGGTTATAGATAGATAGATAGATAGATAGATAGATAGATAGATAGATAGATAGATAGATAGATAGATAGATAGATAGATAGATAGACTTTCACTTGGTACTAAATTGCTAACATCTTGTAACCCATAGTAACCAAACAAGTGCTTGTTCTCAAACATCTTGCTGTTATGTGCTACCTGTCTATAGGTTGCTATGTATTACAAGACAAGTAAGATAAGACCATATACAGGTATAGGATCCCTTATCCGGAAACCCGATATCCAGAAAGCTCCGAATTACGGAATGGCTGTCTCCCATAGACTCCATTTTATCCAAATAATCCGAATTTTTAAAAATGATTTCCTTTTTCTCTGTAATAATAAAACAGTAGCAAAACCAGAGTATTGGGTTTATTTAATGTTTAAATGAATTTCTAGTAGACTTAAGGCATGAAGACCCAAATTACGGAAAGATCAGTTATCCGGAAAATGCCAGGTCCCGAGCATTCTGCATAACAGGTCCCATACCTGTATTACATTATCCCCTATTATCCTTCCAAGGCATATTTTCAGAAGCAAAGTGACTGACACTGAATATAGAGCATGAACTGAAATACAGTGGTACATCTCCACATTAAAAACCTACTGCTTACTCCAACCAACAATATACTGAATAATAGACCAAACTGCACATACAGTAAGGAGAAAAGCCTTGGGCAGCCTAAATTGCATCAAAACTTCAGTTAGAGGAGATCTAATGCCCCTCAACTCTGCTGTTGTTGTATAAATTGAGCCTTGTACAGTGAAATCTATACTCCTGGATTACCTTCCTGGTATAATTTGCTGTTCTATTTTTCTTCATCTACAATTTATAAAGGGAAAAGGGGAATCAAGAAGTATTGTATAGTATATCTTTTGATTGCACAGGACTTTTCCCTTAAAATGTTCTGGAGAAACACAAACACAAACTGTCAAAAATATCCAAATCCTATATAAATCATGTATTACAAGGACATGATTATTATCAGAAGGCAGATGGAAACATGTATTGCATTAAAGAATAATGCATTACCTGCTGAAATCCTCAGAAGAATACACTGCAGGTGAAGGACTTGTTTCATGCATAAAGCTGGGGAACAATTACTTGGACCTCTTCTGCTGCAAATGATTCATATTCGCTGAAGACAAAAAAAAAGGTATAATAAAATAATAAGTAAAAATGCATTGTACGGAAGAACCCATTGTTGAATAGACAGCATTAATACTTAATGTCGCAGTTTATTCTGTTATATATAAAACACAGTAGATTCCACTTTTCTTTATTTGCATTGTCATTAGTGGCCCTGAAATTGAAAGAAAATTTATAAGAAATGCGAATGATATATTCATGAGGAAAGGATCATACATTTTATTTTCCGGTACTGAGGTAATTACCAGGATGATTTTTATAGTTCTTCGCAATACAGAAATAAATTGTGGGGATTTTATGTTTGGTACATTCACAGTTTATTTTTGAGTGGGAAGCTGTGAACACTGGGCATTGTTATATTTTTATAGCATGCATGCCATTTGCTGCAAAGATAATGATAATAGCATTTTCTTCTTCTATAAAGACTTGCTATTTTTCTGCAGTGATACTCTCAGAATGTTCCAGTACGGCAGAATGTCCCACAGAGTGTATACATTTTGAAAATTAGATAGATATGAGATTAAATTAAAAGTCAGAAATGAATACATAAATTAGAGAAAATGTTCACCTGTGTTGTATTTATTAAGGCCCTTGTGCTTATTTCACACAAAATTGGTCATTATTCATTTTAGATTTTATTGTTTACAGGATCTGCTATTAAGTGGTACTGACACTTTACTTCTATGACCCACCCTGGTGAGTATGTCACTGTTAGGAGGGTAATGGCAGACATATTGGCTAAGTAGCACACCGAAACAACTATTAGAGGAACACATTTTTGTGGTGCTACAAAGAATTTTATATATTCTATATCTATATCTATTTATCTATGATGAATGGGATCACCCCACTAAAACAGCTATTAAAGGAACACATTTTTTGTTGTCTATGTGAGTAAATTAGGGATGCAGCGAATCCACTATTTGGGATTCCTTGGTGAAAGATTTGGCCGAATACCTAACCGAATCCTAATTTGCATATGTAAATTAGGGTCAGGAAAGGGAAAAAGTGGAAAAAAATCTTCTTTTGTGATTAAAAGTCACATGATTTGTCTACCCACCCCTAATTTACATCCTGCTGAAAAAGGCCGGATCCTGGCCGAATCCCGAACCGAATCACAATAATAGTACGTCTTTGTGGTTCTCACACCAGGGCTCTACCGAGTAGAGAGAATATTCTTCATAATGTACTAATTCTGAAATAATGGTATGCCCCCAATTTTTTCTTCTACTTTCACATATAATATTAATAATAATTATATATGCAGCATATAATGATCATTGCTTTAGTATTATCTGTTGCTCAGCTGCCTTGCACAATAGTAAAATACAAAGGGAGTAGTGATGGGCAACATTTTTCGACTTCAACAAGCTTTGAAAATTGCAGATTTGCCCATCAATAATATGTTTAAATTAAGTTTTCCTGATTCATTACTTGAACTTACAACATATGTCACTGCTCAATTTTGAATCAAAACTAGGGATGGGGCGAATTTGACCCATTTTATTTGGCCAAAAATTGAAATGTCGCAGACACCCATTAAAGTCTATGGGCGTCAAAAAATTTTGTCTCACGGCAATTTTTTTTTTTGGACGCATGGCGCGATACAAGTCTATGGGCGTAATTTTTTCTGCAAAACAAGGTGAAAAATTTACTCATCCCTAATCAAAACAAAATTGATATGAAATACATCCTTGAACCCTCCTAGAAACTACTCACTTTACTTCCTGGACATTCCACAGTCTCTCCTTTGATCTTTCTCCACATGAATGTCAGACTACCCAGTGGAACATCCACCCATGTTTCTGCTTTGATTCATCTGCTTGCTACCTACCCTGACCTCAAATACAAGAGGTTCTCTGCACTCAGCCCATTAGAAATATATTTAAGACACGCACCTCAGCCTGATCCCAATTCTTGACTTTGTTTGATCACTGCATGCCTCTTAAATTCTTTCCTGTTCCTGGATCTTTATGACAATCTACACAGGAGTAGAGTGCTCACCTGTTACTCAGTCTACCTTTTCAGGTGTCTGGTGCTAAACAGCATATGCAACCCCCTGCTCAATGTCAGAACAATCTGTAATTGAATCCAAAATTGCTGTAGCACACTGATCCGTTTTAGTGAATGCAAAAAAAGTGATTTTATTGGTTCATTGTAGATTTCAAAACATGGCAATGTTTTAGGCCACACAGGGCCCTTTATCAAGCCTGTATATATTTTGACTTCACAAAAGGCTGACTGAACTGAATGAGCAATGCCATGCTTACCATGAGATAATGAGATTTTCAATTTTGATTGCTTAAAATAATACAGGTGCATCTGATGATCTTTCCTGAGAATTCCCTACCATTTGAACAAAAGAAGCTGCCCTGAAGAACTGAATGAGTGGTGGCATATTTACACCCTTTCTTAGCAAGTGCAACTGACTTACTACTACTAGGTAATCTCATATGACTCATCATATCCAGCTGATGTACCAAAAATAATACTAGCCCTTTAAAGGAGAAGGAAAGCTATGGAGACATTTTATTGCCAATAGATTAGCTGCAATAGTGCAAGCTAGAATGCTATATTTATTCTGTAGAATGTTTTACCATACCTGAGTAAAAAGCTCTAGAAACTCTCTGTTTCTTTAGGATAGGAGCTGCAGTATTAACATTGTGTGACATCACTTCCTGCCTGAGTCTCTCCCTGCTCTGGGCTCAGATTACAGTAGAGAAGGGAGGGGGTGGGAAAGAGGAGCAAACTGAGCATGCTCTTGCCCAGGGCAATGAGGTTTAAGCTGAAGGCAGGAAGTCTGATACTGAAGCCCATGTGTACACAATAGAAGGAAAGAAATGCTGTGTTTCTTTTGAAAGGGGACTCAGAGCAACACTACTTTGGGGGTTTATTTGTATATTTAGATGGACCTTTCTGATAAGGCTTACTTAGTTTTAACCTTTCCTTCTCCTTTAATTCTTAGAGACCTAGAACTAGCACCTGATTGTAGATGTATCCCTATTATGTCATACACTCTGATTATAGATTATTGATCGAAATGTTCACACAAAGGTGTTGTCACAAATACTTTTGTTAAAAAAATAAATAAAATAAAATAATGAATGGGCTGGAGGGAACATAGTATTCAATGTTAAAAGTGATCAACACTTCTTGGTTTTACATATCTCCCAAAAGTTAAACAGTAAACAGCCAAGACAATATAGAACAATATTGAGATGATTGGTGTTTCCAGGGGGCACACATTCCATAATGTGGGTTTACCCATTAAGGGGATAACTTGGACACACTTTATGAGCAACTACACAGTGTCAGTTAAAATACATAAACAGATTGCTGACATTCACCCTGTTTATTGTCACTGTTCTTACTGCAGGGAAACAAATTGGTGAATACAATTCACCTTATTTTACATTTTGTTCTGTTTTTGGTAGACAGTTTTTCATGGTTTCCACATTATCTCACAGAAAATACAGTGAGATTCAAAATGTAGCTCTAACTTTGTAATTCGAAATAAAAGTGTATGTTAATATCTAATCAATTTAGGCCCACTGCTTTGCTTATATGAAGGAACTGTAGCGTCTTCATTCAGCCGTACAAAGTTAAAGGCTAAAACTGTACAAGATAAAATCCATGGATACCGCACAGTTAGTAGTTATTGCCTAAGTACAATTTGTCTGTTATCAAAGCTATAGTCAGATAAGTCATTTAGTGGTTTTCACCTACATCTGTGATCAAAGCAATATATATATCTTAGGATCTTTAATGAGAATGTAAGGGTAAAAGCCATTGATATATTTTGCTATAGCAATTACCTTATGCAACATTTACTGTATTTGTTTTGGAATTATTTTATAGATAGCGTAGATAGCTTACCCCAATGTAACATTTTTTAAAATTTTAAGTTGTTTTTTTCCAATTTGATGCTTACCTCAATATATTCCTATTGGTGTAGCTACAGTGACTCGTATTTAATGCAGACAACACATAATGTAGTGGAAGCAAGATAATTACATTTTATGACATGAGCTCATTCAGTTGGGCTAATGTAGAAAAGGTGCAAAAACACTTATCTGATCCCACAAAACCAAGATAGTCTGCATGTGCTGCAGAGTCAATCAGGGTTGGACTGGAGTATTTGAGGCCAAACCTCTGGGACCCCTCATGCACAAGCGCGAACAACACTGTGCATCCCCATGAGGGCCAGGCCCACCAGGTTTTCTCCTGGTGTTCCGCAGGCCCAGTCCGACCCTGTCCTTCTCTCATCTTGTTCTTAAAGGTGTTTGCAGTAGAGTAGACTGTCAGCCTAAGGGATGTCAGAGTAACATATATATTTCTTTCAATCTGCGTAAATTTAAAATTCAGATAATTTTTTAGCACCTTTACTGCGTAAGCCCAACTGAATGAGGTCATGTCCAAAAAAGGTCTATAGAAGGAGTGCAGAAAGGGACTGAAAATTTTTACTTTTGGTTGCATTTGGACATTACAAAAATGACATTTTCCATTAATCCTAAACAAGAGTTGTCCATCTGAAGAAGCACAAGTGAAATGTGGCCCTGAATTTCACTTGTGGTGCAGAGTTTGCTCAATCAATCCATGGTAAAAGTGTAAGAATAAGCCCACCACATGTAAAAAGATGCACAACACTATGGGGCAAATTTACTAACCTCTGAAAATTCACACACTTCACACTTCAGCAAGTGTAGATTCGTCAGGACAACGATAATTCACTAAAAGTTGCGTCCAGGGTGCCAAGCGCTGGCGAAGTCGCGCTAGCGTTACTGCAGCAAGCAAAGCGAAGTTGCGATAGCGTTGGCTAATTTGCATACAGTGGGCAGTTAAAGTTGAATTGACGTATATGTTGCAGAAAATACATTGCACTACACAAGCCCAGGGAACCTTAATAAAATAAAATAGAGTTGTAATATTGCCCTACACATGTGCCCAGTGTATAGTTTATGTGCCATATGTTAGGAAATGTAGGGAGGAAGCCGGGTACCCCAGAAAAAAATTACGATCTTATGCAGCCTATCACTCTGAAAAATGAAAAGTCACCAGCTTTTTTGGGACTTGAAAAGTTTTTAACTATTTTTTGAGAAAGTCCTATCTATTCTATTGCACTTCGCCTGGTCTGAGCTGGTGAAGGCAAGTCTGGCGCAAGAGGTAAAGTTCAGTAAAATCTGCATCTTAGTGAATTTGCGAAATAACGCTTTCGCCAGAGAGAAACTTCGCCTGGCGTGAGTGCAAAGTATCGCTACCTTCACTACCCCAATGACAGTTAGTAAATCGGCGAAGCACCGAAATGACGTCACACTGGCAAATTTTCACCAGCGTTAGTCACTTTGCCCTTTAGTAAGTTTGCCCCTATGGGCCTTATTTATCAAAATCCTTGTGAACCTTAATCTTATATAATATATCAGAGACCTAATCTTTCAATGACTTGATTTTTTATTGTTTCAAGAATTCATAAACATCTATTGTTTAACACATACCCAGAAAATGTGTACAAAAGGATCATAATGCTTTCATGAAAATGTATACCTAATATCATCTTTATATCATAAGACACTGATATTATCAAAAGTCCATTGTTCTATTGCCCTAATGGTGCAATATAGCCTGGTGTAATTACTTTTGGTGAAAAAACATATTGGTGCTCTTGATAATGCTCTGTAGCAGCATAATTATACCTGGTGAAAATACACAAATATTCATCAATGTGAAATTAATATGCCAAATTTTTGCTACTCGTGTCACTTACATGTCAACTCTTGATATTTTTCAAAATTTTACATTTTTTATTTAAGTAAATATGCCACCTAAGTTCTGTAGTTTCCACCATATTAAATATTGTGAATTATTTTCTAAGTAAACCTGCAATTCTGTATTTAATATAATAGTGAAACTGGATTATGTGATTAGTATTGTTATCAAAGAGTGAGAATAGCGTACATCTCGAGTTGCCACCTGTCCAGTTTTAACAAGGGCAACTAAGTTTTCAGGATTTCCAAATTAGGAAATCTCGAAAGAACTCTCAAGTGATGATGTGGCAAACAGCCAATCACTGATCTCAATGTTATAGCCCTGTCCCCTGATTACTAAAATATGCCCCAAAATATCACTGCCTCCCGCCCCAGTGTCTCTGACACTGGCCTGTTTCCGTACTTTGGGTTTTTAAAAGGTGTCAACCCTGGAGGGGGAACCACAGTGGAATTCAATATTAGTATAAGATTTTGAAGAACATTTTTATCAGAGGGTGATGACAAACTATGATGAGCTCTATGTATGTCTTCATACAAAGTCTAATGAGAGGATGCAGGTATTTGGCATTGGCCTAGCCACACGCCAGTAATGAATCCAACAAACACGGAAGAAAGCCAATACCTTATTATGCAGCAAATGGGGTGACCCAAATTTATTCCATGGTGCTATAATTGTAAAGTGTTTATAGCACCATGGAATACATTTGGGATAACCCTGTTTGCTGCATAATCAGGTAATGGCTCTCTATTCAAGTCTTGTCAGGTAATATTTCTATATCTTAAAATCAGTGGTTTCATTGGATATTGGCTGCCTTGTATGCCAATACATTTATATATTTGTCAAGAAGTATTCATGTCACTATCTGCTCTGTTGGTTTGTTAAAGCTCAGCAGCAGTGTTGGACTGTAAACCACCTTGTAATCATCAACTACTTCTACAAATTACAAGTGGGGATTAAGAATTCTTAGATCTGAAATTACTTATATTTTTATACCAAGTGCATACCTCCCAATATTTGAAAAGTTAAAAGAAGGTGCAGAACGATCTGCCGTTTGTAGTGTGGCACCAAATACCACAGCAATTTTAACTGGGAAATGTGGGGAGAGCAGTGACATCAAGGAAGTGCTAAATGGAAAGTGAAAGTAATTGTCTGCCCTGCCTCTATGCCATAGGCATAGAGGAGGGGCATACAATATTTGATTGGCAGCTGAGATTTTTAAATGAGTTTACAACAGCTATGAATGCTATAATAAAAAATAGAAATTGGATTTCATGTTTAATTTGAAAAGGACTTTTATCATAGAGATTTATGTGTCTGGGTGACCGGTCCACTTTAATTATGTATATTAAAATTCAACAAGACTGATGTTTTCTTAACGTTGTATTTATTGCTATGATTGCATGTTTTCTTCCATAAAATAGCTCTTACAACTTCTAAATAAAGTTATACCGCTTGCCACATAACACATAAGTGTCACATACTATCGGTCACTATACTTTACCAGAAAAAATGTAATACACACTGTATAGAAAATCTGCATTGTCACATTTTTATGTAATGCCTTTCTCCAATGGGTGTTGGGATATAAGCATATATTGCAAAATGTTGGTACAAACTGCCCTAAAACTTACAGAAAATGACATATGAACTGACATGAAATGACACATGAACTATGAGACAGTTGCTATACATCAACTTGCAGAACAATTAATCCCGCCTGGAGGCTGATACATAATTCACTACACTAGAACAGATTCTCTGTTCATTACAGTGTCATTCTGAGTGTTGCTTCCAATATCCTGTTGCAAAAGTCAAGAATGACTTAATGATGTAAGACACACTTTTCCAAAAGAACGTAAAAATATACTGCAATGAATAAAAATAGCAGCCATTAAATTCAAATGCTGTCACAACTACCCACTGGAATGTTTCAGTCTTAAAGGGGACCCGTCACCCAAAAAAAACCCATTCCAAATACTATTTTATCACATTAGTCAAGCAAAATGAACTTTAATTACACTATATAAATTATTTGAATCTTGTTTCCTTCAGTCTGGGAATTCATAATTATAGCAAGCAGGAAGCAGCCATTTTGTGGTTTTATTAAGGCAAGTCTTGCATCATCTCAGAATCTTGTTTATGCACCAGAATGGGGGACCTGATGTCCATTTCCTTGCCCTGGTTACACAATTAAACAGTAAAGAGAACGGGGAAATGTGGGGAGATCAGTGACATCTAGGAAGTGCTGAATGGAAAGTGAAAGTAATTGTCTGCCCTACCTCTATGCCACTGGCATAGAGGAGGGGCAGACAATATTTGATTGACAGCTGAGATTTTTAAATGAGCTTACAACAGCTATGAATGCTTTAATAAAAAATAGAAATTGGATTTCATGTTTAATTTGAAAAGGACTTTTATTATACAGATTTTTGTATCTGGATGACAGGTCCACGTTAAATAAAATCATATAATTTAAGGGTATTTAGCGTTAAACCGTTGGCATGACACTAATAGTCAAGTTGAAGAGCCATCTGCTGGCCCCATGGCTGAACCATAATGAAATGCTGGTAAGCTGCTGCTCTTTTCAAAGCTTCCCTAAATTTAAAGGAGCTAATTAGGATGTTTGAGATGCCATTCCAAAATCTAAATTGTAATGTTATGAATAAAAGGCCACAAAAATATATTTAAATCTTTTATTAAAACAAATGTTGCATAAAACCCTGCTTTTGGGATTGGAATTGATCAGTGATAAATGATTCTGGCTCATGGGCTATATGTGATCCTCTGGCACTCAGATTACCCAATAGTAATCCTTTTTTGTAACATCATAATTTGCTACAATGGTGTGTCCCAAACATTCATGTGCACGCTGCATCTGTTTCTGCACCTCACAACCCAGTCTCAGGTTCTCCCAGTGATACTGGGTCATTTATCTTGTATGCTTCATGGCAAGAGACTGTTCCCAGTGCAGTTTCACACCAGGCCAGGTAAATTTTCACTCAGGCAAACGCTTGTTACACCACAGATTCATTGAAGTGCGAATTCTCCATTATGTTAGAGTTTCACCAGAGTTTCCTTTGCCAGCTTAGACCTGGAAAACTGATAATATGAAGCGACATCTTCCTCAATCTCATGACATCATATCCTGTATGCCGAAAAGTTATAAAAAAAGTATGGCATTTATTCATATTTTAAAGCGGGATTGTTTTTAAAAGTTGTAAGTATTAAAAAAAATGTTTAACTTTTTTTACCATTTTGTCTTTATTATGCTTCCTTGAACATTTTTAATAAGTGGCCACTTCAAGCAATTTCACCAAAATCAGTAATAGAGATATATATATGTACTATAAGTACCCGCCCTATTCAAATTGACCTAAGTTGAATTAAGGGGCAGATTTACTAAGCTCGAGTGAATTCAAATTGAAAAAAAATTTGAATTCCAAAGTACTTTTTTGGGTACTTCTACCATCGAATTGGTCAAATATGATCGAATTAGATCGAATCGAATGATTCGATTTCGAAGTAAAAATCGTTTGACCATTCGATAATCGAAGTACAGTCTCTTCAAAAAAAGGTTCAACTTCATACTTCGCCACTTTAAATCTACCGAGGTGCAATGTTAGCCTATAGGGACCTTCCCCAACACTTTTTTTTTTTGATCGAATAAAAATCCTTCGATCAATTAAAATCGCTCGAATCGTTCGATCGAACGGTTTTTATTTGATCGTTCGATCTAAGCTTTTGTGCTAAATCCTTCGATATTCGATATTCGAATTCAAAGGATTTTTACTTCAAGGGTCGAATTCAAGAGTTTTTATAACCCTCGAAATTTGACCCTTGATAAATCTGCCCCTAGTTTCACTAGGCAGAAATGAAAACAAGTATGACGAAGTAGCGTGAAGTGTGGCGGAGCCTTCTCAGGCAAAAATTCACCCATTAGTGAATTTGCCCCATTAAATTGCTAGGAATCCATCTGGATTCTATAATTCGTGTTTTTTAAATTGACATAATCTTTATTCACAACAACAATGACTACATTTTCAATAAAAACATCTACGGCCTGGTTATATAAATATGTTTTTTCATGAGCTGTAAAAACTTTATGCCTTGCTTCCTTGTTAGTACGCTGTTGCACCAAATTCAATTAGCAAATCCAGTTAAAGAAGAAGGATTGCAGTGAATATTAGTATTATATAGTAAAAATTGTAGCTGAATTTCTCTTTACAGCATTTAAGGGGTTGTCATAAAATATCAAATTAAAAGTATTTGAAAGATATTAAAACAAAATCCAGTTCATAAAATCTTAAATACAGGTATGGGATCCGTTGCCTGAAAAACTGTTATCCAGAATGCTCCGAAATATGGGAAGGTCATCTCCCGTAGACTCCATTTTATTCAAACAATTCAATTTGTTTCCTTTTTCTCTGTAATAATAAACTAGTCGATTGTACTTGATCCCAATTAAGATATATAATCTTTTTGGAAGCAAAACAATCCTTTTGGGTTTAATTGATGTTTAAATGATTTTTTAGTAGCCTTAAGGTATGGAGATACCCCGGTCCTGAGCATTCAGGATAACCGATTCCATGCCTGTAATTGTAATCATGTTAGTTTTTATTTTAACTTGCACTTTCCCAATTACTCTGCCTTTGAGTAAGATATTCTCCTCTTAAAACTCTCTCACATACATATAATGAAAATAAAGAGTTTTGCATATATAACATTTCAAAAATCTCTCTTCAAGCACTAAAGACTTTTATACAATGGTACACACTAGAAGTACAGATTTGTGATATGAAAAAAATCATATGATTTTGGCATTATACAGTAGTAAGAACTTCTAAATTACATTTTAGCAAATGTATGACGGAAAACAACCTTAAATGCTTAGGGGCCGATGCATCAAGGGTCGAATATTGAGGGTTAATTAACCCTCGATATTCGACTGGGGAATGCAAATCCTTCGACTTCGAATATCGAAGTCGAAGGATTTTGTGCAAAAAGTTTGATCGAAGGAATAATCCATCGATCGAACGATTAAATCCTTCGAATCGAACGATTCGAAGGATTTTAATCCAATTTTCGAAGGATTATCCTTCGACTCAAAAAAACTTGGGGACCTTCCCGATAGGCTAACATTGGGTTTGGTAGCTTTTAGGTGGCTAACTAGGGGGTTGAAGTTTTTTCTTAAAGAGACAGTACTTCGATTATCGAATGGTCGAATGGTCGAATAGTCGAACGATTTTTTAGTTCAAATCCTTCGATTAGAAGTCGTAGTTGAAGGTCGAAGTAGCCCATTCAATGGTCGAAGTAGTCCAAAAAACACTTCAAAATTCTAAGTTTTTTTACTTCGAATCCTTCACTTGAGCTTGGTGAATTGGCCCCTAAGAAATTAATATGCAAGAGAAATGACCATAACAGGTTAGAAAAATCCCCAGTCATTATTTAGTCAATCACAAGTAAAGATGTAAGGTGCTTTTGCAATTTATTGTCATTTAAAAAAATCAAAAGATGAAAAGTAATAAAAAATGTTTTACCTTGACTTTTTTTTGTACTTCTTTTGCATAGCAGGTTCCCATAATGACTTACATCTTGTTCTCCTCTATCATTAGCCTCACACTCAGCAATACACAGCAGCTTGTATATATCAACTATAGTTGTGTTTCTGAAGCAAACACACCAGTTTTACCAGTGCAGGGCAATGGTACATTATTCATTTAAAACACTTTCATTTTTTGGTGTTACTGTTCCTTTAAGATTCAGAAAAAAAGGCAAATGTGCTGCTAAATCAGTCCTTTTGCCACAAATAAAACAAATGTTTGGGGCTTTTAAAAAAAATAGTCATTGTTGTGTCTCTTTGCCTTTCAGGGAGCATCAGGAGAGTAAAGACATATTCATTCTAATAAGGAGTTCAACACAAAAAAAACATTTTCAATTTTGCAGGTCACTTACAAAATACAGATATGGGATACATCATCTGGAAACCCACTATCCAGAAAGCACTACGTTACGGAATGGCCATTTCTCATAGACTCCATTTTAATCAAATAATTTACATTATTTAAAACTATTTCCTTTTTCTCCATAATAATAGAACAGTACCTTGTACATAATCCCAACTAAGATTAAAGGAAAACTATACCCCCAAAATGAATACTTAAGCAACAGATAGTTTATATCAAATTGAATGACATATTAAAGAATCTTAACAAACTGGAATATATATTTACATAAATATTGCCCTTTTACATCTCTTGCCTTGAACCACCATTTCGTGACTCTATCTGTGCTGCCTCAGAGATCACCTGACCAGAAATACTACAACACTAACTGTAACAGGAAGAAGTGAGGAAGCAAAAGGCAGAACTCTGTCTGTTAATTGGCTCATGTGACCTTACATGTGGTTTGTATGTGTGCACAGTGAATCTTACGATCTCAGGGGGCAGCCCTTATTTTTTAAAATGGCAATTTTCTATTTATGATTACCCAATGGCACATACTACTTAAAAAGTATATTATTATGATAATGGTTAATTTACATGAAGCAGGGTTTTACACATGAGCTGTTTTACTCAGTATCTTTTAATAGAGACCTACATTGTTTGGGGGGTATAGTTTTCCTTTAATGAATCCTTACTGGAGTCAAAACAATCTTATTGGGTTTATTTTATGGTTGGATTATTATTGACTAAAAAATATTCAGAGATTAAGGCAAGATTCGGAAAGCATCATTTTTATGTATTAAAACAGATAAAGTAATGTAACTATCATCTGGAGAAAATAAGCAAGTCCTGAAAAAAGTAGCCATAACTGTATAAATAAAAATGTCAGGACCTGGACAGAGACTTTGAGAAGTCATTTATTATACAAAATATACATCACAAAGACCCCAGGAGAATGCTAGTTTCTCTTTAGTTTATTGATATGTATGCATATTTAGATTCACAATATGCATATATGTACATACTGTCAATGACAATGCATGCCCTCTCAGTCATGTATTTAATAATGCAAACTATTTGTTTGCAAACCATTACAATGAATACACTTTGCTAACTAATAAAAGTACAGATAGGAGATTCATTATCTGGAAACCCAATACTCAGAAAGATCCAACTTACAAGACCGTCTTTTCCCATAGAGTCCATTTTAGGCAAATTGTTTTAATTTTTAAAAATGATTTCCTTCTTCTTTTTAATAATAAAACAGTACTTTGTAGTTGATGGTAACACTGCTGCATGGATCCGTATTGGTGCCAAATCAATACTACTGGGTTTATTTAACATTTGTAAATGATTTTTAACAGACTTATTACATGGTGATCCAAATTACAGAAATGTATCTGAAAAAAAAAAACAGGTCCAAAGCATTCTGTATAATAGAGCCTGTACCTGTATTACACTGTAGTAAAAAAAAGATTTTATTCCTATAGAATCTCAATTTTTACCTTTGACCTTTGTTAAATCTGCCCCTATATAAATTTTGAATAAACAGAAAGAATAAGGGTGTTATTTCCTAAAATTTGACTTTTTCTCACTTTATTCAAACAGAAATTCAATCAAATGCCCAAACACAAACCCTCTTAATTTACCAATAATTTTGAATTATTTGGTATAATCATTATTTAATTATACGTCAATTCTAATTGTGTAACTTTTTTGATTTGGCACTTTAATCATACTACTCCCGAGTTGTCTCCTGAAAAACTGTAATTATTTGATTATCGAACAAAAACCGAAACTTTGGAGAACCATGAAGGCAAAAATTTTAAAAATGTTAAATGGACTATCTGCCATTTACTTTTACATGAATTTGACAGGTTTCAGCTGGAGTATTTTCGAATTCAAATTGTTAGCTGCTTCGGGGTATAACTCTCTAAAAATGTTAGTTTTTCTCTAAAAAATAAAAATTTTCCTGCTTTAAAACTTGACTAGAAAAATGTGAGTTTTAATAAATCGGTCCCTGCATGTTAATCCAAGATCTTTTTTATTAGGTTCATAAAGAACACAATCAAATACAAGAGTCCTCTGCACTCAACCCATTATCAATATATTTAAGACAGAGACATTTTGTGCATACTGCTACTAAGAAATGCCTTACCCTTTAAACAACACAGGGATTGTTTGTCCATATATTGCAATATATTTAAGCTGGCCAACTACGTCAAAGTCATCCCAAATCTGGCCAGTCCTATGCTCAATTTTATCTGATTCATTAAGAATTCTATTGCTTCATTATACATTTTACAAAGGGACTAGGTTTTACCTGCAACTTACTTGCTGCTTTCAAAGTAAACCCCCATACTTGGCTGCCCTTTTATTAGACACCAGTGGGATCACCTGACTATAGCTGGGAAGGGTGGGAGCTACAACATGGAGCTGGTCACTGCTCCTGTATAAATATAACAAACAAGGGAAAGTTGTGCTCACCACTATTTTTTAAAACCATTAGGTGGGGGTGCAATGAGGGTATGACCACAAAATACATATAGTCAAATACAAGAGTCCTCTGCACTCAACCCATTATCAATATATTTAAGACAGAGACATTTTGTGCATACTGCTACTGAAAAATGCCTTACCCTTTAAACAAAACAGGGACTGTGGTCACACCCTCATTGCACCCCCACCTAATGGTTTTAAAAAATAGTGGTGAGCACAACTTACCCTTGTTTATTATAGTTATACAGGAGCAGTGACCAGCTCCATGTTGTAGCTCCCACCCTTCCCAGCTATAGTCAGGTGATCCCACTGGTGTCTAATAAAAGGGCAGCCAAGTATGGAGGTTTACTTTGAAAGCAGCAAGTAAGTTGCAGGTAAAACTTAGTCCCTTTGTAAAATGTATAATGAAGCAATATAATTCTTAATGAATCAGATAAAATTGAGCATAGGACTGGCCAGATATGGGATGACTTTGACGTAGTTGGCCAGCTTAAATATATTGCAATATATGGACAAACAATCCCTGTTTTGTTTAAAGGGTAAGGCATTTTTCAGTAGCAGTATGCACAAAATGTCTCTGTCTTAAATATATTGATAATGGGTTGAGTGCAGAGGACTCTTGTATTTGACTATATGTATTTTGTGGTCACACCCTCATTGCACCCCCACCTAATGGTTTTAAAAAATAGTGGTGAGCACAACTTTCCCTTGTTTGTCATAAAGAACACAGGGAAGGTCCCCATAGGCTTGCCTAAGTTTTTTTGATCGAAGGATTTTCCTTCGATCGTTGGATTTAAATCCTTCGAATCGTTTGATTCGAAGGATTTAATCGTTCGATCGAATGAAAAATTCTTCGATTCTTCGATTTTGCGCAAATCCAGGATTTGCGCAAAATCGTTCGACTTCGATATTCGAAGTCGAACGATTTTAGTTCCTAGTCGAATATCGAGGGTTAATTAACCCTCGATATTCGACACTTCGTGAAACGGCCCCATACAGTAGCCTTATTTTTCAGCAAATTTGAAAAACACGCAGGCTTTGAATGAAACCAAACTAATGTGATTGCATTGTTCCATGCAGGGATTTCGTGCTTATCAACTTTTTTGGGCATTGCATGCAATGCTTTTCTTTGTCAGCACATAATGCCTTTCATGATAGGGATTTCAGAGAGTTAAAAAAAATAAAACCAATCACAATCATTTGGGATAAAAGAAACCACCCCTTTGATAAATGTCCCGTGCATGTAATCATCATGCTTTATATAATGTTTCACTGTCAAGTACTGATACTTCAGTATATCTTTGTAAAGTACAGATTCAAGGTTATTAAGGCCTGGCTCACTGTAGTTGTGTTTAGGTGTGTGATTTCCATATCATATAGGCTGTTTTATAGTGATTGGCGCACAAAAAAAATTAGCGAAAAATCGTGAAATTGGAAAGTTACGAAAACATTTCGCAAATTTATTCGCGGGCGGCGAAATGCAGAAGTTCGCCGCAAATTCGTGCCAGGCGAATTTATTCGCCCATCACTACTGTTTTATTTTTGTTGCTGTTTCTCTTTCGCTGCCATTCTCTGCATGCTTTTGACCTTGGCTACATTTTACTTATATAATAATATTTGTGGTTAAAATGTGCAATCACAGTAGATACTAGACTAGCTTGAGCAATATTTGCATCTTTTCCAACCCTATTATCAGTGCTTGCTATGGGTAGCGATATAGTATATGCACCACAGTACTAAATTGATGGGTGTCCCAGACTGCCATCTCAATCTGTCCCATTTCTTCTTTCTCCTGGAATGTGAAGAAAGATGCAGCTGACAGGTCTGTGACATGCCATGCCTTACTGTCTCTTCTTAACTGTCCTTAGCTGTTCATTATATAGACTGCTGTTCCTGCGAGATAATGATAGCCTCCACAAAAACCTGTCACACATCAACTGCAGGACTCATTTCAATTAAAACATGCAGTCTGCATTTGTTGTTGTTTAGCTGTAGCAAATGTACTTCAAACTATGGGATTTTGATTCATTTTTTATTAAAAATCAAATACATGTAAAGTAACATATTGTAGATTATTCTAATAATGTTTTTAACTAATACAGTGGCAAATGTCGCTATTTCAGTCTGCAAATAGTTTAGAGGTATTATTTATCTGGGTCCATATGCAGCTGTATATGTATGTGTTTGTTCCTGAATACAGATGGTTTATATTATCTTAAGCTATAAAATATTTACAGTTTGTGCATTATCTCCATTTGAATATAGCAAGTTTGTTGTGTGGAAATAGGTAACTTACCAAATGGTTCTGCTGGCCTAGGTATTTCACGTAATGTCCTACCCTAATGTCACCATTGTGGTGATGATGTGTGGATTTGTGGAGCACTTATCTACTGAATTTGCTGAGTTAGGGGCAGATTTATCAAGGGTCGAATTTCGAGGGTTTAAAACCCTCGAAATTCGGCCATCAAATTTAAATCCTTCGAATTCGAAGGATTTAGCGCTAAAATTGCATTAGATCGATCGAATAAAAATAAAAAACAATTTGAAGGATTTTTAGCGATCGATCTAAGGTTTTTTATTCAATGCCAAAAACTTTAAAAAATGCACTGGAAGGCACCCATAGGCCATATAGCAATTCGGTAGCTTTTATTTGGCGTAGTATTGAAATCAAAGGATTTTTAAAGAGACAGTACTTTGACTATTGAATGGTCGAATATTCAAACGATTTTTACTTCGAAACGAAGTCGAAGTAAATTCGAAGTCGTGGTATCTTATTCGATGGTCGAAGTATCCATAAAATGACTTTGAAATCCAAACTTTTTGGACTTCGAAAATTCACTCGAGCTTAGTAAATCTGCCCCTAAGTGTCTGATCCAATGTCTTAAACTTTTTTACTAGAAAAAAACTAGAGAGTTCCTCTTGTTGGTTTTCTTAAAATGCCTTAGTTATATGGCTGTAAGTTATTAATTGAGTGGTTTTGTGTATGAATCCTAATTATATTGTTTCAAAATGATTCATTCTGAATCATACATTGTTACATAGTTACATAGTTAAGCTGGGTTGCAAAAAGAAATCATCCAAGCATTAATAGAATTTGTTATGACAAAATCGCCCGGCAGCGCATTCCACAACCTCACTGTCCTCACTGTGAGGAACTGTCTACTATAATCTAAAGGCTACATTAATCCTTTTAATAGGAAAACAATAATGCCCTCTAATGTACTACACTCATAATTCAAAAATGTCCTATCTTTGAGCATCGGACTAGGAGGTCTAGGGCTGAACACCCCCCAGACTTCCTGCTGCAGGCACAGCACCCCCCCTGACCTCCCTTGTGCCCCCACACTTTATTTTATCTTAACGTGGCCACAATCTGGGCTGGAAGGGAAGGGTGCAGCTCCCAGGGCAAGGAGCAGGTCTGGGTCAGTGGACCAACCAGGTTTTTGTGTCCTCCCAGCCCAGTCTAACCTAAATTCCTTTAACCAGTTTAGTTGCACATTTATGCATGCTCTTCAGCTCATTTCCCAATGAGTTCAAGGGTGTTGAGCTTGGCAATGTGAGTTATTTGCCTTCATGTGATTATTATGTGGACTGCTCTGATGGTTTTTAGCCCCTTGCTTTGTAGCTTTATGTATTATTTGCCTGTGAAACCTAAGGACAGATTTACTAACTGGTGAAAATTGCCCATCGTTCGCTTGCCACCCGTCGCAACACTTTGCCAGGCGAAAATTCACCCAGACAACGCTAATTAACTAACATACGGATTTTCGTCCTGGGTGCCGAATGCTACCAAATTTTCATGAATTTGCGGAATAACGTCCCTTCGCCAGAGCGAGAAGTCGTCTGGCAATAGAGTGCAAATGACCGCTAGCGTCTGTCTCTTTCGCTAGCAAATTGGTGCCTGTGCCCATTAGTAAATTGGTGATGTCCCTGTGAGCAGTAACGATTGATTTGACAATAGCGTTAGCCACTTCACCCTTTATTAAATCTCCCCCTACTGTTTTCCCATGCAATGCTTGGTACAAAATATCTCATCTATTTGACCAATAATATTTTGGTGTTCCATAGTAACAAAAAACTATATAGCAGCAGAAATGCTTTGCAATACAGATAGCTGTAAAAAAAATTCTAGATAAAGAAAAAGCATTACATTTTTCAGGCAGATCTGGGTACTTCAGCATTATAAGCCCCACAGCATGATGCTACCACCTTCATATTTCAATGTTAGCATGGAACGTGGGCAGTGTTAGATTTGCATCACACATATTTGAACAAAGGCAAAAAAGCTCTGCCTTTGTCTAATCTAATCACAAAACCTTTTCCCACATTGCAAATAGGTCATTCTCATGCTTCATGGCAAACTCCAGGTGTGCTTTCACCTGTTTTGTTTTTGAGTAATGGCTTCATTTGTGATACCTTTTCATGCAGGTCAGTTATGCAGAGTTCTCAATACAGTTGAAATACAAATATATAATATATTACACCAAATATAACTGTAGGATTTGTTATTCAGAAAATTAAAGCAGTGGTCAAGCATCTGAACATTATTGCCATTCACTGTATATAGTATATGTATAGAATGGTATGTGTGTCTGTATTCTATGAAATTATTTACCCCTTCATAGAAAAACACTCGGCCCATCTCCTTGTACCCTTTAGGCTCATGCAACCTTATCAATCACAACCTGCGAGTGCTGCCTTTGCTGCAAATCAGAATAAAATTGAACTTGAAAAGGCTTCTCGTTTCTTTTAGAAATACCGTATTTTGTTTTTTTATTGCAAGAGGAAGGATTTTATTTTTATTTGTCAAAACAAATGTTGCAAATCTAGGCTACAACATCCCAATTTAACAAGCTGACACATTTAGAGCATTCAAACTTTTTCTTATAAAAAACAACTTTCTGGAATTCTGTTAATTTTCTCTTTTTATGGAGTGATGCTGTGCCTATTGTTCTGGAACAAAACCATAAATCAGCCGTATATCTTGCTAATATGAGCATATACTGAAGCTATGCCATTATTGACTGAACACTGTAAGCAATTATTCTGTGTAATGATAAAATAAAAGCATCACATACCATCAAACACTAATTTGAAACACACCGAGCATGATGTGCTCAAGTTATGCAGTTCCCTATCAACAGCAAAAACAAGAAGTGGCAATGTTGTAGGCACTATGTGAACAAACAGCCCATCATCACCACTTTTTGGGGATTACAGTATAACAAAAATGAACCACAGAATCTGTTGCTTGAGGACATGACCCTTCATTGAGGACATGAGATTTCTTGATATTCCTGCTGGTGTCCAAATATACCTAGGGGCAAATTCACTAGAGGGTTTATTTTCGGCAGTGAAGGCTACACTTCATCAGGAGCAAATTCGCTACCGACATGCTAATTCACAAAAATGTAAATTTGTGTCTCTGTAGTAGACCGCTGCTGAAGTTTGCTAGTGTTGATTTATCATTTCTGCCTAGTGATACATTTAGGTCATATGTAGTGATGGGCGAATTTCTCCCATTTCGATTCGCCAAAAATTCAGAGACTTTCCTGCAAAATTTGTGAAATGGTGAAAAATGTGCGGAATAATTACGAAATCAGAAAGTTCACAAAAAAATTGGTCAAATTTGAACATTTTCACGAAAAAAATCATGAAAATCTGATATTTTCACGAAAAATTGTCACAATCGGAAACTGACGCTGGCAAATTTACCCTGGTGAATTTTCGCAAGAGATTCACAAATTTATTTGCCGGTGGCAAAACGCGGAAATTTATTTGCCCATCACTAGTCATATGGATGTATTCATTAGAGATGTTGGTGCAAGTGCTTGAAATGTTCACTTATTATTACAAATGTTCAAGAAAGCAAAATAAAGAAAAAATAGATCCTCGAATGCCCTAGACGTGGGCTCACCCTAAAACAAATGTGGCATGTCCCTCAAATGGTTGGGAAAGAAATCTTAACACAAAAATCTGTAATATTAGGACTTTTGAAGACAATCCTGCTTTAAAATATGAAAAAACGCCAGTGTTTTTTAGAACTTGTATGACTTTCCGCCATACAGGATATGTTGTCACTGCCATAAGATTGAGGAGGATGTAGCTTCATTTTATCAGTTCGGCAGCTCTAAGGTGGTGAAGGAAACTCTGGTGGAAGAGGTAACATTCTGTAAAATTCGCACTTTACGGGGTAACAATCTTTCACCTAAGCAAAATTGTGATAGGGTGCGAAACTGCGATATCGACTGTCTCTTTCACTAGCGAATTTTCCTCTAGTCCTGTTAGTAAATTGGTGATATCTCTGCAAATGAGATTTCTGGCAAATTTTCTCTAGCGACGACCAATTCAACCTTTAGTAAATCTGGCCGCTAGAGTATAGAAGTTTAATACCAAATTCAAACTAGTGTAGCATGTGCTGTGTATTTGGATTTAAGCACAAAATGGTGCCAAGGGTGTAGCAGAAACATATTATGAGCAGAGCACCTGCACCTTAATGCTTAATGCTCAAGGTTTGGATTTTCCAGAGAGAATATCTGGAACCATTCAGTTACCTAATACTTCAAGCAACCAGTAATCAGAGGGTTGGCTACAGTAATTTATGGGCTATGTAACAAAGTTAAAAATGTATAGTCAACTGAGTGCAGATTTTGCAAACTTGTCTGCAATTTTTAAAGGGTATGCTACTTTGAAACAGTCTTCATGACTGTAATTTGTTTGCTACGAAAGCTATTCAAATAATAGTTAATGTATTTACCTGCAAGCGTCATCAATTTATCAAATTATGTTTTTTGTTAAATGTTTTTAGAATACTGAGTTGCATTTATACCTAGCACAAGATCACATGCAGTATTTTTAAAGAAAAATTGACTGTCCTACCAGATTACCAAATGAATGGCTCAATGATTATTATATTGTATTAAAACACAGGATCCTGCTTATAGTAACCCAATTATACTATATTTTAGTTGGTAAGCTTGGATTAGCAGGGACATGCTTTTCATAAAATATAAGGGACCAGTTAAGACTGCAAGTGCAGTTGCATTCGCACAAATTTCATAGTCAGTTGCCGTAAAACCCCATTCATTACTCATTGCACTTCTGTATAGTTCTGATTGAAGCCACTGCCTGCCTCTTGTTCTGAATGGAATGTTGCTGTGCTTATTGATGCAAAGGAACAATGGAATTACTGCCACATCTGAACTAGTAAGTATAGGTACAATAGGTACAGTAGCTCCATATTTCCCTCAATAGGTGGAACACACTTGTATCTAAAGAATTTGGAACATGCATTACTCTCATGATAAACACCAGAAAGTACAACAACTGAAAAACTTTCAGCACAATTGTATCTAATTTACTTAAAAGTTCAAGCAATTGTATTAATTTTGACATATCGGCCACAGTTTTGTCAATCCCTAAACTTTTAGTGTAATTACTTCCAATTTACATCATAGTACAAGCAAAATTGTGTTAATTTTTAGGCATCAAAACTCCACATCATTAATACAGATACTTAAGGTATGCAAATAACTGGTTTAATAAAGCATATCATTACAACAGTGTATGATTATTAAAATTGTATAATTTTAAAAACATATAGTTTAGTACATACCAAACACAGTGTTCCATAAAATAGCAGCACTCAGGCTTGCAAGGCAAGTTGGTGTGTGGGCAAATACCCCAACGTTTCAGACACTAAGGGGCACATTTACTTAGGGACGAATATCGAGGGTTAATTAACCCTCGATATTCGACCGTCGAAGTAAAATCCTTCGACTTCGAATATGGAAGTCAATGGATTTACCGCAATTTGTTCGTTCGAATCGAAGGATTTTAATTAATCGATCGAATGATTTTCCTTCGATAAAAAATACTTAGAAAGCCTATGGGGACCTTCCCCATAGGCTAACATTGTACCCTGGTCGGTTTTAGGTGGCAAAGTAGGTGGCCAAAGTTTTTTATAAAGAGACAGTACTTAGACAATCGAATGGTCGAATAGTCGAACGATTTTTAGTTTGAGTCGAAGTCAAAAAAAATCCTTTGAAACGAACGATTCAAAGGATTTTAATCCATCGATCGAACGATTTTCCTTCAATCAGAAATTGCTAGGAAAGCCTATGGGGACCTTCCCCCTTCCCCATAGGCTAACATTGATGCTCGGTAGGTTTTAGGTGGCGAAGTAGGTGGTCGAAGTTTTTTGTAAAGAGACAGTACTTCGACTATCAAATGGTTGAATAGTCAAACGATTTTTAGTTTGAATCGTTCGATTCAAAGTCAAAGTCGTAGTCGAAGGTCAAAGTAGCCAATCCGATGGTCGAAAGTAGCCAAAAAAATACTTTGAAATTTGAAGTATTTTTCATTCTAATCCTTCACTCGAGCTAAGTAAATGTGCCCCTAAGAGGGTTATTTATCAAAATACAACATTTTCTCACTTTTTTCTGGAAACCACCAAACCGTCCAAATCTGCACAGACTTTTCCCCATTATTTATTGAAATATTTTCATGAAAATTTCTTGTTCGGGAAAAGACTCTGTATAATTGAGATTTGACATCCGAAACCATAAAATCTTTGGATTATTAAACGAAACCCAGTTCAACCAGAAAATAATTGACTTAAATAAATAACCCCCTAAGTCCTGTGTCAAGGGGATTCTTTTTTCTGGGACACTGAGTTTGGTATGTACTAAATGATATGTTTTAATTATTTTGTAATTATACACTGTTCTAATGATAGGCTTTATTAAACCACTTATTTGTATACCTTTAGGGGAAGATTTAGGTAAAGACTCAAATTTGAATTTTAAACCACTAGCTCGATTTTGAATTCAAATGTGAGATTTATCATACCTCAACACTGGAAACAGTTCTAATTTGAATATTTGCCACCTGAATTAATGCACAAGTCACTGTCAGAGGTCTATTGAACCATTTGAAGATGTTAATTGCCTTCCTGACATTCAAGTTTTTTTGGAGGAAAACTTGATTAGAATTTGATTAAAATTTGATTTGAATTTTAGGGTCATTCATATTAGATTGAATATTAGACATGTGAGTGAGTGAGTTTTTTCATCGATAAACTCTCATTTGAGTTGTGAGTACATTCAAATTTATTAAAGTTACTAAAATTCACATAACTTAAAATTCAACCTTTGATAAGTCTGTCCCTAAGGGGCCGATTCACAAAATTCGGGTGAAGGGTTAGAATAAAAAAAAATTCGAATTTCGAAGTATTTTTTGGGTACTTCGTCCATCGAATTGGTTAAATTCGATCGAATTCGAACGATTAGAAGTAAAAATCGTTCGACTATTCGACCATTCGATAGTCGAAGTACTGTCCCTTTAAGAAAAACTTCGACCCCCTACTTCGGCAGCTAAAAGCTACCGAAGTCAATGTTAGCCTATGGGGAAGGTCCCCATAGGCTTGCCTGTGATTTTTTGATCGAAGGATTTTCCTTCGATCGTTGGATTAAAATCCTTCGAATCGTTCGATTCGAAGGATTTAATCGTTCGATCGAATGAAAAATCCTTCGATCGATCGATCGCAGGATTTGCGCAAAATCGTTCAACTTCGATATTCGAAGTCGAACGATTTTAGTTCCCAGTCGAATATCGAGGGTTAATTAACCCTCGATATTCGACCCTTCGTGAATCGGCCCCTAAGTGTCTGCTTGGAGTATTTTGTGGCTCTGTTTGGGTAAGAGCCTTGACTCTTGCACCCTTTGTAAAATTTGCATAAAGATTAATTAATTAGTTGCTACTGTATTTCCTTAATTTTGATGCATTGCCACACTTGCATCAGACACAACTACCCCCATTTAACACAACAGTGCAGGTACTTGCGGATCTGTGGTGGGGGTTTCTCTTTTTAATATACAGACTTCTTGATGGAAGCGTGGGGTATTGTATAACTGTCTCAGATGTTAATCAGGTTGCTGGCACTTGAAGGGGTGTACTGTATTACATAGGTGTTGTGTGTAATCTGATGTGTTAGGTTAAATGAAATGGATGGTAATGCTTTGTAATGCAATTTTCATATCCTGGTATTTCTTGTGTTTTAATCTCAGATGTTATGTCTCCTATGTGAAGGTTCACATTTAATAACCAGAATGCAGGAGATTGCTCTCTGTTTGCTTTTTGCTTTCATAGTCATTGCTATGAGGCATCATCTGAGCCATTCAGCTTGAAATAGAAGATTCTTTTCTCATAACATAGTAAAGGTGCATCTTTTGATTCAGGTGTCTTGTGAGAAAAACCTGACATGGGTGTTCTCTCTTTTTTTAAGACAAATATAACATTCAGGTTTATCCTGGGATTTTATTTAGTTGGCAATTAAAACAGACAGTTCTGTGGTTCTTGCACATTTAGATCTAGTATAAGTGAGAAAAACATTATTAAGTAATTACAGAGCTCATTTGTGCCTTTGGGAAATAGTCATAACCATAACTGCTAAACACAAATACTGTAACTAATAAAAAGGAAGAGTCCAGCTAATGCAAAAGAAAATATACAAGAATTTAAAAAAAGGGACTGAGAAATGTACTCTATTAAAAGCAAGCTACTTTTAGCAAAGATTAGTGATAAGTTCTCCAGAAAAGGAAAAAGCCCAGGGGCTGCATGACAAGGAATTTGAATGACCAGCAGCCAGATTTTCATTGGTTTATGTTTAGAGATTGGCATAATCAAATGAAGCTGTGATTTGGTAAAACACAATGAGTTAAGGCAGGGTAAAGCTGGGCTGGGGGTGGAGAAAGAGAGGTATATGATGTGAGGGTAAGAAGCAGTTATCTTCCTTACCTCCCCTTTTTGCATATTTTTCAAAAATGTCATGAGTTTCTTTCTTATGTTCTCATATTTCCATTTTATAACAGAATGTGAATGTTTTCCTGAATTTACTGTTATATTGTTTTTTTATTTTTTGGTATCTTTATGCAAAAATGTGATAGTCAACATTCATTTATGCTAATTCTAAACGCTTGATCCATGGAATGTTTTCGATCACCATTGGGGGTCAGGAAGGAATTTTTGTCACTGGCTTCAGGTTGAGTTTTTTGCCTTTCTCTAGATCAAAACAGGGAATATAAGATCTATTTAAAATTTTCTTTGTCACAGCAGTGGTAGCACCTTGCCAGAGTACTAAACAGGTAAATTTAGAAGAGGGAGAAAGGAGGTTGTCTCTTGTGACTATACGATGGGTTGATCAATACAGACACTACTGCTTCTTGTGAGGACATACAGAGTGCTCTATAATGTGATAACATTAATAAATTGTACCCTGCAACACAATGCAGCACAAGAGTAGTGTCATTACTTTTGATCTCTCATGTTGTGTACTTAGTCATGGGAGTTCCCCTTGCTAAAATAAACAGTGATGGGCAAAATTGCCCTATTTGCTTCGCTGGAAAATTTGTGAATTTGCAGCAAAGTTCAAAAAACTGTAAAAAATGAGGGAAATGCGAATGTTGACTATCCAGTCAATTCACAACAATTTTGATGCTTGCATCAATTTTGCCGCCCACATTAAAGTCAATGGGTGTATGAATAACGTTGATGCTCCACAGTTTGGAAGCGAGCAACTATTCCTATGTGCGGCCAGATTTTTTTCATACATATTTTTCGGCAAATTTCGCGTCAGTTTTGCAAATTTATTCGCCGGCAGAAAAAACATGGAAATTCTCCGCAAATCCATGCCTGCCGAATTTATTCACCGATTCACTACACCGATCACTGCAATAAACAGTTAATTATGCATTATCATTGGTGCAGATTAGCATTCTGCTCTAGTTATATTATACTAATGTTGTGAATTATGTGCTTCACACACTGGTTGGTAGCCTGCCTCCTCTGGGCGTTCGAGTTGTAGCTTTCACCTTGTCATGGACAATTTTAGACCTCATCATTTTAATTTATTATGCTGTGTAAACAGCATCTCTGAAAAAATGGTGTAAAATAAACATCAAATTTATTTTGGTTTGTACGCCATCTGAGAACTGACACCATTATTGCTTGTCACTTCATACTTTTCATAGTCCTTTAAAATCAATGGAGAAAATTCAAGTGGCAAGTCAGTTCTACAAGAAGTCGCTATATGAAAAATACATAAAAAGCCATGATGGACGATCACCATATTTCCCCCTAACATTTTCAAGCAGATGCTCATTTACACCAGTTATGCCAGATTTGTTCTTAGAGATACACTGTAGCCAAACATTATTAGAAAGCTTGATAAAAAGTATGCCTTTGTAATGTCTCCTTGATGTTGGAAGAGTATTAAAAAAATACTAATTTTGTACTCCATATGCATCTGGTAAAAAAAAGTCCAAATTTAGAGGCTAGTCACAAAACTCCATAGTGATGAGCAAAGTTTTTTTGCCAAGTTTCACCATGAAAATTTTCAGCAAAACGGGTCAGATTAGCCCATCACTAGTACCATAGACCGTAACACATTAGATTCCTTCTCATTGAAAATTAGATACCTGTCTCTGTGTTTTATATGAACAGGCCATCGGATGATTATTTACAGATAAATTATAGAGTAATAGCTATTTTTGTATGTACTTGTTCTTATGAATATGTGTGTGTGTGTGTGTGTGTATATATATATGTATATATATATATATATATGTGTATATATGTGTGTGTATATATATATATATATATATATATATATATATATATATAATATATATATATATATATATATATATATATATATACATTATGTATATGTTGTATATATAAGCTATCAATAATGGAAATTATTAAAATAAAAAATAATGATGTTCACTGCTACTATTTGTGAACAAACAACTACAAATTGGTCACAGAATTGTGTTTTGAAAAAATGTTTTTTCTGGGGGAATAGTCTGTGTGATGTCTGTTTCATGTATCGTCATATCAATTATTGTTTGTATTAAGTATACACATGCCTGTATTTAGTTGCCTGTTTATTTTTGGGTTATTCTAAAACAATTTGTGTACAATATTTCCTATGCATCCATGATTTATCAAAACCTGATTTGCAGTGCCAAGAATGAGATATCCGGAGTACAATTTATTAGAAGATGTTTCATCATTTCACTTTTTCTAGGCATCTAAACATGTTGCCAAGACAGAACTGGCACAGATCCAACTGATTAAAAAATCATTTGAATGAGACAGAAGCAAAACATTTTCCATGTTGTTGTTCATCTAGAAACACTTGTTAGAGGCTTGATAAATTAGATACTAATGTATATCAAAGTCGTTTTGAAACACATTGAGGTGTGTTTAGGAAAGCTGCAACCACTTATTACACATTTCTCTTTCTCAGAGATTAAGGGGCAGATTTACTTAGGGTCGAATATCGAGGGTTAATTAACCCTCGATATTCGACTAGGAATGGAAATCCTTCGACTTCGAATATCGAAGTCGAAGGATTTAGCGCAGAAAATTATTCCTTCGATCGAACGATTAAATCCTTCGAATCGAACGATTCGAAGGATTTTAATCCAACGATCGAAGGAATATCCTTCGATCAAAAAAAACTTAGGCAAGCCTATGGGGACCTTCCCCATAGGCTAACATTGAGTTCAGTAGCTTTTATCTGCCGAACTAGGGGGTCGAAGTTTTTTTTAAAGAGACAGTACTTCGACTATCGAATGGTCGAATAGTCGAACGATTTTTACTTCTAATCGTTCGAATCGTTCGAATTCGATTGAATTCGATCGAATTTAACCAATTCGATGGTCGAAGTACCCAAAAAATACTTCGAAATTCGAAGTTTTTTTACTTCAAATCCTTCACTCGAATTTAGTAAATCTGCCCCTAAAAGTCACTTTTTTTAAATGTTAAAATATTTTCATATTGTAATTCCATGCAGTAACTTTATATTACAAACATTTGGGGGGTTATTTACTAAACTCTGAATGCAAAAATAATGAAAAATTAGGAATTTATTAAACCCAGAGGATGGAAAAATCCGGCATCTCAGACCTGTCGAGGTTGCATATAAGTCAATGGGAGAAGTCCCAATGATTTTTTGATGTGTGCTGGGTTTTTGGCAATGCCCCAAAGTTTTCTACATTTTTGGGGAGTTTTTTCCACGATTTTTTCAGATTTTTTTCTGCAAACAAAATTTTCAGGAAAGTGTATGAATAAATAAGCCCAAAAACCTATGCGGATTTGGTCTGAGTTTTTTTCAGAAAATATTGAGATCAATTCTGGCTTTGATAAATAACCCCCATATTGTTTAGCAATCAGAGCATGCAGATACACAAGGGGTTATTTATTAAAGTCTGAAAGGAAAAAATCTCAGTGGAAAAAAAAACTTGAATTTTTTGAGATTTATTATACCCCAAGGCTGGAAAAAGTTAGAATCCGAAAATCCACCATCTCAGACCTACCAAGGTTGTATATAAGTCAATGGAAGAGGTCCCTATCCTATTTGGAAGTTTCTGTGGTCTGCGCTGGAATTAGCCCAAAAATTTGACTTTTTCTGAATTTTCGGGCAAAAATCTGAAAAAAATTTGGGCTTTTTGGGAAAAAGTCAGAAAAAAATTGAGCGAATCATGAAAAAACTAGAAAAAAATATATGATGCGGATTTTCACTTGGTTTATTCATTTGTCTCTGATCCGATTAAATTGTGCTGTTTAAATAATAAATAAGGTCTCTGAGACCTTGTATTGTTCCATATGCTTCCTCTGTAATGACTGTACCGAACATGCTACTGCCTTGTATTTTCTTTTTTGATGTGAAATAAAATATAAGTTACAAAAAAAAAAAAAATAAATAAGGTCATATCATGGATTCTATTTTGGTTGGACTTTTTTATTAAAATAATCAGAAAAATTCTGATTTTGATAAATAAGGCCCACACACAAATACACATCTACACCTTATAATGAAGTATGGTATATTTATCATGAGAAAAAACTACTAAAATGACTATAGTCAAACTGTACACTGTATTTTGTAATGAAACCATAACCTTTTGACCATAACATTATTTTATTGTTAAAAACCCCAAACACCTTTAAATATGTACCCTGCTGGACACAAATGTCACATTTCACACAAAAATACTAATGTTGCTATGATTTAATAGAAAAAGTGGCAAACTGGCAGCTTGCACATATAAATTTCGGGGAAATTAGTCAGGCAGGCAGCATAGGACAAAGGAGCATAAATACAGGGACACACAGCTCCTTCAAGGAAAACAGCAGTTTATTTTCCCTTTTTAAACAAATGTAAAAAGTCAATTATCCACAGACACAGGGGTGACCATTGTATCATACAAACAAAACATAAAATAAAACCTAGCCCATTGGGCACTACCTTCAAACTTTGGAGCAGTCCCTGACTAGGCTGGGCCCCTTGTGGACAACCAGCAAACAAAGCAATGTTGTGTCTCACCCCTGTACTCACAGGACTCCTTCCTGGTGGTGATTGTTCAGCCTCCTGGCACACCTTTGCCAGGGTCACAGGCTCCTTCTGCTTCTTGCAGTATCAGGCAGCACTCCCAGCTCCTCTGGGAGTTCCTCTGGGGTCTCCTACCTGCTGTGCACTGCAGAGAGACACACTCCCCCATTCCAACTAACTTAAAATAGTCTTTCCACACGACAGCTTTCCTGTGGAAGGTGAACTCCAATGTACAGACTGGATCTGCAGAATGGAGTACCTGGCTACTAAAATCTTTCAACAGAGAACGGATTCCCAGTACCTGAGGAGAAACTAAAGGCTAGAGTGACCTTTTTCCTCCTTTTCCTGATATGCTGACATCCAATAAACTTGTATATTTATTCTAATTGGACTTGTATGGGATAAATTCACAACATTTAGTTCATGACACACAAGCAACAATGATCTCAGTAATGTATAAATGGCCTAGACATAATGGTATCAATATTTTGTTAGATGCTACTCTTTATGAATGTCAAATGTCTTTTATATACAAGAATCCATGAAAAGTATGTGGATTTGCAAAATTTAGGGATATGGATTTACAAATCTTTAAATTAAGCTCTGGGCAACTCTCTTTTTTTTATTAGCCTTGTAAGAAGAACTATTCTCATTTCTTTATCATTTTTATTATGCAAAACAAGTACAGAAAATGTAATTGTCCATGAACATGTATCTTTTAAATGGCATTGAGTTCATAGCTCAGACATAATTTTCCAATAAAGTCATATTTCAATTGAATCTGCAGTTTAAGTTGAAATATATGAGACATACTTAAAACCACTTAGATTAATTCAGCAATATATTCTTAGCTAACCTAGGGCACAATAGAGAATTCAATAAGTACCCAACATTGCAATAGGGCAATATATAAAACTCAGTCATATACAGGCATCCTAACACCTGGACAATTTAGATGGAAGGTAGTAAATGGTCTAAATGTCTTCATATCAAGCAATCATCTTTTCAACATTATAGCTTTTTGGGATGGGCCAGGAAAACTTTTCTTTGAAGTGGTGTTCTCCCTAAATTACTTGCCAAAGGTTATATTAGGCTCTGCAGAGTTCTTGTCTGGGTTCTTTGATGTTTAATAACTATATATCTAGTCCTGTATCAAATTAATTTAGTAATTCACACAACCAGTTGACACGTATAACTGATTTACTCCTATCCTGCTCCTATTTCCATCCTAGTGTTAAAAACATATGAATAGGACATTAGCACCTTAGCTAATTAGCCACCAACACGCCAATATACAAAAGCGTCTATATTTTCATCACAAAATATGTTCATCACAAAATATGTCAGTGTTTTCCCACCATATGCTGCACTTCTATATTTCTTGTTATTAAATATTCATTAACAGTTGGAAAACAATTTTTGTTCTACTATCACTGATCAACGTGTCAGACATATTCAGAAATAAAGGAAGCTCAAAAATTCTTTGTTTTATTAGCCCGTTTACTGGTAGATGATCTATTTCAAATGCTCCAGTTGACTTAGTTCATGGGCATGGGGCATTATATGCTATTAGGGGCCGATTCACCAAGGGTCAAATATCGAGGGTAAATTAACCCTCGATATTCAACTGGGAATTAAAATCCTTCGACTTCGATATTCGAAGTCGAAGGATTTTAGCACAAATAGTTCGATTATTCCTTCGGTCGAACGATTAAATCCTTCGAATCGTTCGAATCGAAGGATTTAAATCCAACGATCGAAGGAATATCCTTCCATCAAAATAACTTAGGAAAGCCTATGGGGACCTTCCCCATAGGCTAACATTGAGTTCGGTAGCTTTTAGATGGCGAAGTAGGGGGTTGAAGTTTTTTATTAAAGAGACAGTACTTCGACTATCGAATGGTCGAATAGTTGAACGATTTTTAGTTCGAATCCTTCGATTCGAAGTCGTAGTTGAAGGTCGAAGTAGCCCATTCGATGGTCGAAGTAGCCCAAAAAACACTTTGAAATTCAAAGTTTTTTTACTTCGAATCCTTCACTCGAAGTTAGTGAATCGCCCCTTAATGTCCAATAAATGTTATATTAAGTATAAAATCAGGATTATTTTCTAGCATTTTTTTTTCAGTTTAATGTTGAAATTTCCCTTTCTGCTTTACAATACTGGATGAAGACTGTGTGCACTTAATTACAGGTAGTCCCCGGGGTTATGTACAAGATAGGGTCTGTAGGTTTGTTCTTAAGTTGAATTTGTATATAAGTTATATATATATATATATATATATATATATATATATATATATATATATATATATATATATATACATACATTTTCTTATTAAATGCAACAAGACAGTAGCATAGTATTTATTTTTACTTTTCTGTGCATATTTATTTTTACCTTTCTGTACTCTGCAGTAGACAACACACACCAGAGGGGATTTGGGCAGGTGGTTTATTAAAGTTAAATGATAATAAAGTCCAAGCACACTACAGTGCATGTAATAAACGAGTTGTATGTAAGTCTGGTGTATGTAACTTAAGAACTGCCTGTACACGCAAAACAATACACAACACACTAATGAAATGCATTCTTTCAATGGAAGGTTTCTAATAGATAATATTCTATCATTTTCTTTTTCATTTTTTAGCAATAATACTTATAGATCTCCATGAAACAAATATTTGCAATAAATTACTGGCCATTTTTTGATTTTGCATGCATTAACTAATTTGTCTCAATAAAACACGATTTTTTCTGTATATTATTTATAAATTTACCAAAAAGATTTGTGCAAAATGTGTCTCTGCAAAATTCATACCAATAATGAGGTAATTGCTAAAGCCAGTTTTAATATTTGTATTATAATTAAATTACAAAAATAAATACATGCTAATGATCGAATGAGATAACAGTATAGGACATGCAGTACATGAATTGAAAATATTCAGCAGAATTATTCTGCCATTTTCATGATGCAGAAATGGGGATCATTTTAAAGTGCCTTGGACATTTGTACTTATGTGGTGTGTTTTTCATAATACCTGCTTCGTCTTTGCTCTCTGTATATTAAGATCAAATACAATATTCTAAATCTGCTTCTAATACTTGACTATAGTTGCTTCCTGAAAAAGGTGCATGGTCAACCCTACTAAAACATAGCTAGGGGATCCTGGTGACTACAATTACAAACCACCATGCCAGAACATTTCTAACACCAGGCATCAGGTATAAACAGTATGTGCATGTGTGTGAGAGAGAAGACTTTCAGAAAGAGATTTCAAATTTCCAGAAGTTTCATGTAGTGGTGTATAAGAAAAAAACTTGCCATAGAGATCTGTAATGTATACCTGCAAATGTAGTTAAAGTGTCTTTCAAAAGCGGATTAGGCTCCTTGCAGCCCCGGGTGCAAGCCGTACCCCCTGCCAGGGCAAAGTATACATGTAGCAAATAAAGCAGCAGCACTCCGGTATCTTTGGAAATTTGCAAAACTTTACTCAAATGCCATAGGCAACGTTTCGGGCTACACAGGCCCTTTGCTGCTTTATTTGGTAATGTATACCTGCAGCTCCATTTATTCAATGTTTTTGTTGAATTGAGTTTCAAATTAAAACTGAAGCTATGCACAGCACTGGCAGGTAAGTTGGGCAACCTCAACCCTCCAGGATGCAAGTTAAAATCAAGTGAGTACAGGACGTGTACCCTTCAGGTGAGCAGATTTCTAGACAGTACTTGTAATGTCTTCAGCTCAACAAGGCAAACAGAAGCAAACAGACACTGGTTCTATCCAATCTGTCTGAAAATTATTTATTAATTTTTTTTCTCTAAAAATTTTAGTTTTTTCACTAAAAAAATAATTTTCAGTGGGAAAAAACTTTTCGAGATTTATTATGCCCAGAAGTTTCTAGAAGTCCAAATCCAAAAGTACTCCATCTAAAACCTGTTGAATTCATGTAAATGGCAGCTGATCCTTTAAACATCTGAAGATGTTTATGAGTTTTGGGGCTGGTTTTTTTAAGTGGAAATTCGGATTGAAAATCAAATTCCAAATTTTTCTAGTCGGACCTTTAAAGGGGAAAATACATTTTTTTTTTGTAGGGGATTTATTTAAGCCCAATGGTGTTAAAACTCAGACCTGCAGAGAGCATGTAAAAGTCAATGGCAGATGTCCTATTAACAAAGACATCTACATATTAGGAAGTAACTATTAAAAGTAAACAATATTTTAAAACACTGTTAACTAACAAATGTTCTAATTGATGGCAATGACAAATGAACACAAACTTAATTGCATAAAACTTAGGGGCAGATTTATCAAGGGTCGAATTTCGAGGTAGAAAAAACTTTGAAATTCGACCATCGAATAGAATCCTCTGACATTCGAATTCGAAGTCAGAGGATTTTCTACATCGTTAGATCGTATTCCGATCATAGTACGATTATACAATCGTACGCTGATCATACTTCGAAACAAACAATTCGAACGATTTTATCGTACAATCGTACGATTTTCCAAAAAAAATCCTTTGACTTTAAAAAACTTAGCAAAACATACAGGAGGACCCCCATAGGCTAAACACCAATTGGCAAAGTATCGAAGTCAAAGTTTTTTTAAAGAGACAATACTTTGAATGGTCGAATAGTCAAGCGATTTTTACTTTGAATCGAAGTAGAAGTAAATTCGAAGTTGTGGTATCCTATTCAATGGTCGAAGTATTGAAAAAATTACTTCGAATTTCAAATTTCAAATTTACTTTGAAAATTCCCTCAAATTCACTTTGACCCTTGATAAATCTGCACCTTAATGTAAGGTTTTTTTTCAGAGATGTAGTTTAGCAGTATTTTGCAACAGGGTTATGGTAAAATAATAATGGAATAAGATGATAGCTAGATAGATAGATAGATAGATAGATAGATAGATAGATAGATAGATAGATAGATAGATAGATAGATAGAGAGAGAGAGAGAGAGAGAGAGAGAGAGAGAGACTATAAATATGTAATAATAATAAGCCATGTTACCACTGTTCATCATACTGTTTATTTGTGAATGTTAGACAGTTCCTTGTTAGGCCTCATATCCTGCATGGCATTTGTTATATCTGGTGATAAGGGAAAAGATTAAAGTGTACATGACTTTATAAACAGAGTAAATTGTGCTGACAGAATGCCCATTTCAAAGGCATCTAGCAGGTGGTCACTGCAAAGAAGCTGTGATAGGAAGATTATTCCTAATCTCTTTTGAAAAACCAATGTAAGTACTGTTTCCGATACAGAATATAGAAATACTCAGGGAACAGTTGATGAAAAACAAAAGGAAAATGCATTTGTCTGTAGTCCGGATAATAAGGCAGGATAACAACATTTCTGTGGTTGGAGGTTTGTGGCACTTCTTTACTAGTAAGATCAAAACAGAGAATATAACAAAACTAAAAAGGTTTTAGATATTTACCATACTCTACAGGTGACATGCTTATACTGAGTAAGGGACCATACAGTCTATTTAAAAGAATGTGTCAATATAAATATAAATATCAGACTGATATTTAATTTTATCAAAATCCGAAATGGAGGTACTAGGAGAGTTCCTTTTCAATTATAAAAGAACAATGCAGGAAGATTTTAAAAAGGAAATAGGATGTTGATTATTGTTTATGCAATATGAAGAAAAAAAATATATTTATTTTCTGAAAATTGCTTGCAGTGTTTTTATTCACTCATAAAATGTATAATCCCCCCTAAAACAGAAAACAGGCAACTGACAAACAGGACACTGATTTAACATGGCTTGATGTTTATTTTAAAATGAATAAATTAAAAAAAAAAATATGGCTCAGAAATATATAACAATTAACTTGCTGCCTTTATTTCTCAATAATCCTTAATTTTTCACTTCAAATTTTTATATTCCTGTTTCAAGAAGTTAGGGGAATGGGCTTCAATATAAGTATTCAAAGTGCAAATAGGGTGAGGGCCATAGTAACACTTAAACCGATGAACCAGTGCAAGTGTAAGACGTCAGCAAAGTGCTGGGATAAGTCATATAAAATGTATTTAATAAGTGCAGTAAACATAGTTTAGAAGTGGACAGTGGTCAAATCTATTGTAATCGGTTAAAAAAAAAACCTAGATGCATTAATACAGACAATACCAATTCAGAAATAAAAAACAGTAAAAATGCAACCAATATATTAGAAACCAATTTCTAGGTACACACTTACCTAGGGTCGAATATCGAGGGTTAATTAACCGTTGAAGTAAAATCCTTCCACTTCGAATATCGAAGTCGAAGGATTTTGCGCTATTCCTATGATCTAGTGATTGAAGGAATAATTGTTCGATTCGAAGGATTTTAATCCATCGATCGAAGGATATTCCTTCAATCAGGAAATTGTTAGGAAGCCAATGGGGACCTTCCCCATAGGCTAAAATTGACCTCGGTAAGTTTTAGGTGGAGAACTAGGGGGTCGAATAATTTTTTAAAGAGACAGTACTTCGACTATCAAATGGTCGAATAGTGAAACGATTTTTAATTTGAATCGTTTGATTCGAAGTCGAAGGTCGTAGTCAAAGGCCGAAGTAGCCAATTTGATGGTTGAAGTAGCCATAGTAGGTGATTAATGTAGAGATCAATTCACATCGCACATCGCCATTGATGACATCAGGAAAGGCTGGGGACTGCATAAGAATATGAAGGCTGGAGGACATCTTAGAATCCCTTTTCTTTGCTGAAGTATTTCTGTGCCTCTTGACTTAAGTGCAGTATGATGTCCATGAATGTTAGTTAATTGCGGTGGAGGTGAAAACTAACCCTAAAAAGTTTTTTAAATATATTAATAGTAAAAAGATGCAGGTTGAGAGTGTTGCTCCATTAAATAATGGTACCAGTATGGTTGTAACAGATACAGATAAGGCAAATTTGTTAAATCAGTTCTTTTCTTTAGTGTATACAATAGAGGAGTCTGGGTTCACAGGCTCTCTTAATAACTGCACGAATGGTTCAGCTCAATCTAGTCAGTGGCTGACTCAGGATATGATTCAAAAAGCTTTAATACAAATTAATGTAAACAAGGCTCCAGGGCCTGATGGCATACACCCCCGGGTTCTAAGAGAGCTTAGTTCAGTTTTAGACCAGCCCTTATTTCTGATTTTCTCAGATTCACTGTCATCTGGTATGGTGCCTATGGATTGGAGAAAAGCTGATGTTATTCCAATATTTAAAAAGGGATTACGATCTCAGCCTGGCAATTATAGGCCAGTAAGCTTGACATCTGTGGTGGGCAAATTATTTGAAGGCTTGTTAAGGAATCACATTCAAAATTTTGTCCTAATGAATGGCATTATGAGCAACAATCAGCATGGCTTTATGAAGGATAGGTCATGTCAGACGAATTTGATTGCATTTTATGATATGGTAAGTAAGATTCTGGATAGTGGGGGGGCAGTAGATGTGATCTATTTGGATTTCGCCAAAGCGTTTGATACTGTGCCCCACAAACGACTGCTTTCTAAACTAAGGTCTGTTGGGCTTAATGAAGTCGTTTGCACATGGATAGGAAACTGGCTACAGGATCGGGTACAGAGGGTAGTTGTTAATGGGACATTCTCTACTTGGAGTAAGGTTCTTAGTGGGGTCCCCAGGGCTCAGTATTGGGTCCACTTTTATTTAACTTGTTCATTAATGACTTAGGGGAGGGTGTTGTAAGTAATATATCAGTGTTTGCAGATGACACAAAATTATCCAGCCCAATTAATTCCATCCAAGATGTGGCATCCTTGCAACATGATCTTGACAAACTGGCAATCTGGGCAGCTAAGTGGCAAATGAGATTCAATGTTGATAAATGTAAAGTCATGCACCTGGGATGTAAAAATATCCAAGCCACTTATACCCTTAATGGGACTGCACTAGGCAAATCCATTATGGAAAAGGACCTTGGAGTCCTTGTAGATGATAAACTTGTCTGTAGCAAGCAATGACAGTCAGCAGCATCAAGAGCAAATAAGGTCTTGAGCTGTATTAAAAGGGGCATAGAGTCAAGGGGGGAGGGGGTCATTCTTCCACTGTATAGAGCACTTGTAAGGCCCCATCTAGAATATGCCGTACAGTTTTGGTCTCCATAACTCAAACAGGACATTATTGTATTAGAGATGGTACAGAGAAGGGCAACTAAGCTGGTAAAAGGTATTGAAAATCTTAGCTATGAGGAAAAACTGGCCAAATTGGGGATGTTCACGCTGGAGAAGAGGCGCTTAAGGGGTGATATGATGACTATGTATAAATATATAAGGGGATCATATAATAATCTCTCTAATGCTTTATTTACCAGTAGGTCTTTCCAGCTGACACGAGGTGACCCATTCCGATTAGAAGAAAAGAGGTTCCGCCTAAATATTCGGAAGGGGTTTTTTACAGTGAGCGCTGTGAAGATGTGGAATTCTCTCCCTGAATCAGTTGTACAGGCTGATACATTAGATAGCTTTAAGAAGGGGTTGGATGGCTTTTTAGCAAGTAAGGGAATACAGGGTTATGGGAAATAGCTCATAGTCCAAGTTGATCCAGGGACTAGTCCGATTGCCATTTCGGAGTCAGGAAGGAATTTTTCCCCCTCTAAGGCAAATTGGAGAGGCTTCAGATGTTTTTTTTTTTTTTTGCCTTCCTCTGGATCAACTGGCAGATAGGTAGTTAATAAAAAAATAAAAAAAATAAAAAAAGGTTGAACTCGATGGACATGTGTCTTTTTTCAACCTTACTTACTACTACTATGTTACTATGTAATGCATGAACAATTCTTTCTCTTTATTTTTGCGTTTTACCTATGTGTGGGGCTATAATAACTTTATAATGCATGCTGAAAATATCTTGTATTCTTATGATCTGTTAGGGATGTATGAAACTGATTATAAAATGCAATTCAAGCTTTATATTTACTGTAAATTCCACCTTCGGTATATAAAGAACCATTCAGGTCCACTCAAGTATTAACCAAGACAGCATTATAAGATGTGTGAATTAACACAATGTATTGAAATACAAAACAGTGCATAATAGCTCATGTATCATGTTGAAGGGAATTAACATACTGTACTTTCCAACAAAATGGCCACATGTTAAGTTTTTTTTGTTCCTTGTGGAAGTCATGTGCTATTTAGTCATTAGTGTCTCTGCAAGTTATAACACCAGAACTGTGACAAAAATGTATCTTTGACATGAACATGAACAAACAAATACAGATAGATAGATGGATGGATGGATGGATGGATGGATGGATGGATGGATGGATGGATGGATGGATGGATGGATGGATGGATGGATGGATGGATGGATGGATGGATGGATGGATGGATGGATAGATAGATAGATAGATAGATAGATAGATAGATAGATAGATAGATAGATAGATAGATAGATAGATAGATAGATAGATAGATATAGATATGATATGTATAGATATCTGTAGCAGATATAGTGATCTTTGAACCTAAGACACAACAATTTTTTTTGTACGAGCAATGCAGAAGACTGAGTGCTTTTAGACAGGTCATGGAACTCCCAGGTTACTTCTTATATCCTCGTATATTTCAACAAGGTGTACTTTTTTAAGTATAATACACAAGTTTTAGCGAGTCAAGTGACAAAAAATAACAAGACTAAGCTCCGTTTATTACTGATGACATCAGTAAGAGCTGTTTATAATGATATAATTTATGTTATATTCATAACTTTTGCATATTATAGGCATACAGGTATGGGATCCATTATCCAGAAACCCGTTATCAAGAAAGCTCAGAATTACGGAATGACATTTCATTGACATGACATTAAATAGTTTTTTGAATAAAGATCCATATTACGGAATGTTTCTTTATCCACAAAACCCCAGGTCCCGAGCATTCAGAATAACAGGTCCCATACCTATATATAATCAATCTACATATTTAATATTCAGACTGTTCTTTCTTTCTTTCTTTCTTTCTTTCTTTCTTTCTTTCTTTCTTTCTTTCTTTCTTTCTTTCTTTCTTTCTTTCTTTCTTTCTTTCTTTCTTTCTTTCTTTCTTTCTTCTCTTTTTCTTCAGTCTATCTATCTTAGCTCACCTGAGGAAGAAACCTTTGAGAATTTAATAGCTCTCTGTTTTATCTATAAATAAAGTCAGCAGCAAAGTTTTCTCTGGAGTGAGTCCAGAGAGTTTCCTTGTTAGGGCATTCTTCAATATAGAAACATAATTTCTTCTATCTCTTTATAAAAATCCTCTGTTTATCTCAGTTCTCAGTCAAAAACAACCTTTGGATTCTACAATATGCATTGTGAACAATTTCATGCACGTTTCATGTATAATATCCTAAAGTAACCTCGATTTTTGTATTCAAATACTGTACACAATATGGTAAAAAGTATTCAGCTATATCTTTTTTTATTATTACTGGAATTAGCTATGTAAACCACATCCATTGCTAGTACATGTAATTTAGCATAAAGCCATGTGACCTCTTCCAACAGTAACTTTTTGGGGGTTATTTACTAAAACTCCAATTTTTTCGACCAAACTCCCAAACCTGAATCCCCTTAATTTACCAATAAAACTTCTCATAAAAAATGTGTGTGACTAAAGTCTGATCAAATCAAGCATTAATTCTAGTCATGCAACTTTTTGAAATTGACATTCCGAAAACGCGTCTTTATCAAATTGACTATCGAAGAGAAACCACTGCAAAAGCCCTGAAACTATTGAGAATCTTGAAGGTAAGGGATCATCTGTCATTGACTTCTACATGATTTTGACAGGTTTCAGCTGGAGTAATTTCGGAGTTGTATTTTAAGCTGCTTCAGAGCATAATAAATGTAAGATTCAGAATTTTAAATTTTAATCGAGTTTTTAATTTTTAAAACTCGACCAGAAAAATTTGAGGTTTAATAAATAGGCCTGTATTTACAGAGGTTTTAAAAAAAAAAAAAAAAACATGAATTATATCACAAAGTATAACTGATACAGCAGTAGACAAGGACACATTTATGGTATTATGTTGTGGCTAAATATTTTTAAATTCTATATTTTCCTGTAGAAGATAAAGTGTGGTTCTTTTAATACAAAACCTGGCAGAAGAAGATGAGTCATTGTGCTACAGTGAGGCAAACATTTTAAGTCTTTGAACCCTTTCATCCATTTGTGTACAAGCCACTAGTAATGATGAAGTGCATCTGACAAATGGTAAAACATAATGATGATACACAAGGTCATTTGCTGCCAAAAGCCTGCCAGCAGAACTACTTCACAAAGTAAAGGTGCCTCCATTGTTTTGTACTACAAAATATTTTATGATCTCACTATTTCCTGTATATATTGCTGGAATGAATGCCTTCTCGTCGGGTTATATAAATGTAACCCCAAAGCTTCACAGGGATGTTAAGTAATTCATCTACTGTATCTATCTGATTTTCTGTCTATCTTCAAGTTCCTTTATTTCCTAACTATATCATTTTGTTGAAAGTTGTCATAGAAATTAGTAATTTGATAAGAATGAACACTGTATTTAAAACAAGTCCATGCTTCATAAGATGCTAGTATATAGAGAGCAGGAGTAATTTATCGAGGTGCAGTTTTATGATCGTGAGTCATGACAGTGATGACCAATTTTTTAGCATTTTTCTATAAAAAAAAAAGATTGCTATTATGAAAACATAAAATAGACAATAAAAAATATAAAAGAATTGAGCCAATCAAGATATCTGAAGATCACATATTGTACATACAGATGAAGCCACTTGGATTTGTGAGTTAAATGCGTCATGACTCAGGGGTAATTGAAGAAACTGTGTTATCTTAAGTCATCTTAACTCATTTAATGCATTTAACCTTTTCATTAGCATACCAAAGCTCCATTGTTCACAATGGTGAATGCTTTAATTAGATGGGATGTTGTGACGCAGTTTTCTGTGTTAAATGAGATAAATGGGATATCTGTGTTTAGCTATTCTGTGTCAAACAGACAAACCAAAGTGGCTGCATCTGTATTGGGTTTGTCTTTTGTAGTGTGTTTCTAAAAAAAATCTAATGTAAAATATCAAAAATAAATCACAAAAACAAAGGGGATTTTAAAACATTTGGGGGCACATTTACTAAGGGTCAAATATCGAGGGTTAATTAACCCTCGATATTCGACCATCGAAGTAAAATCCTTCGACTTCCCTCGAATATCGAAGTCGAAGGATTTACCGCAAATACTTTGATCGATTAAATCCTTCCAATCGAACGATTCGAAGGATTTTAATCCATCGATCAAAAAAAATGTTCCTTCGATCAGAAATAGCTTAGAAAACTTATGGGGAAGGTCCCCATAGGCTAACATTGTAGCTCGGTATGTTTAAAGTGGTGAAGTATGTAGTAGAAGTTTTTTTTTTAAAGAGACAGTACTTCGACTATCGAATGGTCGCATAATCAAACGATTTTTAGTTCAAATCGAGGTCGTAGTCGAAGGTCGAAGTAGCCTATTCGATGGTCGAAGTACCCAAAAAAAACCTTCGAAACTCAAAGTTTTTATACTTCGAATCCTTCATTCGAGCTTAGTAAATGTGCCCCTAATTATCCAAAACATTTCCCATAAAAAAATGCCCATTGACTTGAATACATTTGAAGTGAGAAAAAATTTCATAAATTTTTTCTCAGTTTCACAAATTTTTTAGTGAAGTGAAATAATTCCACTATCACCCCATCTCCCCAAGCCTTGGAGATTCTATCCTAGATTCTGCCCTATCCTTCACTCTTCATATTCCGTCACTTATTAAATTATGTCACTTTCATATCCAAAATAAGATCATTTATCACCCAAGATGCAGCAAAAATTCATATTCACTCTCTCATCATATAGTTACATATGACGTCTAGACTACTGTAACTCTTTATTAATTGGCCTTTCCTGCCATAGACTGTTATCTCTCCAATCCATTATGAATACTACCACCAGGCTTATACACCTGAGCAACCACTCCTCCTCTGCCATGCTGCTCTCCCTATCTCTGCACAGGCTTCCACTACCTTTCAGAATAAAATTCAAACTTACCCCAAACTTACCCCATCCTACATCTCTGAAATCATCTCTAGATATTCACCCAACCGCTTACTACGCACTTTTACTGACATTCAAGACTTTGCAAGGGCTGCACCCCTCCTTTAGAATTCTGACTTTTTCTCAACCTTTCTGCTTTCAACATATCTCTTAAAACACACTATTTTAGAGAAGCCTACCACATTCTGTTTAGCTACCAAATGCAATACTATATGCTACCCCTCTCGTCTTACTTATTATATTATTTACCACACCATGTGTCTCAATTCCTTCCCCTTTTAGATTGTAAACTCTTTTGCACAGGGCCTTCTCTACTATTTGTTTTGGTTACTGGTCAATATGTATGTAATTCTGTATGTTCTACATATGTAATTCTGTAAGTTCTTTGTATAAACACATTTATTTCTATTTATATATAGCACTGCGAAATATGTTGGTGCTTTAAAAAATACATATTAATAATAATTACTATAATTAATAACTATAGCTGAGTCTTATCTTTCTCACTTTGTAGTTTGTTATTCTAAAATTTCACCTTTCTTAGTGATCTCACGCCCAACTGAAATCTCTTCCTATAAGGCATCCACAGTGCTTACAATGCTAGACTTGTTAATTTCTTCAATAACAGGCAAAGGTCAGTTCAGGCAGTGATACAGCAAGGTAAAAACAGGCAAGGGTCAGGAACAGATAACCAGACAGGAATCAAACCTAGGCACTATCAGGAAGTAGACATAGGGATTCTATAGGCAGATTAATAGCTTACACAGATCATCTGTGGCCAGATTGATAACAGGTGAAACAAGCCATGTTACTTGCAATTACAAGGATAACAATTGAAGTGAACCAGGGCCGTAGCTGTCAGTTCCCATAGAGCAGCAGTCCAGAAGTACCAGGGCCCAGTTCAACTCTAGGCAGGATCACACTAACACTATGCCACACAGGTTTTTCATAGGCTAAGAAAAATTTCCCATTGTGCCAGAGCAAATTCTGATCCATATTGGGGAAACAAAGATCAGTGATGTCACTGTCATGTGATCACCTGTGTTAGCACCTGCACTATAGGTCACTCAGAAATGCATGTTCTGACAGAATAAATACTTTAGCATGCCCCGTGGTGTAGGGGGTTGAAGCCCTTGGATTTCAATTTTCAATGCTAAGGTCCGGGGTTCAATTCAGACTACTGCTGCTTTTGCATATATGTTGATAAAAACAGTTTTATGTACTTTGTTTTAGGACACAATTTTCTTATAAAAATTGTATCAGTATCAGGTTATTAGTTATTTTTGCATATTAAGTGAAACAAAATGCATGGCAAAATATTTGGTGTATGAATGTCTCAGAAAAAACTGCAGATTTTGCTGCAAAACTATACATATCACAGTTGAACACAAACGATTTTAAAGTAATACTCTTATTCTGTTGCTTTTAAGTTTATATTGATTTTGAATATGCAGAATAAAAGATGAGGACTTTGTTTACAAGTATATAGAATAAATATAGGCTTTTAACCCAGTTCAAAAGGCACTTCTTTTGTTTGCTATATATTAATAGAAATACAGATGCAGCCACTTTAGTTTGTCTGTTTGACACAGAATAACTAAACACAGATATCCCATTTATCTCATTTAACACAGAAAACTGCGTCACAACATCCCATCTAATTAAAGCATTCACCATTGTGAACAATGGAGCTTTGGTATGCTAATGAAAAGGTTAAATGCATTAAATGAGTTAAGATGACTTAAGATAACACAGTTTCTTCAATTACCCCTGAGTCATGACGCATTTAACTCACAAATCCAAGTGGCTTCATCTGTACATCCTACATTTTTGAGAGCTAGTAATGTTTCTAAAATATAAATTGCACTACATATATTGTTTAGAGAAAAGAGTAGACTGCTAACACAAATGTAGTTAAGCAAGCAAGCCCCTATATTATAGGGTTATTAATCATTTTGAACATCGTATATAAAAATATAACTGCCTCCGCTTGACACATGTTGCAACGAAATATGAAACACCAGCTTTGCTGTCTAATTGAGATATAGTACAAAAATGTGCTGAGATTAAGACAACTGTCAGGAAAGATGAAGCTGCTTTAGTTTTTACTTGTATCTACAGTATCTGCAAACAAAACCTTGGTTTGTTAACAAAAAGAGGCTGCAGCTTAATAAACAACATGTTCCTTGGCCCTGACAGAATAGAAAAGTCAACAAATTGAGTCTGCAAGAAGTTATATAATATACAAGTGACATGGTTTATTATTTTGTACTTCATAAAGATTGGCATGCAAGTTATGTGCAACATATGAATAAGTTACTACACCTCAAGCCATTTATTTGTAAAGGCAGTTGTGCTCAGTTTTCAGGACATGTCAAAAGCAGCTTTGAGGTCAGACATGTTCACATACACTTGTTGACACAGTCTAGTCAACCTCCTAACACACATTTTGCAATTATTGACTTCTGGATTATTGATTCTTATTGTCTTTCGCCTTTACTAGTCTGATCCCTCTGGATTCTGACCTGAACTTCTTGATTTTATGGTACTGACCTCAGCTCATCCTTCTGCTCTTCTACACATTCTTTGAGTAGAATTCTCCTGATTAGTGCTCATGTATGTGTTCCCTGATTTCAGGCCTGTTTACAGACTGTGCCACACCATAAGTCTTTCTATATGGGCACATTTGCTACATTTTACAGAGTTTGCTCTGTCTTTACCCTCAGGTTTTATGTTCCAAGTATGAGGTGCAGGGCAGAGCTGGGTCAGCCCAGAAGGGTGTGCCAGTTTCATCCCCCCTCATAACAAGATTTGTAGAATACAGAGCACCAGTGGAAGCCAAGAAAGGTTCGTTAAAACAATTGAAGTTTATTCAACATGTTAAAATCCATATACAGTACAGCATGTTAAAATCCAGATACAGCGTGCCCAAACACAGTAGGCGCCATGTGTGCAACGTGTTTCCTGGCTTTACGTCACTTCCTCAGGAACCCCAGTCCTGGGAGCTGGTCCCTGCCTCTCCCCTTTCAGCAGCTCCTTTCTCCTTCATCCTCTACACTTTCTGCTGCTGGTGTGCACCAATAACACAAAAATATCAGTCTATAAATATCAGTTCATGTATTTTGCATTCCTCCACTGGTCAGTGCATGTAGTTAAAACGAACAGAAAAGTCCATATGAAGTAGTATCTATTGACTAGAATTCATCACTTTGACATGAAACAAGACGAGGAAAGTGTTGAATGACTAATGACAGCTTAATGTAAAGTAAATATATGTTTGAAAGTTCAGATTATGTTTCACACCTTTTTTATTAGACCAACTGATTAAGTTTATATTAAAAAAGGTGTGCAATTTTGGGTGGAATTTGATATGTTTTTAATCAAGAATGCAGCATTTCCCCCCATAAGTTCATCAATGTTGCAAACATGGGGGATATGTGCCTCGTGTAATTCCAGTATCAGACTGGGATGTTGTGGGCCCACACGAAAACCTTAGCGCTTGGGCCTACTTTCCAAACTATTATTCCTCGCTTACCTCTTTATTCTCCTAGTCTTTGTAGGAGAATAAGTATATCTACTTACTTATTCTATTCTTCCATGATTATGCCTCTTTTTCCCCAGAAAGAAATAGGGAATGGCAATGAAATAGGCTAAATACTTAGAAGCCAGTGGGCCAACTGACACCTGGGACCACAGGGAGTTTTCCTGATATCCTGGTGGTCCATTCCGACACTGCGTCAATGTGTCATCCAATGTGCTAAAATGCATTTGTAATCGAGCGTCAACGTGATTCTACCAAAATTGCACTCAGTTTTGGCAATGGGAAATGAGTAGGTTATTGTATACTGCTCAAAATGATCATCTATTTTTGAGAAAGATGTTATAGCAATGATGTTGTTCTAACTGTAGTAGGTTTTTCATATTAACAATAAGAATATAACCGATACTTAGTAAGGATCTTAATAGCTGATGCCTGCTTTAAAACAAAAAAAAAGAATACAAGTAACAGTTAAATATTGTAGTAAACACTGGGCTTATACACTGTAAATGTGGCTTGAATTTGAAAGGAGACAGTAGCAAGAGTGTCTAGCAAGTAGTCTAGCAGTTAAAAACAAGAATCTGACAGATTGTCAGCCTTGTCCCAGACTGTTCTAATTCAACAAATTGTACATTGAAATACAGATGAATGTTCTTAATTCCTGTTACAATGAAAAATAACATTTAACACATGTTTTTGAATATGTTTATCCTGTTGATGACTATTAGGGATGTAGCGAACGTCGGAAAAAAAGTTCGCGAACATATTCGCGAACTTGCGCAAAAATGCGAGCAGTTCGCGAACGGTTCGCGAACCCCATAGACTTCAATGGGAAGGCGAACTTTAACATCTAAAAAAGACATTTCTGGCCAGAAAAATGATTTTAAAGTTGTTTAAAGGGTGCAACGACCTGGACAGTGGCATGCCAGAGGGGGATCAAGGGCAAAAATGTATCTGAAAAATCTGCCTGTGTGTGCTTGGAAGAGATAGTGTAGGGGGAGAGCTGTTAGTGATTTCAGGGACAGATGATAGTAAGTTTGCTGGCTAGTAATCTGCTTGATACTGCTCTGTATTGGAACAAAAAAATAAATAAAAGCAGTCCTTACAAGGACTACTGTTATTGCAGCAGTCAGCAGATGAGATCAGAAGCAGGACAGCTGCCCACTGCAGCTACATACAGAGCACTGCAGTAGAAGGTAGATTACTAGCCAGCAAAGCTACCTAAGCTTAAATGTCCCTCAAACCCCTGCAGACTTCTGTCCCTCCAATAACAGAGCAGTATCAAAACGATTACTAGCCAGCAAACTTTCAACTGTCCCTGAAATCACTAACAGGCAGCAGCTCTCTCCCTACACTATCTCTTCAGCACACACAGGCAGAGTGAAAAAAACGCTGCAGGGCTTCGGTTTTTATAGGGAAGGGGAGTGGTCCAGGGGAGAGCTTCCTGATTGGCTGCCATGTACCTGCTGGTCTGGGGTGAGAGGGCAAAAAAAAGCGCCAACAATGGCGAACCCAAAATGGCGAACGTCGCGCGACGTTCGCGAACTTCCGGCGAGCGCGAACACCCGATGTTCGCGCGAACAAGTTCGCCGGCGAACAGTTCGCGCCATCTCTAATGACTATGATGTTCATTTAAGGAAAATACAAAATAATTAAACTGTACAAGCAGTCAAACATAGCCAGAGATGCTTTGTGTGTGCTAGTGCATACAGTAGTGTACCTTCCTATTACAGCTGGCAAATGCATTCAGTGGAATAAACCTGTAACTAGCGTAAGAATGTTTCTTGTTTATCCTGAGTGGATTGAATAATATTTTTTTTCTAAATCCCCTCTGAACCGGATACTTGAAACAGATACTATTTTGAAATACCTAATCCATTCTTAATGTTGCTCAGTGAAGAAAACTAAAAACCCCACAATCCATAAGACATTAGCAATTAATTTTGCCCCTATACACACAATATACAGTATATATGTATAGTGTGTGTGTATGAGTGTATAAACTATTTCAGTACAAGGGGGGCAGTATTAGTACGCACTTCTGGTTTATTTCTTCCACTTTAGAAGATGTTTTTAACATAAAATTATCTAATTTTAGTACAAAATTTGGGCAGTAACCCATAAAAACTATTCAGTGCTTATTTTTCCCATCCTGTTTTGTAAAAATTGCAAGTTTTATTTTACTACCATCATTTGCTCCCTCTGCCTAGCTAAGCTTACGCTCTGCTAATTAAGTCTTATCCTGGAAAATAATGTTAAGATGATATAATCTTTCATAACACTGTGTTAACAATGAGTAAAAAAACTCTGCCATAAAACATCACAGAAACCTAAAACAAGGGAACAAAACAAATGTTACGTTTATCACATGAAGGGGCAGATTTATCAAAGGTCAAGGTGAATTTTCGAATGAAAAAAGAAATCAGATTTTGAGCTATTTTTTGTGTACTTTGACTAGGGAATAGTCTAAATTTGATTTGAATTAGAAAAATAATTCAAAAATTAGAATATCAAAATTTATCATGTACTGTCTCTTTAAAAATTCGACTTTGACCATTCACCATCTAAAACCTGCCGAATTGCGGTTTTAGCCTACGGGTGGACCTTCTAGAACAGGGATCCCCAACCTTTTGAACCCGTGAGCAACAGTCAGAAGTAAAAGGAGTTGAAGAGCAACACTTGCATGAAAAATGTTCTTGGGGTGCCAAATAAGAGCTGTGATTGCCCATTTGGTAGCCCCTATGTGGATTGTCAACCTATATTTAGACTCTGTTTGGCAGTAAACCTGGTTTTTATGTAACTAAAACTTGTTTTCAAGCCTGGAATTCAAAAATAAGCACCTGCTTTGAGACCACTGGGAGCAACATCCAAGGGGTTGATCAAGAGCTACTGGTTGGGGATCACTGTCCTAGAACCTAAGTGGAGTCAATTGGTGGACTTTGAAAAATCAAAGGTTTTTTTGGGAAAAACTTTGAATCAAATTTGATCGAATGCGCTATTCCTTCGATTCGTACAGTTCGAATTTGGCTGAATACGGACCAATTCAATTGAAAATGGACCTATTCGATCGAAAACGGACTTATTCAACCAAAAAAAACTTCGACTTATATTTGGTTGGTCTTTTGAATTCGAATTTTGACATTTTTGCAATTCGAAAATTCAATCCTTGATAAATATGCCCCGAAGTGTCTGTCACGTTTAGTATCACAAAACCTAGAACAGATGCCAAGGTTCCTGTCACAGCTCATGCTTCTGCCTAAAAGAGCCACCTTTCAGGAAGTTATTTTCCTCCGCTTCATTTTGTCTATATTAGGTATTGTACACCTTGTAACATTAGACCCATATACTTTTGCTACTGCTTCAAATTCTATGTAACTCAAACTCATACTGGGGCTTCCTAAGTGATATTTTATTTGAAGAGGCCACAGGCAGCATTCATTTATAAAGGTCATGGAAATTTGTCCATGGCAAGCTGTTCAATTGTCCCTTCTGAGGTGGGATGACCCTTATTTATCAAAATCCAAATTTTTTAGTGTTTTCCAATTAAAAATGTCTGACCAAATTAGAATCCATGATTGGACTTATTTATTATTAAAAAAAAGCTCAATTTAATTGGATCGGGTAAAAACTCGAGAAAATCAAGTGAAAATCGCAATGGTATGATTTTATCACATTTTTTTCCCAAATCGCTTGATTTTTTTTTCAGACTTTTTTCATGAAAAGTCAGAATTATTAAGATTTTTGCCTGATAAGCAAATTTTGGGCTACTTCCAGCGCAGACAACAGAAACGTGAGCAAACTGCATAGTGGCTTGGGGGGTTATTTATTAAACTCAGAATGCAAAAATTACGAAAAATCTCTAATTTTTTGGAATTTATTAAACCTAGAGGATGGAAAAGTCTGAAAATCTAGCATCTTGTACATGTCGAGGTTGCATATAAGTCAATGGGAGAAGTCCCAATGATTTTTTTGATGTGCACTGGGTTTTGGGCAATACCCAGAAGTTTTCAGGGGGAAATTACGCAAAAATTGTGAAATACGGGAAAATCGGATGAAAAAGTCTGAAAAATTCATGAAAATCTGAAAATTTTAGGGAAAATGTAATAATAAATAAGCGTAAAAAACCCGAGTGGATTTGATTGGAATTTGTAGCAGAAAATACTGCAATAAATTCGGACTTTGATAAATAACCCCCTTGGTGACTTAAGAACATGTTGGGGATGAGATTCCTTCTTGTGTACTAATGAAAATGACCTTTTCTTTGTCCATGCAAGACTGATTCAGAGGTTCCCTATTTGCAAGGACCTCAGAGTGGACTGGTGCTCCTGTTTTGCCATTCTTCAACAATGCAGGCATCATTTGTTCAGATTCTTGTTGGTGCATGTGCAGTAGAGGAAATCCAGAAATGATAATGTTAATCTGTTTGTACTAGGGATGCACCGAATCCAGGATTCGGTTCAGGACTTGGCCTTTTTCAGCAGGATTCGGATTCAGCCGAATCCTTCTGCCCGGCCAAACCAAATCCGTATTCTAATTTGCATATCCAAATTAGGGGTGGGGAGGGAAATTGTGTGACTTTTTGTCGGAAAACAAAAAAGTAAAAAATGCTTTCTGCTTCCCACCCTAATTTGTATATGCAAATTAGGGTTTGGATTCGGTTAGGTATTCGGCTGAATCCTTTGCGAAAGATTTGTGGGATTTGTGGATTCGGTGCATCCCTACTGATTATTAAATACTGTAAATAATTATGCACCATAAATCAGCCATACTTGTTAATAAAAACAATGCTGAAGAACATTTCTTTTGAAATCAAAGTAAAAAAGAAAAGGTTACTGCACTTTCTTATTTTAAATGAGTCCTGGCAAAACAGAAACAGCTCTTAAGCTGTCTAAAGCTGCTGGAAATGCCAAAAGTAGCTGTGACAGCTTTGAAAGGCTGCTCATCTGTAGGGATGTAGCGAACGTCGGAAAAAAAGTTTGCGAACATATTCGCGAACTTGCGCAAAAATGCGAACGGTTCGCGAACCCCATAGACTTCAATGGGAAGGCGAACTTTAACATCTAAAAAAGACATTTCTGGCCAGAAAAATGATTTTAAAGTTGTTTAAAGGGTGCAACGACCTGGACAGTGGCATGCCAGAGGGGGATCAAGGGCAAAAATGTATCTGAAAAATCTGCCTGTGTGTGCTTGGAAGAGATAGTGTAGGGGGAGAGCTGTTAGTGATTTCAGGGACAGATGATAGTAAGTTTGCTGGCTAGTAATCTGCTTGATACTGCTCTGTATTGGAACAAAAAAATAAATAAAAGCAGTCCTTACAAGGACTACTGTTATTGCAGCAGTCAGCAGATGAGATCAGAAGCAGGACAGCTGCCCACTGCAGCTACATACAGAGCACTGCAGTAGAAGGTAGATTACTAGCCAGCAAAGCTACCTAAGCTTAAATGTCCCTCAAACCCCTGCAGACTTCTGTCCCTCCAATAACAGAGCAGTATCAAAACGATTACTAGCCAGCAAACTTTCAACTGTCCCTGAAATCACTAACAGGCAGCAGCTCTCTCCCTACACTATCTCTTCAGCACACACAGGCAGAGTGAAAAAACGCTGCAGGGCTTCGGTTTTTATAGGGAAGGGGAGTGGTCCAGGGGAGAGCTTCCTGATTGGCTGCCATGTACCTGCTGGTCTGGGGTGAGAGGGCAAAAAAAAGCGCCAACAATGGCGAACCCAAAATGGCGAACGTCGCGCGACGTTCGCGCGAGCGCGAACACCCGATGTTCGCGCGAACAAGTTCGCCGGCGAACAGTTCGCGCCATCTCTACTCATCTGTATATGTACACACAGAATCCCCAGATTTAGCTAAATAACCATTTTTCATTCAGTTCTGCGGCCCATATTAGAATTGATAAGCAATGGCAATTGTCTTTATACTTTATATATATTTATATCTATTTAATAAAAAAAGTGATTTGCTTGTGTGACTGTGAATTTGCCAAATACAACTACTGCAGTCAAAAAGGCCATTCCATTTATCCAGGATCTGTGCGTCTACTTGTAAAAATCCTTGTTTCCTGTAAGCAGTCAAGCTTGCCTTAATTTTTACGAATGTCAAAATGCATAGTACCCCTATTCTGTCAGAAATAAAGCAACCATTAAACATTGGGCACTTGCCTTGGTAACATATGAGAAGAAATTTAATACATTTTGTTTGGCAGGGAAACACCTAACTTTTGTTTTAACTATGTCTCACAATTCTGGCTGACTAGTTTTCTCCTTTGTATACAGGTGCATAGGTATTTCTGTTGTCTGCAAACTTACTTACTTTCATGCCATACTGTATACAGATGAAGCCACTTGGATTTGTGAGTTAAATGCGTCATGACTCAGGGTTAATTGAAGAAACTGTGTTATCTTAAGTCATCTTAACTCATTTAATGCATTTAACCTTTTCATTAGCATACCAAAGCTCCATTGTTCACAATGGTGAATGCTTTAATTAGATGGGATGTTGTGACACAGTTTTCTGTGTTAAATGAGATAAATGGGATATCTGTGTTTAGTTATTCTGTGTCAAACAGACAAACCAAAGTGGCTGCATCTGTATATACTGTAGATGCAGATTTATGAACTTAATTAATTTAAGTCTCTTCAAAATTCAACCACAAAAACCCCACAGAAAATAAAAAAAACTTGATCATGTTAAATCATAAAATAAACACATTTGCAAAAAAAAACCACATTGTTCCATTCATGTATATTGTTTTAAACTTGAAATATACATTGGTTTGCTAAGATATCAAATTCAAAGGTGAAAATTCACCCCATTGACTTCTACAGAAGTTTAGCAGCCCAATCTTGTCCATAATCTTTCCATAACATTTTTGAATGCTAAATCTCACAAATTTGGAAAGCATTGATTATAAAAAAAATAATATTGAATGTTTTTGCTATAATTTTCTTGAATCAAGGGTAAAATTCAATAAATATTCTCCATGGGGTCGATTTATTAACAGCTGAATGTTGTTGCTGTATAGAATGCTCTAGATAATTTACTATAAGATGAATACAACAAATATTGATGAATTAGATTGTAGGTGGAAGAGTGAAACCTTGATTTGAAGAGCACCACAGCGAGAACTCAAAAACTGCAAAAACAATTGAACCTCCTCAGACAACCTCGTCAGGGACTCAATACACTCTGATATCTTAGTTAACGGTAAAAATTGTAATATTGGCAATAAAAGGAGGTAACAGAAGAAAACCTATGGGTTTGATATGAGAAGCCTTTGACCTAGAACATAAAGTATGTCACAGGATCTAACATATTCAACGCAGTCTGAAGACAAAAAACCCTTTTAGCCAATGGTTTCCTTTATTCTGGGATGGCCAGCTAGCTTGGAATCATGGGCTGTGCCAAGTACTTCTAAACAGTGTTTTTTGGTATAACTATTATGTCATTAAAAAAGATAAGTCAATTTCTGGACATTCAGTGGGTTATTTATCAAAATCCAAAAAGTTCTCACTATTTTCTGAAACCATCTCTGACCAAATCTGTACTGACTCCCCCCCATTTATTAATACATTTTCCCATATTTTTCTTGTATGGAAAAAAATCACAATACAATAATATAAAATCTGAATCCTATGATTTTTTTAGATTTTGCATTTGAAACCTTTGATTTTTTCAGAAAATCACCCGACACAATTTTTTTTTTGGAAAACTAGCACAACTCAGAAAATCTTCCTATTGTTAAAGGGATATCTGCGATTGACATTTACTTGTTTTTACTGCATTTACCTTTGTGCTTTTGGAGCCTAGATGATATGTAAAGAAAATTAAATTGCATGAAGAAGAGAGCCCAACAAGCTTGTCTAGGCCTCTTTTGGCTGAATGAAGGCACTCCAGCTTTCTATGGTCTGTATAAATCATAATAGGATAAAGTCAACCATCACAAAGGTATCTCCATTCTTCTAGGGTTAGTTATATTACTAAGAGTTTTCTTTTAGATACATCATAAAGAACCACCATTGCTTGAAAAAGGGATTGTACAGTCTGTATGAAAGGAATGTGCTTTTTCAGGAGCCCAAAATCCAAGAATTAAGGTTCTCTCTTGCAATCTTAGGTTCTGGAGGACAAAACAGCAGCAGGTGGCAAGCCAGCAGGCCCAGAGGCAGGTGTAAGAGGTTGGACAGTAGCTGCTTCTGAACCTGATTGTACCTCTTATTATTCTCTTATGACTTACAGTACATGAGAGTGACAATCTGCTTGGACAAGGTAGAAAAAGGAGAAGAACCTTCCTCTCTATCCATGGCTTGCACTCTGGTTTCATATGGGCATAGGAGTTGAGGAGTAGAGGACATCATTTAGCTATAGGTGTTAACAAACTTTCCAGCATCAAGAGAAAATTGAGGGAGGAGAGGGGTAGAACAGATAAATTAATAGTGTGAGTGTTACAGAACTACCATAAGAGAAAGCTGCCTTACTAGCATTGTCATTCTGAGTAATTTAGGTCTCAGGGCAAAGACATGAAGAGATTTAAAGCAAAGCAGGTGATGGGTTAAAGTGGATTTGTTACAAAGCAGGTATTAAGAAGAGTACATGAAGGGATAAAGTAGGAAAATACATTTGAAAACACTTACAGAAGAGGTCATACAGCATTAACATGAATAATTTGGACATTATTTGAAGTAACTGCTCAAATTACTGTAGTTCTCTTTGTTCAAGAAAACAAACAGGTGATCGTGAAGATCCTTTCTTGTGGGTACCTTGTTATAGACAGGTTGCAGCATCCTTTGCTGTGGCCCATTTGTTGCAGGCAGGCTGCAGCATCTTTTTCTATAATGCTTATTGCTTCCCTTGTTGAGCATCTTTTCAAAAAGCTCCTCGATGATCCTCTTAGGTATGATTCACCCAGCTCGGCCACTCCTAGACCTACATCTTTACAAGCTCTGAATTGATGTTAGTCTACTGCTGTCCATGCACTTCTTCCTAATCTAAAAGATGACCCATCCTACCTTTGCCTCACCATATTTTTCACTTCCTGCCTTCCTGTGATTTGGCTCTACCTTGAACTCTAGGCTACCATTCCAAAGTGCCTATTCTGGTTTGTTAGGCAATCTGTTTCCCCTTTTTTAGAACCTTTTGGACCTGTGAAGCTCACTCATATGGCTACCTACTTTGTAAGTGCATGTTTTTAGCTAGGTGATCTTTAAGTGTGTACCTTAAAACTGAGTGAAAAACAGAAGGAGTCTGAAACATGGAGTTAAACAAATAAAACATTTTTGTAACTTAAAACTTTTTTACCACTGCTACCTAGCAGGGTCAGATATTATTGTAAAGGGAAAACAGCAGCAGGTTGATGAGGCAGTCAGTTATGTAAAAATCTAGGGGTCTATTTATTAAGCCTCAAATTTTTCTGGTCAGGTTTTTAAGGGGAAAACTTGGATTTTACTAAATGTATTATGCTCCAAAGCTGCTAAAAAACTGAATTCAAAAATATGTCAGCTTAAATCTGTTGAAATCATGTAAATGTCAGTGGCAGGTGTCCCCTCTTACAATTGGAAGATGTTTTTTGCCTTCATGATGTTTTGGACTGTTTGATGCTGATTTTCATTCAAAAACTTGAAAAATTATTTTTTCTAGAGACAATTTGAAAAAGTCACACGATTGCAACTGTTGCATGATTTTTTCAAGACTTTTCCCGCATGTGCAATTTTCATTTGGATTTTTAAGTAAATTAAGAGGATTCATGGTTAAGAGTGTGGTTGAATTTTTAAAAAAAAAAATGAGAAGAAAATGAGTTTTAATAAATACCCCCTTATTGTGAACAAAAGGAAAATGGAGGCTGCTGTAGAGTTTATGCATCCCAACAGATTTGCCCGATTATGTGAAGAAGATGGGAGTATGAACTCTTGATTGGCAGTTCTAGATGGGACTGATCCCTCTAACAGATGGGAGAACGGTTTCTCCAGTAGTGGTGGGTAGGAGAGCAGGACTTTTTATTGGCTATTCCATTACAAAAGGTATATAGGATCATCGTTATACCAAACAATTTTATGTCTCCCTGGTGCCAAGGCTTGGCATGTGATGGGCGAATCTGACCTGTTTCAACTTCACCGAAAACTCACGAAAAGTAAAATAAGTCTATAAATGACATTTTTTTTGACAAGCAACAAATTGCTTGACAAATTTTTGATGCGTGACAATTTTTTTCACCCATCAGAGTCTATGGGCATCATTTTTATGGCAAAACTTGGTGAAAAATTATGTTCATCACTGTTGGCATGAGGTTTACTTGGTAGACAAATTATTAGGTGGGGGGCTGGGCATGAGCCATATGAGAAACTTCAATAAATATGTTTAGCTTTGTTAAATGTGATAAAATCATTTTGTCATACTTCTTTTATTACCAATAATATGTTACAGACTTTTTACCATGATATGACTTATAAGATTTCGGGTCAGATAATATTTTCTGTACTTTTACATTACATTAATTTCCATCACTTAAGGCAGAAACCTTAAGGTTTCCCAAAAGGCTTTTCAGTAAAATCACTTTTTTTCAGATTGAGTGATTCTGCAGTTAGTTATCTGAAATACTTTTCAAAAGAAACATCTAATTTCAGAAATCTAAGAATACTTTTAAAACAAAAATGTCTCAAGAAGATCTAATGTAGAGAATGTCAAAATAATATGGGCAGAATGTTAGAGGTTCATATAATTGTCAGAATATATAATTTCATAATTATATCTGTGCCATTTTTGCAAGGTCGTTATATCATGTGGGAATTTCCACTGCCCATTGCATATTTCATTCATACATACAGTGTACATGAAAAAAAAATGCATTTAAAAAGGCAGCTGTCATGTCTCCAATCACTAAATCACAAAGGTAAAATATATCATCATAAGAACAATGCTACTATTCACTTGTCAGCATAAAATAGTGAAAAATGCATTTAAACAGATCATTTTATAATGGTGCTCTTGATAATGATAATAAAAAAAAAGTAAAGCATACAATCGCTTGTGTGAGAAAAAGTCACCTGCTTGTTACATTTGTTATCCTGTAAGCTTTTTAAAGGAGAAGGAAAGCTACGGAGGCATTTTATTGCCAATAGATTAGCTGCAACAGTGCAAGCTAGAATGCTATATTTATTCTGTAGAATGTTTTACCATACCTGAGTAAAAAGCTCTAGAAACTCTCTGTTTGTTTAGGATAGGAGCTGCAGTATTAATGTGGTGTGACATCACTTCCTGCCAGAGTCTCTCCCTGCTCTGGGCTCAGATTACAGTAGAGAAGGGAGGGGGGAAGGAAGAGGAGCAAACTGAGCATGCTCTTGCCCAGGGCAATGAGGTTTAAGCTGAAGGTAGGAAGTCTGATACAGAAGCCCATGTGTACACAATAGAAGGAAAGAAATGCAGTGTTTCTTTTGACAGGGGACTCAGAGCATCATTACTTTGGGGATTTACTGGTATAGTTAAATGGACCTTTCTGATAAGGCTTACTTAGTTTTAACAGTCTAATGTAGGTAAAGATGAACTGCAGCTCACCGTTTGTATGCTTGATTGGTTATCCTGCGGGGCATCCTGTGTTGATGCCCCAATAGAGTCAATCAATAGAAATCCAGATGCAGGACAAATCCACAGCAGTATTCTTAGACTGCAAAATCTTTTATTGGGAATGTAATCAGATTATGTCTGATTACATTCCCAATAAAAGATTTTGCAGTCTAAGAATACTGCTGTGGATTTGTCCTGCATCTGGATTTCTATTGATTTAACCTTTCCTTCTCCTTTAAAGGGCTTAGCTGGATTTATTTGAAGTGTTTTTTCAATTATTTTATGATACTGTTTGAAAAAAGCACTTTCTTAATCTGGACCTTGAAAATTTACTAAGAGTTTTTCCAATAAATAATTGTTTATGTAGCATAAAACTACCACAAGGGTTGAAGTGAAAATTTGAACTTTAAATTCAAATTTTGTTAAATTTGACTAAGAATTTTTAAAATTTGATTTGAGTTTTTCAAAAAAATTTGAATTTGATTTTCAAAATGTATCATGTACTGGACCTTTAAAAATTCAAATTCAACTATTCACCACCTTAAACCTGCCAAATTGCTGTTTTAGCCTATGGGGGACTGCCTGGCATCTATTTGGAGTTGTTTGCAGCCTTCCTGAAAACCAAGGGTTTTTTTTAGGAAAAAACTCAAATAAAATTCGATTCAAATTCGATTTGAGTTTGCCGGTCGATCCCATTCACCCTAGTTTGAAAAATTAAAATTTTCTGAAAAATTGCAGTTTGTCGAACTTTGGACGAACTTCGAGTTTATGGGAGTTAAAAAAACTCCCATGAACTCTAAATTCGACCCTTGATAGATCTGCCCTTTAGGGGCAGATTTATCAAGGGTCGAAGGGAAAATTCAAAGTAAAAAAATTTGAATTTCGAGCTATTTTTTGTGTACTTTGACTAGGGCTCAGTCCAGGGATCTAGGGATCAGTCCACTTCGATCCAAATTTGAAAAAAAATTCAAAATTCAAATATGGAAATCATACTGTCTCTTTAAAAATTTGACTTTGACCATTCGCCATCTAAAATCTTCCAAATTGCTGTTTTAGTCCTAGAACCTATTTGGAGTTTTTCTTTTTTTTAAAAAAAACTTCAAATCGAATATGATGTTACTTCAATTCGAACTATTCAAATTTGAATGAATACAGCCTATTCACCCACAGAAAAAGCTTCAACATTTTTTATAAATTTCGGTTGGACTTTTTTTATTTGAATTTCGAAGTTATGGGAGTTCAACAAAACTCCCATTACTTCCAAATTCGACCCTTGATAAATTTGCCCATTGATGTTGCCAGGACAAAATAATAATACTACATGGTACTCACACAGTACAGGGCTTAATAAAAATTCATAAACAAATGTATTAAAATAATAAACAAATGTATTAATACATTTAAGGGACATAGTAGTGATCAGTACTACATACAGTATTTCAGTTTTATGTTATTTAGACTCTGTTCTTGAACAATATAATTTTACTGTATGTTATATGTGTAATAATACTATGCATGATGTCCCTTTTGTCTTTATTGGTCAATGGTCAAGGAAGAAAAGTTCCACTTCTGCTGCAGGTGTACCTAGTAGGTAAGTACTTGGTTTGCAAAGGCAACAACCTTTCTCCAATAACAGCAGTCATCACATTGGATGACTTTATTTAGTTTGGTCCTGTTGCACCTTATATACTTTCTTTCTAAATAAGATGCAATGGGACCAAATAGGCTGCAAGTAGGATGGATTGTTCAACAGTTTCTTTTAATGAAGTACGTTGCCTATTCATTACTATTCATTGGGAAATGGAACAGTCATTGTTGGTAGGAAACACTCCTATTGAGTACTTGAAAACATGTGCCGGTTTGGTTTGTCTGGTATTGAGAAGCCTGCCAAAGAGATGTGGGTTCATGAGGAAAAAAGAGCATAGTTGACGTGTTTACACAAAGAGAAAAAACAATAAAAGGCAAAAAGTGTGTAGCGTGTCGTCTAACATAGCCACTAATAACATTTGTTGTAAAATAGGTAAGCAATAAAGGCTATGTATACCTGATACATGATACCTGATACATGCATGCTATGGGTTAGAAAACCTGAGCAAACATATGCACAGCAAATGTACAGAGAGCTCTGAATACAGGAAGGACATATTCCTAGGCCGATATAGGAAAATATTTATAATCTCTAAAAAGTATTTGCCTTTTCTCTGTAATATTAAAACAGTACCTTGTACCTGATGGTAACTGAACTGTATGAATCCATATTGATAGCAAAACAATACTATTGGGTTTATATACTATGGTGATCCAAATTACAGGATCCTTTAACCTCTGGTCCTGAACATTCTGGGTAATATACTATTTTTTGTTGGACATAACTCCAAAGTATATAACATTAGGGATGCTTTAGGACCAACAGTTTTTCAGCTGAATTAAGAAAGAACACAGAAAATAGATATTCTAAAATATCTCCTGTAGGATAATATTGTGACCACCTCAAGCAGCATCAATGAATTTGGGAGTTATCTATGAAATCAATCAGATGTTAATCTTTAAAATATACTATTAGCTTGTAAAGCAAGGACCAGTTTCAACTGATGAACTACTGTACTCTTTTATAATGGATAGATATAAAAAACTGTCTTGAGATTCAGATGGAATTTTGCTCCTCATGGAACCATTTTAAGCACCGCTGTAAATGTTAAAATGCTTTATTTTTATTATTGTGGTCATTAAGACAAGCACAGTAATGCTGAATATGAGTATACAATATAAATGTCAAATCCACACCAAAATCTGAAATAACATATGTACATGTTGTGTATGTAATATGTCTTGTCTTATAACATAATTCTAATAATTGAAATATGTCCAAGCAATACAATTATTTAAACCATCATTGAACATAAAAAGAGTGATATGAAAAATTCTAGGCCTTCTCAGTGAATGTGTTTAGTGCAGTGACCATATTTGGATAGGATGGGTTCATCTTATTAATCTACATTTAATCACTATTTTTGTAAGTCACTGAACTGTCTTATACTGATCATTAACTGATTGATTGTCGTGCCTTTGCCTTAACAGAAACTGCTGCCAAAATTAGTACAACCAAAGCAGGAAATCATTAGGAATGTTAAATTGTGCAAGGCTTTAAAGTTCCCAAAGTACAGTACAGAGTGCGTATATCAGATAGCATTTTAAGTCTCCCAGATACCTCTTGCTGCAGTTGCACATATTTGGTGTTCTATTTTCTTTTAAAATTAAGGATTTGGTAAGTTTTGTGCAATTGTGATTTCCTTGTTTTAGTTTGTAGTCTAGAACAGAACAAAAAGCCCATATTAATAATACTTTTTTCATATAGCTGTAGCTATATAATATGCTCCAATGAGTTATCCCTAAATGAACACTGCCATTTTAAAGCAACAGAAACAAACATTAAACAGCAACACAAATTAAACTGTTTTAAAGGAATAACAATATAATTTACTGTTGCCCTGCTCTAGTTAAATTGGAGTGTTTGCTTCAGAAACACAACTGTAATTTAAAAACATGCTGCTGTGTAGCCACAGGAGCAGCAATTTAAGACAAGACAAATAGTAGATAACAGATAAGGTAAGGAAAATTATCTGTTATCAGCTGTGTGACCTGTGCATGTTCTTCTTTTTCATCTTTGAATGGCCGTCCCCACAGCTACACAGAAGCTTATATATATATATATATATATATATATATATATATATATATATATATATATATATATATATATATATACATACATACATACATACATACATATATATATATATATATATGATAAAGGATCAGCACACTCATTTGTAGATCAATCAAATGTGTTTTTATTCAACACAGCATTGTGTCCAACGTTTCGGTCCCACTTGGGGACCTTTATCAATCCTTGATAAAGGTCCCCAAGTGGGACCGAAACGTTGGACACAATGCTGTGTTGAATAAAAACACATTTGATTGATCTACAAATGAGTGTGCTGATCCTTTATCATATATACAATACAACATTTGAACGTGCACCTCAGCAAACTAAGAGGAAAGAGTGCGGACACCCATGAGACGTGTATATATATATATATATATATATATATATATATATATATATACCAAAACTGCTGTACAAAAACCGCACTCACAGGACTTTATACAGGTGCACCTGTATAAAGTCCTGTGAGTGCGGTTTTTGTACAGCAGTTTTGGTTTACATACTTTTGGAATACTGCACCCAGGCAGTTGTCTTTTCATGCATGAGTGCTCCAGCTTTTTGAGCGTATATATATATATATATATATATATATATATATATATATATATATATTATAGTAGAGTTGCTGAATCAAACAGACTAACCAGTTTTACCAGAGCAGGCCAACAGTGCATTATATTTTAATTAATTTAATACGCTTTAATTTGTTGGTGTTACTGCTCCTTTCAGCATATTTAACTCATATTGGACAAGAGCACACATACATGGTAGGTTAAAATAGCCAAGTAATAGACAGTGGTCTTCTTTTTACTACCATATTTATTTTAGGGCCTTACACATGTTCATATGCTGGGGCGTTTTTTGTGCTTTCCACCACACGGAAATGCAAAAGTTGACTGACCCCCATTCTTCTGTATGTGTACTGTACCCACAGGAATACACTAAAATGCAGAAAACAAATAAAACAATGCAACTTGTGTTACAGTATATTTAGCATTCAAGCATGCTCCCCTGGGTATAGTTAGCATAGAGAATAATGTGGTCAGTCAACTCTTGTTTTTATATATTATAATGCACAAAAAGCCACCAGTAAACTTGTAGCGTCACAGAGTTTCCTTACTGCTGGGGTCAAGGACCCTCATCTGAAAGCTAAAATTAAGCAAAAGAGGAAGGCAAATAAAACAAAGTATAAAGATTTTAAAAACTTTATGAAAAGTTTCTAAGAACAGCAAAATCTATGACACCCTGACATTAATGTTAAGGTGAATACTTGTTTAATCATACAATACATGTTTTGGGATATATTGTTTTATTTATGTATCAATGTTTAAGCAACACTAGATGGCGCTATGTTGTACTAGGATAAAAGGAGGAAATGTACATATGTTAAATTAGCTTGATAAAGAGCCAGGTGGCTCGAAACGTTGCTCTGCTGTTGCCCTGCATGTGAGTAATAAAGGCTTTTATTTTATGGAGTGCTGCCCGTTTGAATTCCTAACAAATATTGTATTCGTGTGGAAGGACACGTGGGAAAAGTGCACCCGTGAACAAAGTTGCAGACCAGTGAGTGCGGCCTAATTGATTTCAATTAATCATACAATACATACAGTTTAATTGTCTCGTTATCACACAGAACATGAATGTAGACTTTTATTTATGAAGAGTACATTTCTCTAAATAAATATTAATAAACAGATTTTTCACCACATGGGGTTTTTGCTTATTGCAAAATTATGAAAAGACCTATTTTCTGGAAAATTCCAAGCCCTAAGGCAGGGTCTCAACTTTTTTTCTTCCCATGAGCCACATTAAAATGGTTTGGGGGTTTGAGGACACTGAAAGCAACATCCAAGGGGTTAGCAAGCAACAAGGGTTTGAGAAAAAAAATCCATTGCTATTATTCAGCTAATCTCAGACAAATTACAGATTTATTCCATACTTTTGTTGTAGCCAAGGAATGTGCCTCTAACCACTTCACCCACAGTAGTGATGAGCGAAATATTTCACCAATTACCCTCAAAAATTAAGCACACGGACTCTAATGGGTAAAACAATTTGTCACACACGGCAAAAAAAAAAATTGACGCCCATAGACTTTAATGCATTTTGGCAAAATTTCGTCATTTTGCGGATTTGCGGCGAAGCGAAACAGGTCAGATTCGCCCAACACTGACCTCCAATTCTCGGGGATTAGCTGCACAATATTTTCATTTTCTTAACAATGAAAATTACTGTATATTTTACTAGTAGATGCCAGTATACATACATATATATATATATATATATATATATATATATATATATATATATATATATATATATATATATATATATATATATAGATGATAGATAGATAGATAGATAGATAGATAGATAGATAGATAGATAGAGTAAATATATATAATAATAGTAAGCAAATTAATAACATAAGAGCAAACAAGGTACAGTAAACACAGCACAGGAAGCTTTTTTGATTTATAGGTAGCTAATTATACTATTACCAATGAGATTTAGAGATATAATTAGCTGCTTTCTTCTTTTTTTCCTCATTGAAAACCTTTCATTAATAAAAACCCAGAAGTCTGCCTGCAGAATTAAACATTAAACAGTAGGTCTCATTTATTAAGCATAAGCAAATTTGCACTACTGCAGTAACCCATGACAACCAATTACAATTTTCCTTTCATTATTCTTTCTGCAATTCACTGAATAAAGCGTATCATTGATTGTTTGCTATGAGTTGTTGCCCAGGTGCAAACTAGCTCATATTTTACCAATTATCAGCATCACCTACTGAAAAAATATTGCCATTATAGCTGTTGGAATCAATGAAGATTTCACAGTCAACAGAAAGATACATGTCAAGCCTAAACATCAAAATAGGATATGTCATAAAATTATCTAATGACTATATTATCTAATCAAATAAATGATCAGGTATATTGATAAGAGCTGACTATATTATTTAGCAGTGTAAGCATTACTGTATATTGTTGACTAAAATGGGAAAAAAATGTCCATCATAGATTCCAAATTTTATGTCTTAAATCCATATATTGTATCATATATCAATGGTTTGATTGAATAATTAAAGCCTATAAAATATTTCCAGGGTAGATCCATGTCTTGTAACCTGTGGATATCAAATCTGTGCTTTCCATCTTTTGTTCAACTGTACTTTCCATCACCAAGGTGAAACCAAATATTGCCAAAAAACCCTGATGGACCACCATATTAATTTTTCAAAACTGTACAAAAACAGCACAATGAGGCCTGTACCTCACCTCTGCTGTTAAACCAGGATATCTAGAGTTTTCCTTGACCCCTGATATTAATTTTGCTCTCTCCATTTGTCTTTTAGCATTTTTTTACACTAAAATATTTGCTGATTGGAAAAGTTGTGTTTTGATTATTTCATATTTGTATCTCACTATTAAATATTTTGAATTAACTTTTCCATTGTTTGTTTTAGGTGACATACTAACTTGCTGTTTGCTTTTGGAGCCTCAATGTATTATTATTATTAGTAGTAGTATAATAATTACTGTTTCTTTACATCTGAGAATGTCTATTCTGAGAAATTCCAGTAGTGTACAGGCTAATTTGGATGCAGGACAAGGAGCAGAGTTGTCAGATCCTCCCATTGATTCTAGTAAAAGTGTTCTGCCAATGGAAAGGGATGGACAAGTAAAGGAAAAGCCTAAAGCAGTTTATGCTGTTTTTTGCTGGCTACAACAGTGCTGCTAGGATCATACTGAATTCCAGTTCTGGAACACTATTCTCAACCTAATCATCTGTGGCTGAATATGTGGTAACAGTGGAGGAACTATTAAGCTAACAGATATCTTAAAATGATGTGAACTTGCACTGCCCGGCTATGTCCTTCCTCTACAAAAGCATGCCTCATCCATGTATCAAGAAGGGACAAGAAAACTAGGAAAGGAGAACTAGGAAAATCTTACACTGAGGATTAAGGGGGTTATTTACTAAACTCCGAAATGCAAAAATCACAAAAAAATTGATGTTTTTTTGTTATAAAATAAAAAATGCACATGACTAAGGACGTTTTTCAAACGTGCAGGTGAACATTGTGGGGCAGATTTACATATGGTCGAATATCAAGGGTCAATTAACCCTCAATACTCGACTGCCGCATGTAAATCCTTTGACTTTGAATATGAATAAGTCGAAGGATTTACCGCAATTAGTTCAATCGAACTATCGAATGAAAAATCGTTCGATTGAACGATTAAATCCTTCAAATCGAATGATTTTTCTACGACCAAAAAAACATAGGAAAGCCTAACATTGCACCTCGGTGGCGAAGTAGGGGGTCGAAGTTTTTTTTAAAGAGACAGTACTTTGACTATCGAATCGAATAGTCAAAAGGATTTTTAGTTTGATTCGAAGTCGAAGTAGTCAATTCGATGGTCGAAGTAGACAAAAAAAACATTCGCAATTCGAGGTTTTTTTTATTCTATTCCTTCACTCGAGCAAAGTAAATGTGCCCCTTTGTGTCATTCTATGTATGTAAAGTTCCATAAAGTTATACAGTAGGAGATTGCTTCATTGAATTGTTATATTGCATTATTAATGTTTTTATTAGTCTTTTCAGACTGGTTGAAACATAATGCTTTATAAAGAATTCTTAGTTTGGAATTACATCTGCCATATTGATACTAGAGAGGCAAGCAATTAATTCAGCAAAAAATGTGTTTCAATCTAGTTCATGGTAACAAACTGACCCTACTCTCTCCTGATAATAAATGAATAAAATAGCTATGTGCTTGAGTTATATCCCAATCCTCATACCAGTTGGGTTCTATTAGTGGTAACCATATGATAGTTCTCATTTGACAAGCTATTTGTAACCCAACATTGCCAATACTACCTCTAAAGGGAATTCGATTTTTATGTGACTCTGTAATGTTAAACTCATTAAGTAATACTATATACATTGGTATAATATGAGTCATATCTATGGAATGGGTTCTCCTCTCTCTATGAATAAATATCACATGTATAATTATGTATTTCATTATCTCAGTAGCACATTAAAGTTGCAGTGAGTTCTATTCAAGTTAATTTTCACTTAAGTATAATATCCATAATGGCACTCTTAAAAATTATATCATTCCAGCTAATATCCATTGAACACTTCACATGATTAACATGAAATATAAAATATCATTTTATTGAAAATGTACTGTATTGCTTTTTTCTCCCTTAAGACATTTGACAAAGGAATTTGAGAAACAAAATTGACCCAAGACAGGAAAATAAAATCATAATATGTTGTTAGCACCATACAAGTAAAGGCAATACACATGTGCCTTAGAAAGCTGCCACCAACCAGTTCCCCTCCATTTTCCAGTGAAGGTTTGCTAGTATGCGGTGATGTTTGCTCAACCATGTAATGTTGTTATCTTTGAGACATGAAGGTTGCATTGGCATTGCAGTGTAATAAATGCATTATGATATATTTGCAATGTAATGTGTATACTTTTGAATCAGAACTGTTTTGGCACACAATTATAGGTTTTTGTTCTTGCTACATGTATATTTCTGGGTGCTCTTCCATTAGACTAAATTCTGATCTTAGCCTGGTTCTGAACTTGTTTGTAATCTGTCTTTGACCTTCAATCTGAAGCTAACTTTTCTGTTCCCTATGAATATTCTTTTTACACCTCACCCACAACCTTTGTTGTCATTAATGTCTTGCAGCTCCTATTGTTGGGAGTCTGGTGCAGTCCAATAAAGGATATTACTTAGTCATAACAGCACATTCAGGCCATGCACCCAACTGTGGCTGCAATGTCTCACGTAGAAAAATCCAGCATTCCTTGTCTTGCATAAAGTAAACTTCATCAAAATTGCATTACCAGGTTCATGGACTCTTTAAGCTTTTTGCTACCATTTAGTGCTCTGAATCTTTGACTATATCACAGATCGAAAGAAGCACTTGATTCCTCCGCCACAAGCATGCAGTGTTTATGAATCAGTTCTCAATTTAATGAAAATTGAAATCCACTTTCCTTCTAAAAACAATAAAGTAATTTTATAACCAAAACTCTGGGAAAGGTATGTTCCTCTCCAAGATCAGCTCCTTCTTCTGGACAGTTTTTGATGCTCCTTGTTATTTGATGCATGCCTTTTTACTTTTGCATGTAGCTCAATCTACAGGTACATCCAACAGTTAACTTCTAGACACTTGCTGCAGAAACTGTTTGTAAAAAGTCTAGACTCTTGCTGCAGAGACTGGTTGCAAATATCAGGCATAAGTAGTTCTATTTTCATTTATGGTTGACATTTCAAAAACAAATTTGGATTTGATGGTTGCTATTAATAGTAATGTGTAAAATTCACCTGCGAAAAATCTGCAGTGTCAAAAAGAAATTGGTCAAAATTGGTGCAACCATAAAAAATGTTGAGCATCAAATTATTCGGATGCCCATTTACTTCAATGCATTTGAACAAAATAGTTGCGCGTATAAAAATTTACACTGGAATCTATCCCATTTTTACCTCGCCAAAAAAATTACGAAACCACAATTATTTCGCAAAACGCATTGATGTCAATGGAAATAATTGTGGTTTGTAATTTTTTTGGCGAGGTAAAAATGGGATAGATTCGTCCATCACTATCTATTAACTTTGAATCTGTGAAATGTAGCACCTCTAAACTAGAGGTTTTGTCTCTGAAAAACATTTCTAGATTTAAAAATCCTTAAAGACTAGAGTGTACACTTTTGAATGTGCTCTCAAATGCATCATACCTTTATTTCATAATTTCATCCACTATGCCTTCTTGACACTATCTTCATTAACACTTTAATATTTATAGCAACATCCACATCATATCATCTCATACCTATCAAACCATTTGGATTCCTCCCATGCATTCAACTTTGTTAACTTGGTCACAGTGATGAAGAGGAAAGCATTTAGCAAACTTGAAATCAGAAGGACAGAGCTGCTTAAAAAGAGTTGTAATAAAATAATATAAATACTACATGTGTAAAAAGACAACAAAGAAGACAAACATAGAAAATGGTGAACTGATTGTGCTTTGAAGACAAAGACTATTCCTAAAAGATTATTCAAGTATAGTAAAAAAATACAGAATTCAGAAAATAAAATGTGGGTTTCATGATGCCTTTACACAACAGTATAGTGAAAAGCATGGTTTACATAGTTTTGATAACAAGGCTTTTTCCTGACATGACCATTGCAAAATGCTAAGTTTATTCTATGTTTATTCTTGTGGGTAAAAGCTTTTTAATTTTTTTATAATAAGTTGTAGTAAAGAAACAGACAAGATTCACACACACAAACATTTTTTCTAAATGGCAAACAAATTATTCACATGCAGTACAGAAAATATTTCAACTTTGAATCTTATAACATGAAGTAGAGATGTTCCAATAGATCAATTCATTATATCAGCCAAAATGCATTTGCTAGATCTCCATAAATAGATTATACACTTGAACAAAAAGATATATTTGAACAGAAGTAAAATTTGAACACTCAGTGAAGATTGTATGTTTTTCTATAATGTCCTAGTTTATATATATATATATATATATATATATATATATATATATATATATATATATATATATATATATATATATATATATATATATATATATATATATATATATATATAAATATATATATATATATATATATATATATATACACAGAATGGTTCCGTAACATGTAGCTGGGCCAGGTCTTCATGCACTTGGGTGGGCTCATTAAACTTTTTTCCCAGAGTTTGTGAGTGGGTTAGTATCTGAGAGGGAGACGGTAAGTTTTGTAAGATAGCACCAAGTTATTGGAGAGTAGTGATGGGCAAATGTTTTCACCAGCCATGGATTGACTGAAAAATTCCACATTTCGCCATCTGCAAATTATTTTGAGAAACTGAGGAAAAATTTGCAGCCAAAATTTGCTGCAACAAATAATTTGTGCGTCAAAAAAGAGAAAAAAAAATGTGACCAAAAATACGCCCATTGACTTGAATGCATTTGGACAAAAAAGTCACCTTAAGACTAAACACCCATTGACTTTAATGCATTTGGACAAAAAAAGTTGCCTTAAGAAAAAAATGCCCATTGACTTCAATGCATTTGGAGAAAAAAAATTGTCGTGCGCGTCAAAAAATTGTCATGTGAAAAAAAATCTCTTGCTACCCATTGACACCAATGCGTTTCGTGAATTTTTCAGCAAAATTTTTTCGCAAAAGGAAACTAAACAAATTGGCTCATCACTATTGGAGAGGAACAAAAAACAAATCCCACCTAATGTTAGAGGCTATTAATCTATTTAAGTCTGACAGGGGTTTCTGGGACTGATGCTTCTTATGCTGTAAGTGCTGGGCATGTTTTGTTCTTGTACACCGATGTGTCTGTTAAAGCAGGACTGCTTACTCTATGTTAAAGCAAATGTGCTAAAGTTGTTTATTTTGCTCACAATTAAAGCCAGTCATGCTACTTTGAAATCTTTAAGGTGGTGTTAGTTTGTGTGCTAAAACGGTGTCATAGCTATGGTCTTTATTACCCTGACCTTTACCAAGTTCAAGCATATATTTAAAAGAATACTAAAAATGCCCTTAATTGCCTCCAGGACGCCAGTTTTGTGCCAACAGAATATGTACACTTTTAGGATTACAGGTGGTATTCTGTCACATACAATGCTATTTGGCACCTCTCCCTGAAAGTTTTAATAACACTTCAAAACTCCAATCATGCTGATACAATCAACACCTAATTTCATGACATATTATTGTGACTGCAGCATCATTCCAGATGATATATTCCCCAAAAATATCTTACAGATAAGTTCAATTTTTATTACATAAATACATCACAGCTATTTGCAAATATTAATAATAATACTGCTGCTACAACTACTACTAATCATTCATAGAAGCATATGCTATGATTGGTACTATAATTATAGTTATTTATATCACTTATTTATAAAGCACTATAATATTCTCCAACACTGTAAAATAAAAGTAAAATATATCAAACATTCAAATGATATGCAAAATTGACTAGATTCCTGGAAAGAGAGTCAGAGTCTAATAAATTGCACTATATCACTCAGTATGTAAGAAGCTGAAACAAAAAATGAAACAAAAGTTTTATTATACTGCAAAATTGAACAAAACATTGTAATAGTTAACATAGCTATTCTTCATGTAACCTTGAGTGGTGTTTATACAAATGACCTGTAGATGTCACTGTGCTCAGACATAATGTGCATACTTCCTGGACAGCTTGAAAGTGAAAGTTACTGTTGTGTAATGGCTGCATGAGTCTGTTAATAAAGCACTGTTATACTCTCCTCATCCTCGGCTACCCAAAACATAACACATTGTCTGATATTGGGAAATCATAATGAGTTCTACTAGCACATGTGAGATATATATGGTGGTGCTATAGTATTGGATGTGTGGGTTCTGATAAAATTGACCTTAGTGTGGATATGTGATAGTAAAGTGCTGGAGAATATGTTGGTTATGTAGTGAAGGACAGCATGGTGTGACTTAAACACTATATACAAGGTGTTTGTAAGTTCTTCCTTGTGTCAACAATGGCTACTTCCAGGTGCTTCAGGCAGCTTCACCTACTCCTTATATAATGGACTAAAATGTATCTGTATGTATTAGTGGCATTAGACTGTAAACCCCACAGGGGCAGTGAGTGATGTGAATGATGAACATTTTTGTACAGCACAGCATAAATATGTTACTATTATAGAAATATAGGATGATGATAATAATACATGTTTGCAAATAGAAGCTACATGAGTGAACCCTTTTAGCTTACAAAATGCAATACAAAACAATACATGTTGTGCAAACAGAATTGAGAATTTTTATTCGAACTGCAAATGTTCATAAAAGCTTTTTAAATATGATAAACTCAAAATGTATTTATTTGAGTTATGTCACAGCTTTGGTGGTGGAGCAAATATTTACAAAACAGTGAGCGCAATCACATAAACACCCGTCTCATTTGTGAGCCATTTTGCCAATATTGTATTTAGTGTTACCGTATATACTCGTGTATAAGCCGACCCGTGTATAAGCCGAGGTACCTAATTTACCTAAGAAAACTGGAAAAATGTATTGACTCGTGTATAAGCCTAGGGGCCCCATGTCAGATTTCAAAATGTGAATGTGACCCAGCCGCAACAATTGGGGGACACTGGGCAGGTACCTGTTACTGTCTGTGACTGACTGTGCCGCCCAGATTTCATGTTTGCTTCCCTCTGCCACTTCCCCCCCCATCTGTCGCTCTCCCCACCCCGGCCCTCACGTCTGCTGCTCTTCCCTCTGTCCTTCCCTCTGCCACTTCCCCCCCCATCTGTCGCTCTCCCTACCCCGGCCCTCACGTCTGCTGCTCTTCCCTCTGTCCTTCCCTCTGTCCTTCCCTCTGTCCCAGTAAAACGTGACCCGGCAGCAGGACTGCCTGTGACTACCTGTGTCGCCGCCCGGAGCCATTTTGAAAGCGAACGCCGGCAGGGAAGGACGCGCCGCCCGGAGCTCCTGGACCTGCTCCGGGCGGCGACACAGGCAGTCACAGGCAGTCCTGCTTGGGCCGCGGAAGGAGGTATGACCCGCGTATAAGCCGAGTTTGAGTTTTTCAGCACATTTTGGGTGCTGAAAAACTCGGCTTATACGCGAGTATATACGGTATATTAATTCTACACAATGAGCAACAACTGGAATAAAGGGCAAAGCCGTGCAATTTTTTAGCATTCAAGAAAAAACATAATCAATGCAACCATTTGCTAATAAATACGCACTGCCCAGAGTGCCTTACAATCATCTAGCAAGTACTGTATCTTAAAGCAACCTTTATATATTAAAGATATTTTAAACACTTGTGTAATTTGCTCATGGCATTCATGTCATATTGATTTCTTGCATAATACATAATATCTCAACTCATATTTACTGTAGGCTATAGGTTTTGCAAACAGTGAACCAGCACTGAACATTTACAGATGTTGTAATGTTTTTTATTGTATGGATTGCTATGAGTATGAAGGAATTCAGTAAAACTACAGAGAATGAGCCTTATGGCTACAAGGTGGCCTACAAAAAAGTTAATGAAAAAATGTGTTGATTTTTGGTTTGTGATTATCGTTATTACTATAGTGTTTTATTTATTTGTTTACTAACACTGATGGCTTGATTTGTTTGGTTACTTACTGTATATGTAATCTTTTTATTTTGGTGATTCTACAGTGTAAATAGTTTGGTAAAATTAGTCCTACTTGGGATCAAACAGTTCATTAGATATCTGGCCAAACATTTAGAGTTCATATACAGCATATCAGTTACACAAAATTGACACTTCTCCAGAGGAAACTCACATCTTCACACACATACACCACTTCTTCTCCAGAAGCCTTCAGTGCCACAGTCATGTGGAAAATGCACAAGCAATGGCCATTAGCCATTGAGTGGGCTTCCTCTCCTGGTAAACCTTTTTAGCAGCTTTTTGCCACACATAAAACAAGCAACACTGTATGTATTTCTGGTAGTAGTAGTAGAGTCCTTGCATTCATATTTCGTATGTTTTAGGTTGATGTTTTATGACATGTGGGAGATCCTGTATACTGCACAGTTTTAGGTGATTTTTTTTTCAATTCTTTATTTTTTTTTGCAAAAGGGAGAGGCTACATAAAAAAGAAGGGAAGGGGAGTAAGGATTAACAATTTTATAACCAGGCAAACAAGTATTCTGTGATATTTCTATGATATAGAAAATATACTACAATCTGTAAAACAGTAAACAACAATGCTTTATTATATAGTTAATGTGACAAGAGCACTTAATTGAGTTAATATAGGATTCTCATTCTCTACCTAGAGAGTTGATATAAAGTATCCAGGGGGAACATATTTTCCAGTATTTAGGACTATTTTTGTGAAGTAAATATGTTAATTCTTCAAGACGCCTAGTTTTTTCTACTTTCTTTAGCCATTCTGCAAAGCTAGGAGCTATCGTAGATTTCCACTTCCTGGGGATTAGGGCTTTAGCAGCTTGAAGTAGGTATAAAATGAGGGGATCATTGATTACCTTGTTTGTTACAGGGGATAAATTAAGTATAATTAAAGCTAGATTAGCTTTCAATATTTCCTTTTTTGTTGCTTATTATGCCAAATACTTCTTTCCAATAGAGTTTAAAGCTATGGGGCAAATTTACTTACCTCCGAAATTGCGCCAGCGGCGGCTTCGCTGACATTGCAACACTTCGGCAGGCGTAGATTCGCCAGGACAATGCTAATTCCCAAAAATCCAAAATTGTGTCCAGAGTTCTGAACACTAGCGAAGTTGTGCTAGCGATGCCTAATTAGCATACGACGTGAAGTTAAGGTACAACGGACATATATGTTGTGGTAACTACATTACACTACACAAGGCTAGGGAACCTTAATAAAATAAAATAGAGTTGTTATATTGCCCTACACATGAGCCCACTGTATAGTTTAGTTGCCATATGTTAGGAAATGTAGGGGGGAAGGAGGGAACCCAAAAAAAACAGGTAACGTTCAGTAAAATACGCATCTTAGTGAATATGCGTAGTTACATCCATTCACCAGAGGGATAATTCACCTGGGGTTAGAGTGCGAAGTAGCGCTAGAGTAGATCTCCTTCACTAGCGAATTTACGCCAGCATTAGTCACTTCGCCCTTTAGTAAATTTGCCCCCATGACACGTAAGTCATATATGTGTATGGGTCCCTTCTTCCATGTAGCACCTCCAACAATTTTTTGAATTGTTGGGATAAAAACTATGCAATTTAACTGGGGTGTTGGTTCATCTTGTGGCCCATTTATAATTTGCCTCGGTCATTCTAGAGGCTCTAGATGATTTATGTATGGAATTGAATATGGATTTCCACAAAGTTTCAGGGAAGGTTGTATTCAATTCCCTTTCCCAGATTTTGCAGAACGATGGAGTGTTATGAGAACTTGCATTCAATACCATTTTGTATACTTTTGAAAGCAAAAGTATATTTACTGGGGCTGTTAATACTTTTTACTATGGGATAAGTGTTCTATTTCAGTCCTTAGAGCTACAGTATTTGCTTGAATATAAAAGTGGAGTTGGTTATAATTCCAGCTGTTTCTAGGATTATGCCCCCATCGCCTCTGGATTTCAGCTAGGGAAATCATTCTAGTATCTTTAACAAAGCCCCAGGTGATTTTTCAAAATGTAACAGGGCAACCCTTTTGAAATAAAAAAACAACAAAAGTTGTATAAAGGTTATACCTTTATTGGCTAACTAAAATAACCATAGCAAGCTTTCAGAACATTTTAGTTCCTTTTTCAAGCTGATTACAATGAAGCTGTGGTGTTCTCTGGTATATATACAACATTCAGCTCATAGGTCAAATGACCAACAAAAAGGAAAATCAATCTATGTGTAAGGTGTCAAAGTCATTTATGAGGGGATCTGCAAGAGATAAGCAGATAAGGTACAAGATAATGTAGGTCAAAGAGGCTGAGTATAAATTAGGGTAAACTCAATCAGTTGTACAACAGCTTTGGATGGTACATCATGCTTTTCCAGAAATGTTTTGCAGGCATCTATACCACCCTTGTGTGGAATGTTTGTATATAATGATTCCACATCCATTTACATCAACTGATTTTACATTAACACACAACTGCTTTTTTGGCCAGGATTTCTGCAATGGATGGGAACCAGTATGGGTACACGCTTTGCACCCTAGTATGACAACCTCTTCATGGCAAAACTAGAAGAGAACTTCCTCTCTACCTGCAACACCAAGCCTCTGACATACCTCCGCTATATAGCTGACATATTCATAATCTGGACAGATACTGAACAAGAACTTTTCTGGACAAAACCATTCACATCAGGGAAAATACTATTCGAACTACCATATATCGAAAGCCAACAGACAAAGCATCATATCTAATGTATGACGGCTTTCACCCTGACCACACTAAACTCAATAATCTACAGACAAGCTTTACGGTACAATCTTACATGTTCGGACATCGATGAAAGGAATCACCACCTCAAAACACTCAAAGCAGACTTCATCAACAGGGGCTACAACCCCATGATTGTAGATCAATGCATCCATGCAGCCACCAGGGTTCCCAGAACTCACCTTCTACAATATAAACAGAAACCTGAAATAAATCGGGTTCCTCTAGTAGTCACATACAATCCACAACTAAGGACCCTCAGAAAAATAGCTAGAGATCTACAAGGTACAGTACACTTCATAAGGATAAGAGGCTCAAAAGCATATTCCCAGACCCACCACTCCTAGCATTCAGACAGCCTCCCAACCTAAAGGCACTAATAACAAGAAATGCCTTATTGCAACCCACCAAAAATGGAACATATCCATGTGGCAAAAAACAATGCAAAACCTGCCCACACATCCTGACTTCAAACAAAATACCAATTTCACACACATTAGACAAATACATCATCCATGGTCACTACAACTGTTCTACTTCCAATGTGGTGTATTTAATACAATGCACTAAATGCATAACAGGGGGACTATATATTGGAGAGACTGGGCAAAGCCTGAGAAAGAGAAATAAACACCACTATAACCAATAAAAAACTGGACTCACCAATAGGAAATCATTTCAATGGCCCTCATCACTCCATAAAGGATTTAAGAATCTTGGTTCTTAAGGGCAATTTTAAAACAGATAATGAAAGAAAAGTGTGGGAATATAAATTAATGGAAACTTTCAATTCTCTGAAGAATGGTCTAAACCTGGGCCTTGGATTTATGGCTAATTATACGGATTAAGAAAGGATTGCACCAGGTCAGAAATACCAACATGTCTGGATATGGACTAAGAGATCATATGGCATTCCTTTGATTCTACACTCCAATAATTCAGCCCTAATTTATACTCAGCCTCTTTGACCCACATTATCTTGTACCTTATCTGCTTATCTCTTGCAGATCCCCTCATAAATGACTTTGACACCTTACACATAGATTGATATTCCTTTTTGTTGTTCATTTGACCTATTAGCTGAATGTTATATACATACCAGAGAACACCACAGCTTCATTGTAATCCACTTGAAAAAGGAACTAAAAGGTTCTGAAAGCTTGCTATGATTATATTATAGGTATCACCTTTATACCACTTTTGTTATTTTTTTATTTCAAAAGGGTTGCCCTGTGACATTTTTACTGGCTAACATGGTACAGCATACTTTACCTGCAATTCAAAATGAAAGAAACTTATAGAAACTATAGAAACTTGAGAAAGGCATTTTAACTGAGTAGTTTGGAGTAAAAATACAGCTTTACCCATTTTAAATGTCAAAATTGTTTCTTTCAAAAACATATGGTTTTCTGGGGTAATTGTTTGACTTGAAATATAAAAGTGTGCAGATTTCTGGAGTGGTGCTTTGGAGATTTGGTAGTGTACTGCTGGGAACTTTTGAACCAGAGTCAGGAGATATGAGGATTTCCAAATGTGTTATATTTTCCAACATAAAGTATGTATCTGATATTTTTATCATGAAAACGTTTTAGGTATTCAGAAGCAGAATCTAGTGAAAGGATTAAAGTGTTTAAAGTGATTTACAATCTAAAAATGTCTGTACTGTAAAAGGGTGTCATTACATCTGCTTATGGCTTAATAATACCATTGACTTACGTTAAATCCTTTCGAAAACACTGTATATACAGTATAACATACATATAATAAAAGCTTCTTAATATAGTTTGGTTCATATTTTAGGGAAAATGTCATGCTGTATTGCTTCTGTTCAGTTGCTATAGTAATTTGTACTCATGTTAGCTTTTTGAACCATTTTTGACTTTTGGTGACCTATAAAACATGTTTTTAACCAAAAGATCTGCATGCATGTCAAGAATGGGAAAATGGCATTTATTACAGTTCCACATAATCACAGGTTATTCAATAGGTGTGAATAGCAGAATGTACCTAAAGTGATACTTCCAAGACTCAGAACCTAACTTAAATGAATGTGATAATGCTTCTTGTAAATCTATTTGAGTTGTATATTTTTATACACTTTTTAAATGGAAATGCAAAAAATTATTTTTAAAAAATTAGGATATTAGGTTTATAAAAATGAGTTATGCATAATAAAACGAGAATCAAGGATCTACATGTATATATATATATATATATATATATATATATATATATATATATATATATATATATATATATATATATATATATATATATATATATGTGTGTGTGTGTAATTATTTATGTATGCTATATATTTTATAAACAGGATTTCTACAAATCCCACTGAGCCTTTAAATGTTTTCCTATGCAGCCTGCTGCATTTTTGTCCATGCATTCTTCAGATCCAGAGTACATTCCACAAAAGCGTTTATGTATATTGTTTGTACAATAGTTCCAGTGAGTTCCATCCAATCTAGTGTATGGTTCTTTATAGAGACAGCTTCTCAAGCCATTGAGGTGTCAATAATTTCTCTGTTCTAATCACACTCTAGGGATCCATTTCTCTTCAGATCTTTTTAATGTTCTATTTTTTGGCCAGCACTGGGCATATCTTTTAACCCTGATTAAATCAATCACTGATTGAGTGAGAATAATGTTATGTGGGTCTTCCTTGAGGTGGCACTGTCACTCCCTCCCTCTTTTTCTCCATGTGATTCACATGTCAATAGTGACAACAAGGTCAAGAGCTAAATTAGAGTTCTAGATTAGAAAGTCAACCTTACAACCATTTTACAGGATGACGGCTCAGCAGGTTATCCTGAAAACTGTGTGTTCAAAATTCTAAATTGGTATGACATTTATTATTTATGACCCCAGCTGTATAACACAATACCTGCCAAATATTTGTCTTACTCTATCTGCCTATCCATTTATCTATATGGCTCATTCTTTACAAACATGACTAAATCTGTATAAAAAGCAAGTCAATTTGCAGTCTAGGCAGTACCGTATATCATTAATATTATTATGATTTTATATGTTATTGTTACTTTGCACTTTCTGGTATCTTTAGAAATCCTACTCATTAGCTGCTTGTGGACTGTCCATTAATCATACACGGATGGAGCAGGCTGTGCAGTGTCCTTGAAATACCTGTTAAATCTAGGTTTAATAAACTAACCAACAGCTTTAATCATTTTCATGGTTCTTTGAATTTTAAATCCATACACATACTAGACTTTAAACCATGTTGAAATGTAGTGCAGTTATTAGCTAGCAAATAATTGCAGTTTGTTAGTATGTTAATTTGTGCAAACAGATGCGTTCATAGTAATTGTAACTTTGGTGCAATGTGCTAACTCATGTCGTCTTATCAGTCTAGACCAGGGATCCCCAACCTTTTTACCTGTGAAAACATTCAAATAGAAATAGAATTGCAGAGCAACACAAGCATGAAAAAAGTTTCTGTGGGTGCCTAATAAGGGCTGTGATTGGTTATTTAGTAGACCCTTTGTGGACTGGTAGCCCACAGGAGACTCTGTTTGTCAATACATATGTTTTTTATGCAACCAAAACCGAGCCAGGAATTCAAAAATAAGCACCAGTTTTGAGACCACTGTGTGCAACATCCAACATCCATGTTTCTCATGAGCCACTGGTTGGGGGGCACTGGTCTAGTCCCTCATGATGACATCAAAGCAATATTAAATCAATTCACTTCTTTCTGCACTGTTAACCTCAATGTGTCTGGAAAAAAGGCGCTTGCGAGGGGACATGATTACACTTTACAAGTACATTAGAGGACATTATAGACAAATAGCAGGGGACCTTTTTATCCATAAAGTGGATCACCGTACCAGAGGCCACCCCTTTAGACTAGAAGAAAAGAACTTTCATTTGAAGCAACATAGGGGGTTCTTCACAGTCAGGACAGTGAGGTTGTGGAATGCACTACCGGGTGATGTTGTGATGGCTGATTCAGTTAATGCCTTTAAGAATGGCTTGGATGATTTTTTGGAGAGACATAATATCAAAGGCTATTGTGATACTAAGCTCTATAGTTAGTATAGATATATAGAATTTAATTAAAAGTATGGAGGGGTGTGTATGGATGCTGGGTTTTCATTTGGAGGGGTTGAACTTGATGGACTTTTTTCAAACCAATTTAACTATGTAACTATGTAACATGTCCCATAGCACATAGTGGAGTTCAATTGCTTTGACCAGTCAATCACATTGTGATAAACTGAATGAACTCTGAATGATGTGCAAGTTAGTTGGTGGTAGGGGGTGGGAGAAGGAATACCTATATTCAGGCCTGGACTGGGAGTCAAACTAGACCCAAGTACACAGAGGCCCAAACAGCCCCCTACCAGCCCACTATATGGCAACTTTCTATGGAACCATACAGCAGCCCCTCTGGCATTTGCCAGAACCCACAGATTGCCAGTCCGGGCCTGCCTATATTCCTCCCCCCCTTTCACTGCTCACTGAGAAAGCTTAACCTAACTCAGACTACGCTCTTTTAAGGCAATATCCACAGTTCTCTGCACTCCAAAATGGAGCACAGAGGATTCCAGTCATTCTTCAAGAGCAGAACTCCATGTGCAAGTGGAAATTGACCCAACATATCATAAGTGTGAATGCTTGGGGTCATCTTAAAAGACCAGTAAATTCAACTAGCAAAAATATTTTATTTTGTGTATTGGTTTACCACCTCCAAATAAACTATTGGATTTATTGAACTAAATGTCATGTTTTATATGAGAGAGGTTTTCATATGGATATCCTGGTGAGAGCCTTGAATTAAAAGTAGATAGACACACAAAAAGACGGGCCGCACTAGCTCACCGCTCTCCCCTCCAATCAGGTGCACAGTCGGACAGTGACCCCACTGTATGTACGACAAGACATTCGACGACAGACGGCACTTCTGAAAAAAGAGGGTTTATTGGAAATCCTGCTGGAAAAACCTAACGCGTTTCGGGAGTTATCCCTTATGCTTAAGGGATATCTCCCGAAACGCGTTAGGTTTTTCCAGCAGGATTTCCAATAAACCCTCTTTTTTCAGAAGTGCCGTCTGTCGTCGAATGTCTTGTCTTGAATTAAAAGTAGCCTACTTATATATACTAACTTATAAACTATAATAGAGTTTCTGAAGCAAATATACCATTTTTACCAGTGCAGAGCAAGAGTACATGCGATCTGGGTTTTTTTTTTCCAAAATACAGTATCTACTATTAGAAATTCTGTAAGTCTAAAGCAAGTCAATGTTCTGAGTTTAAAACTTTTAAATAAAGTCCAGTTGCTTTTGACAAATTTCTACTAGATTCTATACACCATGACCTGGATGACTGAAAATCTTCATAGACATTTTTTAAAATAGATCTCTAAGCATTTTAAATCGATATAAATTGCTTTGTAAATAGAATTAGCTGACCGCAATTATTTTCTTTAAAAATATAAAAAGGTAAAATTTAAAAACAGCATTTTTTTATTATTTATTTGTCACAGTTATTTAAAAGATAGGATTAATATTGTCCTCTTTGTACACTTTCACATGCGTCATTGCACATGAATATGTTTGTGGATGGTGGGTATACCTGAAAACAGGATGGAAAAAATCTAATGGAAAACAATCTATTCCCCATAGTGGACTAGATATCAGGATAATCAAACTGACAGGGAATACATTACATTGGGAGGCAAACAAATGTTCAGCTCTCTGGTTCAGCTCTTAAAGAACCTAACTACAGTACATAAAATCTATAGCAATATCATTTAGGGATATTTATATGTAAAATATAGTTTTACATGGGGTTGTACTGAAAGGATTAAAACATCATCAGAAATACCGTATATACTCGTGTATAAGCCGACCCGTGTATAAGCCGAGGTACCTAATTTTACCTACAAAAACTGGGAAAACTTATTGACTCGCGTATAAGCCTAGACACAACTACAGCCGTCTCCCAGCAGCGCACATTCTGCCAAAGCAGAATATTTATATTAGTTAGAAAGGTAGCGTTAGCATATGTACTGTATGTATACTGAGGATCTCCTCCATAGTTGTGCAGAGTATGCAGCTGTACGATCGTTCTGTGCAACTATTGGGTCCTGAAGTTTCTGTGCATTTAGCGTGTGGAGGCAATGGGGCTCTCCTCCGTGGTTGTTCCTAATGGAAAAAACTGTTCATAGTGATATAGAGACAAGGTCTTCAGCCGGCCCGAACTGGACTTGTACTTACAGGATATGCAGCTTTACGATCGCTCTATACAGATAAATCTCGGGTGTGCAGATTTATGATCACTTTGTACAGCTGATACAAAACTGCTCTCACGGAACCAGGTTCCCCAAAGTTCAAACGGCAGCGTATGGAATTTAAGTAATCAGAGACTGAAAGTGCGGGGAAAGAAACTCCACGAGGCAGACAACCCCCTCCCTGTAAAGAAGGAGCAGCAGCCTTCACGCGCTGAACATACTGAGCCACAGAAACTGCAGGACCCGGGATTCAGCTGTACAAAGTGATCATAAATCTGCACACCCGAGATTTATCTGTATAGAGCGATCGTAAAGCTGCAGTGCGGGCCGGCTGAAGACCTTGTCTCTATATCACTATGCACAGTTTTTTCCATTAGGAACAAACACGGAGGAGATCGCCATTGCCTCCACACGCTAAATGCACAGAAACTTCAGGACCCGATAGTTGCAGAGCGATCGTACAGCTGCATACAATGCACAACTACAGAGGGGATCCCCAGTATACATACAGTACATAGGCCAGCGCTACCTTTCTAATAAATGTGAGTAGAGCCAATTGTATCAACGGTATTACATGATATCACATTTTTTTTTTTTGCAGATATATGACTCGCGTATAAGCCGAGGTAGACTTTTTCAGCACATTTTTGGTGCTGAAAAACTCGGCTTATACACGAGTATATACGGTATATAAACCTGCTGCACTGCAGCTGTTACACGATTAATTTCTTTGGATCAATTGTTTGTTTCGGTCAGATTAAGTTTTAGACTTTATGCTTGAATGTAAAATTATTTTTTGTTTGCATTTTACAATTGTGAAATTGGAATATTTATAAGAAGAAAAGAGGAGGGTCTGAATCAGATGATAAGTAATAAAAATGAGCAATAACATTTTAGCCTCACAAAGCAATATTTTTTGACTGCTGGGGTCAGTGACCCTTATTTGAAAGTTGAGACAGAAGAGGAAAGCAAATAATTTAAGGATTATTAAAAAAAATTAAGCACAGGGGTTTCTAGGAATATAACATGCTAAAAGTTAGATTAAAGGTAAACTACCCCTTTAAACAATTATAATAATGTAAATTTGAATAGCATATAACTAATTTTCCCTGTTGACCTGTTTGAAGATCATGTAGTGAGAAAGTTTTATTACATACACTGCTATAATTATAAAAAGTGTCATCTTTCTTTTTTCAAGTGCCAGATGGGTCGCTAAATACTTTCACTCTATATTAAATACATGCAAAGGAATATTCTTTGCCCAAAGGAAATATTGCTTGCATCAAGAATATTTTTCCACATAACTTTCATTATATTTTCCTATTAATGCCTTATAAACCACTCACCACGTCTATGAAAATTATGGAAATGTGCCAAAGCTGGAAACACTCCAGAAGTGACCAGAAGACTGTGAAAACTGTTGAATAAGGCAGGAGAAAAGTAGGAAAAACAAGTTGACATTTTTCATAAATAATGGTTATTTACTGAAGTGAAATAGTGAAGCGTCTATTTTGTAGAAACATCTACTACAAGTTAGTCAATGAGGTAATGAAATTAAGGCCTTTATAACCTCGAGATGAACTGAAGAAACGGTGTTATCTAAATTCATCTTAACTCATTTAATGCATTTAACCTTTTCATTATCATACCAAATGTCGGTAGTGCGCTGTGGCGTTCTCATCCGTGGTGAGTCAATTTCAAAGATGGTCATCACGTGGGTTCCGACACTGGCAAGTTGACATCAGCGTGCAAATTCATGACATCATGATGTCACGTTTTGGCGCCAAATTTGAAATAATTCCTAACTTGATTCCTGGACTTTGACCTTGCCTGAACCTTGATTTTGCTCCTGTTCTGCGTGTCTATAGAACTACTGCCTGGTTTCTAACTATGACTACTCCTGATCCCTATTGGTTACTGCAAACTTGGACTTTGTCTTGGTCCAGACTTCTCAGTTTGGAGCCAATGGGCCCCTGACATTATAATCAGGCCATGGACCCCACTGAGGAAGCTCCGCCTGATATGGAAAAACTCTGGGAATTAGTGTCCCACATAGAAGCTAGGGATGTAGCGAACTGCCGATTTGGTGTTCGCGAACGCCGTTCGCGAACACCGGAAAAAAATGCGAACGTTCACGAACAGTTCGCAAACTTCGAACACCCGCTAAAATCGTTCGATTCGAACGATCGAAGGATTTTAATCATTCGATCGAAGGATTTTCGTTCGATCAAAGGATTTTCGTTCGATTGAAGGATTTTCATTCGAATCGAACGATCGAAACCATTCGATCGAATGCTTTTCATTAGATCGAATGCTTACAATCGTTCAAATGAATTTTTAGCGGTCGAAGGAATTCGAATGGTCGAATGAATCGAACGCGAACCCAAATTGGCGAACGTCGCGTGACGTTCGCGAACATTCGGCGGACGCGAACGGTCGAAGTTCGCGCGAACAAGTTCGCTGGCGAACAGTTCGCTACATCCCTAATAGAAGCCTATGAAGCTCAGCAGAACTTCATTGGGCAAGTACTTCAGGCTCTTCTTCTTGGATGCCTTTTGTGTCCCCTAGTTCTCACCGTGGCACCACTACCCCACCCTGTGGTCTCTCCAGCTGGTGAGCCCCACATTCCTCCACCGCCTCGGTATAGTGGGGATTCTCTAGCCTGTGCCTTGTACAGTTTGAGTTTCAACCCTCGCAATATACTTCTGAGTGGGCGAAGATGAGGTACGTAAAGACCAGGCTGGAAGGCAAACCACTAGAGTGGGCAACCCCCCTGTGGAAAAATATTCCCCTCTGATCAATGATGTCAATGATTCCTCCAGTCATTCCAAACTGTTTTTGACGTCCCTGTGTGAGTTGCTTGTGCCTCTTCCCAGCTCCTACAAATCTGGCAAGGGAATCGCAGTGCCCAGTGCCATTGAGTATGCTCTTTAAACAATTATAGTAATAAAAATTTGAATAGCAGATAACTAATTTTCTAAGACCTGTTTGAAGATCATGTAGTGAAAAAGTTTTATTACACTGCTATAATTATAAAATGTGTAATCTTTCTTTTTTCAAGTGCCAGATGGGTCGCTAAATACTTTCACTCTATATTAAATGCATGCAAAGGAATATTCTTTGCCCAAAGGAAATATTGCTTGTGTCAAGAATATTTTTCCACATAACTTTCATTATATTTTCCTATTAATGCCTTATAAACCACTCACCACTTCTTTGAATATTATGGAAATGTGCCAAAGCTGGAAACACAAATTTTTTTTTAAGTATGGAACTAAAAGACAAACCCTGTCATTTGTGACCAGGAGACTGTGAAAACTGTTGAATAAGGCAGGAGAAAAGTAGCAAAAACCAGTTGACATTTTTCAGTGAATATTGCTTATTTACTGGAGTGAAATATTGAAGCTTCTATTTTGTAGAAGCATCTGCTACAAGTTAGTCAATGAGGTAATGAAATGAAGGCCTTTAGAACCTCGGGATAAACTGAAGAAACTGTTATCTAAATTCATCTAAACTCATTTAATGCGTTTAACCTTTTCATTATCATACCAAATGTCAGTAGTGTGCTGTGGTGCTCCCGTTCGTGGTGAGTCAATTTCCAAGATGGCTGCGCCCGTCATCATCCCTATGACTGACCCATAGATCTTTTTCCCAGTATAATGCCACCCAGAGGTTGCACTTATCCATTATCTCCTGCCGAAATGTCTGCCATGAAAGAATATATTCAGGAGAATCTTCAGCAGGGGTTCATTTGCCCCTCCACCTCTCCAGCTGGAGCCCGCTTCTTCTTTGTGGATAAGAAAGATGGAGGACTATGTCCATGCATAGACTAAGGGGTCTTAATAAAAATATGGTCAAGAACCGTTACCCCTTGCCCCTAAATTTTCACCAAGCTGGGGCATATAATATAATCTGGGGATGAATGGAAGACAGCTTTCAACACTCAGGATGGGCATTACAAATATCTAGTAATGCTCTTTGGCCTCTGCAATGCCCCAACTGTCTTTCAGGAGTTCTTGAACGGCATCTTCCGAGACTGCTTGAGGAAATCAGTGGTTGTGTAACTGGAGGACATCTTAATTTTCTCCAGAGACTTGGAAAGTCATCACTCCCAGGTGAGGGAGATACTCTCTCATCTAAGGGAAAACTCCCTCTTTGCTAAGTTGGAGAAATCCATCTTCAAGGTGCCCAAAATCCCCTTTCTTGTTTTTTTTTATTTCCCCAGAAGTGTTTGAGATGGATCCCACCAAGATCTCTGTGGTCCAGAAGTGGCCCCTTCTCTTAAGCACCTAGGCCATACAGAGATTCATTGGGTTTGCAAACTACTACCGGCAGTTCCTCAAGGGGTTCTCTTCCTTCATAGCCCCCATATCTGCATTAATTAAAAGGGGAGGTAAACCTAATTCCTGCCCCCTCCTGCCGTGACAGCCTTTCAATCCCCGAAGGATGCTTTTACTTCTGCTTTGGTCCTCTGTCATCCTGACCATCAGTTACCCTTCTTCATCAACGTTGGAGCCAGTGCTATTCTTTCCCAAAGAAAGAATCTGCTGATGGGACGTTACGATATTGGGAATCATGAACTCTTGTCAGTGAAGTTTGCACTTGAGGAGTAGCATCATCTCTTGGAGGGTCACTATCCAGTCACTATTTACACTGATCAGGAATATGGAATTTATACAGACTCTCAAAAGACTAAATCGCTGGCAAGCGAGGTGGGATTCTTCTCCCACTGCAACTTTGTTCTAACCTATCGCCCTGGCTCCAAGAACAGAAATGCGGACCCACTTTCCACAAGTTTTACCCCTGAAGATCGCCATACCAAAGTTTTGGATCCTGTTATTCCTCCAGCCAAAGTCATTGCCTCCATGTTTTGTCACTTTGCCAGTCAAATATTGTCCATTAAGTTATCTGCTACTCCAGATACACCCATTGGAATGGCTTTTGTGGCACCCAAACTCCGTCTCCCCATTTTGCAGCAAACTCATTGTTCCAAGCAGGCTGGACATCCTGGCACTGAAAAGACTTTAGAGCTATTGAATCGACTCGTCTGGTGGCTGACCATATGAAAAGATGTCAAAGACTTTGTTGCTGTCTGCACTATCTGTGCCACCTCCAAGTCATTCCGTCCCATCGGTATATTACAACCTTTACCCATTCCCTCTTGTCCATGAACCCACTTAGCCATGAACTTTATCTTTATTTGGTCTGCCACCAAGACCAACTTGAAAAAGAGTTCTTTGATCCATAAGGATTATGCTGAATTCTTCTCCCCAATATAAGGTGGGGGACAAATAGTGACTTTCTACTGCAGATTCTCCAGGGGGTCTTTACAATTCCTCATTAAATGGAAAGGCTTTGGCCCTGAAGAATGCTCCTGGGAGAAACATACAGATGTTCATGCCCCTCGGTTGGTGAAACCAGGACATAGTGGAGGGGGTACTGTCAGGAATGTGCTGTGGTGCTCCCAAGTCAATTTCCAAGATATCAGTGCCCATGGTCCCGCATGGGTTCCGGTTGTGGTGCGCCGACAGCATGACGTTGCATTATGGTGAAAATTTTTAAATAGAAGGACGCCTAGGACACTGGTTCAATGCCCGATTACAGGATTTGTTATCTGAATTCCTGGGTGTTCCTAAAATTCTTCTTAACTTGATTCCTGGACTTTGACCTTGCCTGAACCTTGATTTTGCTCCTATTCTGCCTGCCTATTGAACTACTGCCTGGATTTTGACTATGACTACTCCTGATCCCTGTTGGTTACTGTGAACTTGGACTTTGCCCTAAAGCTTCCTCCTTGGTCCAGACTTCTCCGCTTGAAGCTGATAGGCCCCTGACATCAAAGCACCATTGTTCACAATGATGAACACATTAATTAGATGGGATGCTGTGACCCCGCCCACCTCAAAGTGAGAGAATGAAAGAGAGAGAGAACAGGAGCTGCACTGCACAGCAAAGGTACTGGTTAACAGTGATTGTGACATATATTTTGGTTCTTTAGCTGTTAAGTTGGTGTTGGGATAGCCACCCAACTGTATTTAGGCTGCCAACTGTGTTTAGCCAGCACTCTGATGCAAGGGTATATTTTTCCTTGTTTTTAATTTCTTTTGATGCTTATTACCAAAGATATAAATAAACTGCAGGCACTTGCCTTTAAGAAGAATGACTTCTGTGACTGCTTTGTTTGTGCTTTGTTTACCCTAAAAGACTGTGGAAAGCGGCCCAAGACACTGACCCAGGTACCCCCACAGATCTATGTGTCACAGGAATAAGTGGGTTAAATGTGTTTAGCTATTTTGTGTTAATAACACAAACAAAAGTGGCTTCATCTGTTTTAGAAATAAGTCTAAAGCAAGTGGATATTCTGAGTTTAAAACTTTTAAAGAAAGTCCAGTTGCTTTAGACTTATTCTTACTAGATACTGTACACCTTGACCTGGATGACTGAAAATCTTAATTTGGTGTTACTGTTCCTTTAAGTTGTAATTCTAATTCTTCTGTTTAACATTATTTTGGTTGAGTTACTCGACCAGCTGTGGGAACCCTGAGAGAATTCCAAGGTTACCAAGCAGACACACAGGCAGAAGAACTTATCATTTATATGTGTAAGTAAGTGTAAGGAGCATGTTTGTATGATGTACATCAATATGCACATCCCATTGTACCCACTTTAGTCTAATGGACACACTCTTGTGCCTTAGTGCTCAAGAACTTTTTAGCGAATGACCCACACAGTCTTAACCATATATACTGTAGATGTTTTCAATATATACTGTATTTAGAGATAGGAGTAGTGGAAATATATCCCTACACACTGACTGCATTTGGCTGCTGCAATTTATGCTCTATACCGTATGTAATTTTTATGAAGAGGTTGCTTTTAAAAAGTCCATTTGGAATTCTAGAAGAAGCTTGGTTTTGCACTGTGATGTGAAGAGTTCACCCAAACATATTTTCTTGATGTTTTATTAAGAAAGGTTATAGACTTCTCACATAAAATGGCCATAGAACACACAAAAGACACAGTATCTTTCAGAAACAGATATTATAATAAATAGAAGAGCATAGCAGTATTCTACAGAATACCACAATGTACCATTATTTGCAGGAAGAAAAGGATTCTACCTTTTAAAAATGAACTGCTGCTTATGGAAGCTCTAGGTGCAAGTGAACCTGTATGAATTAGTGATGGCAATGCTTCTGGTTTCATAGTGGGCACAAGTTCAACAGATTGAAAGAAAGCAATTCTTTGCTAAATGAGCTATGTCCTCATTTGCATGCACATTGAGTTCTTGCAAAGATGATACTGTTACAAACATTTTCCTTGGAATCCCATAAAGCTGGAAATTAAAATCATCCCAGTTAAAAAAAACACAAGCATACAGTGTCATCAATTTATTAGGATCGATGAAAAGCCAAACTCTAAGGTACTGCTGGGGAAAGAATAAAAATGAAGCAATGGACAGACTCGTTTTACAAGAGGAGTTTGTAGCAGCGCAACACAATAAATCTGTTGCAGTGACTGTTCGAGTACAATGCCATGTTTTCAAACAGAACAGAGGTTAAAAGTGTAGAAATGTTGGAGGCTTCAGAGAAATAAGTTACTTCAAGGACTACAATCTCATTTTTATTTCCATGGTTGTGTAGCTCCGTGCACAAGCTCAGCGCATAAGCTTCCAGTAAAACAAACTTAATAAATCAGAATGGCTCTAGTTTGTATCCTGGTTCCCATGATGTATTGAAACAGTGGGCTGAAATGCAAAAGAGTTTATATACTGGTCTGGGACACTCTGGGAATCCTTTTGCCTGGTGCCTGGTCAGCATAATCTATGGTTAAACAGTTCTACAAGGCAACTGCTTACAGAGCATGTTGATTGTCCAAAGGATAGAGAGAAGCAATATTGGAGCAGCTTAGCTGTTCGGCGCGCTGTGTATACAAGAAATCAAAGAAAATATTACTTCTTTTAAAGTTGTAAGTTTGCAGGAGCACAAGTGGTGCCCTTAAACCCCAACCCACAAGTGGTGCCCTTAAACCCCAACCCATGGTTGCATACCATGGATAACAATAATGGCAGGCAGTCTTTAGTTTCACATACAGTAGATCAGACAGTGTAACATTCCTTGATTCTCCTGGGCCCGATAGCAGTTTGAACTCATACTTCTACCTGATGTGTGTTTGTGTATAGATAGATAGATAGATAGATAGATAGATAGATAGATAGATAGATAGATAGATAGATAGATAGATAGATAGATAGATAGATAGATAGATAGATAGATAGATAGATATTTGTAACTTTACATTTGAAGATGGTTAAACTACTGCCATGACAAAAATGCATCTTGAGTGATGTTTGTGTTGCATTCAAGCTTTTACCCTAGTTTGTCAAGCAGTCCAGTGTGTATGATGAAATGATCATTATGTGACCAGATGCAGACGGCACTGTAGACACATTAAGAATATCTTTTTGGTTTTCTCAAAATAGTAGTCCTAATAAAAGCAGGCCAATTCTTGTTTTGTAAACTTAGCCTCAGTTCAGCAATGTATCACATTAGTAAGGCCATCTGATTGGGATGCTTCCTTTATGTCAAGGTATTTGTTTAATGGATTTGTGCACAGTTCTTGTTAGTTGACAATAGACAATCTGCTGAAATACAAAATTGTAATCCTCCTTTGTCATTTTTGTCAATGAGTTTCTAATGCTAACCATGATATTGATTGGATTTCTTTAATGGAGTAGACATGGTAACATGATGTCAGAATGGTTATGAGGAGCTGATGTGCTGTGTAACTACAAACATTCTAAAGCTTGACACAAACTGTTTGAGCAACAGGGCTAAAAATGAAAAAAAAAATGAAAAACAGAGCCACAAAAACTGTACCAAAAATGTACATTAGGAACTAGCAGAAAACAAGTCCAGGTTCAGGCACAGAGTTACAGCAAGCAGCAAGTTGACCGAAACAGACAATAAACCAGGACAAGTGGGAGACAAGAAGAAATTCAATAACAGGCCAGGAATCAAAAGCCAGCAAGTCAAAACCAGATGAGAACAAGGGTAGGCCAGGAACTCAGAACTTGGAGTTCTGTTGGGTTGTTCAAGTCAGGAGCATCCAGATTTTTGACTGCTCTCCTTAACCTCTAGGCCTGGAATTCATCTGGCAAGTTCCCTCGTGACCTATTACTTGGCTTTTCTCTCTCATCTTAGCAGCTTTATTGGTCAGTCAATCAGAGCAATCTATGCCCTATATAATCCCAGTTCCTGTAACACTTCCTGCTTTAACATTAAGGTAGTTTTGGCTTGAGTACTTTGACTTACGCTTACCTCTAGCTCTCAAGAAAAAATGTCAGCACCTGTTTTTCACATCAAAGTAGATAGGTGCAGCTCACATCATGGCCACGCCCATCTGCTTATCCCACAAAGTAATATTAGGCAACACCATGAAAATGATAATCTTCTTCTTTGAAAGACATTATTGAAAAAAGACCTAGCTTGAAAAAAGATTGGTGTTGGTCTGAAACATTGCTGGTGCCCTGGTCAGTACCCTTAATTCAATAAAGGCTTTTAAAGAAGACTATCGTTTTGATGGTGGGGTCTAATACGACTTTATAGCTCTAACTATTCCTTGTGATTAACCTCTATTGCCTTGGTCCTGTTCCTGCCTCTATGCCCGCTCCATCCACTCCTGACTATCAATCCTGTCTTGGTTCTGTTTTGTCCACTCCAGTCTGTCCAGACAATTCATTGCCTTGAGAGCTCATCACCTATCAGATCCATTTATTGGGATTTCCCCTTAAATACGTGTCACAGGGAGGCTAAGATATGGCACAGGTTGTTTGAAGAACTAGGATTAAATAACCCCTTAGTTATTACCTGGAACATGGATCAGGGAATACAGGCAAGAGAAGATGCTCTATTAGGATAACCCAATGGGCATTGACCCATAAATCATCACACCTTATTCCTGTGAAAATGAAGAGGCAGCTAAAACAGCAATATGTATAAAATAATACTTTTGCCACCTGTATGTATGGAATGGAAATATTTTAGACAAAAGGTAAACCGTGGGTCACAAATTTATTCATGCATTAAAATAAAACAAAGTCATACACTTTTTTTTTAAAAAAAAACAAAAAATATGTCCTTTGTTGTCTTGGGGTTTAATTAACCTTTAGCCTGGATAATACTTACAGTACATACTGGTCAAATATACAAATTTTAATAGGCAAAACAGGACATGAATTTGACAAATAGAAGGGGTTATTTCTCCAAACTTATGGGAAAATTATCTCCTGGACTGACTTCCTGTGGTACTGCAATAACTTATTAAGCTAACAATAAAATGTTGGTGCTTTATTGCGTAGGAAACATCTAAATCAATGGCACATATCCTCTGCTACTATAATAGCCAGCGATGAAAATAGAATCCCATAAAAACTACTCAGAGAAAGTTTTAGTTTCAATTACTGTATGGAGAACAAGAAAATGATATGTTTTGAATAAATACACTAGGTGGAGCACAGGAACCAATAATAATAGCACAGACAACTGAAAATAGAGAAAAAAAAGACAGCAATGACGCAAATAACAACTGAACATCAATGTCTATGAAGCTTTTCATATTTAAATCTATATAGCATATTGAAAACAATGTAATAAGCAGTCATTTGATTTGTAACAATGGATTCAATTACAGACTTCATTTATTTTTTTTATTGATATAGCCTACCCCCCTCTTTCTTCGGCATCACACATAGCAGAAATCACTTAGTACAGTCTTGGTACTGTGAATGGAAATAAGCGAATGTTTAGGATGCAGATACAGTACTGAAGTGTCTGTGGATATTAATGTACTATGTGCATGATGAATATAATTGCTGTGCTCTCTGCACTAAGGCTGCAGAGACGCGCAAACATTTGCATTTTTTTCCACAAATATTCTGCATGATCAGTTATTGTATTCATTTACTTATTCTATCCTTAAAAGATATAGTTTTAATATGAACCATTTTTTTTTTTTTAAAAGGAGCATAGGAATACAGGTAAAATATGTATGTGTATATATATATATATATATATATATATATATATATATATATATATATATATATATATATATATATATATATATATATATATATATATATATATATATATATAGGTTAGCAGTTAGACATATAACCATGTCTACAGGTTTATCATGGAAAGAAATCAATTACTACATGGAACTGTATTTATCTTTCTATCACTGTCTACAACACAATCCTAGGGGCTTTTATATGCTTAATAATATAATTCTTAATTAGTGTATCGTAGAATGGTCAATGCAAAACAACTTTTCAATTGACCATTAATATGTTTTTTTTACCTTCTTCTTCTGACTCTTTTCAGCTTTCAAATGGGGGTCACTCAACCAATCTAAAAGAAATAATCATTCTACAAGGCTACAAATTTATTGTTATTGCTACTTTTTATTACTCATCTTTATAATCAGGGCCCCTCCTATTCACAACATGACTTAACTGCCATCATATAGCTCCTTGAATAGGTCTCTTTCAAGAATGACCAAAGATTGGTGCCTTCTGAGTGAGTGAGGCTCTTCAAATGTCTTTAAAAAAAAGGCAATACATAAGAAAAAAATAGCTTTATATGTTATTGCTGCTGAAAAATGTAAAATGTCTAGCTGAACCAACCATTTGTATGGTTAAAGATCAAGGAAGCTTTCAAAGCATAAAACTGCTATTAGCTGGACAGTGAGACTTTAGCTAGCGTTCTTTTATTTCACTGATATATAGCACATTGATGCTCACTGTAGTTCTATTTTCAAACACAATTCCCTGCCACTCAAGAGCTGGTAATATGCAGAACAAAAGGTTGATGAAAAAAGGTGAAGAGTTGAAATTGTGTCTCTGCCACATTTCCCTCAAATTATCTAAACATTGTCTGCATCTTCAAAATATCTTTCATTGACTGAATGTCCTCTACCGCTGAGCTGCTCATAACATGAAGTGACAGAGCATATTTTCCCTTTAAGTTACAGCATACAGTTACAACCCTTTGTTCTATACAAATTGCCAGTACTAATGACATGGACCTGAGACACTATAGATTGAATTGAAGAATCCAGTAGGATTTCCAGCAGTTCAATCATTAATATGATTTATCAATACTTTCCTGACTGTCAGGAACATTTTATTAACTCTGATACCTGTTTCAATTCTGCATAAACTAACAATAATATATATATCATGTAGAATGGAGCATTTAAGTCTAGCATAGCTTTAAGGGAAGGACCTTTGGCTGGAAAGAAAGGTTTAAGGTTATTTCTTTGGGTTGGATGGCAGTTTTTTCATTGGAAGTGCCAAGCATAGTACATGGAGTCAGGAAGAGGTGGGTGGAGGTTTAAGCAAGGGTTATAAGGTAGAATCATCCCTCCCTTCCTACATTTTTCAGTGGTATCATCACAGCCTGGCAGGAATGCTTGCCTGGAGTAATGGGGTATAATAGCTACATAACCTACATAAAAAGCACAAGGATGCTGAAAATTCGTAATAGCAAGACATGTCAGTTGTTATTAAGACCCTGGGGTTGCCTTGTCCTTAATGTGAAAATCCATTACATTTCAGACAGGTTACACCCTTTAGGACCCTTTCTATCCATACCACTGAAAGGAAACTCATTTTCAGAGCAGTCAGAAAAGTGTTCAGAAACATTGGGGCCTCTATTTCTCTTGATATTAGATAAATGCTCATGTATGCATCCTTTCAAAGATCTAGTGGTTTGGCCTATGCATCAGGCCCAGACTGGTAATCTGTGTGTTCTGGCAAATGCCAGAGGGGCTGCTGTAAGATGCCATAGAAAGTCACTATTTAGTGGGCTGGTGGGGGCTGTTTGGGCCTCGGTGTGGCCTGTTGTGGCCTCTGGGTACCTGAAATGCCAGGGCCTATTTTTATTCTCACTCCAGACCTGCTATGCATTGTTACATAGTTACATAGCTAGATTGGGTTGAAAAAAGGCCAAAGTCCATCAAGTTCAACCCCTCCAAATGAAACCCAGCATCCTTACATACACCCCCTCCATACACTTACATAAACTATATGCAGTATACCCATAGACTTACTATAGATTTTAGTATTACAATAGCCTTGGATATTATGTTTGTCCAAGAAATCATCCAAGCCACTCTTAAAGGCATTAACAGAATTAGTCATCACAACAACATCCGGCAGTGAATTCCACAACTTCACTACCCTCATTGTGAAGAACCCCCTATGTTGCTTCAAATGAAAGTTCTTTTCCTCTAGTCTAAAGGGGAGGCCTCTGGTGCGGTGATCCTCTTTATTGGTAAAAAGGTCCCCTGCTATTTGTCTATAATGTCCTCTAATGTACTTGTAAAGTGTAATCATGTCCCCTCTCAAGGGTCTTTTTTCCAGAAAAATTTACTCCAACCTTGACAGTCTACACTCATAATTTAAGTCTTTCCTCCCTCTAACCAGTTTAGTTGCACTTAGGGGCATGTTTACTAACATTGGAGATAAATATCTGGAGAGATTTCTGGAGATGTTGCCCATGGCAACCAATCAGCAATTAGATTTAAACAGCCACAGCCAAGTTATAAAACAAAAGCAAAGATCTGATTGGTTGCTATGGGCAACATCTCCAGAAATCTCTCCAGATATTTATCTCCAATGTTAGTAAACATGCCCCTTAGTCTCTGCACTCTCTCCAGCTCGTTTATATCCCTCTTAAGGACTGGAGTCCAAAACTGCACTGCATACTCCAGATGAGGCCTCACCAGGGACCTATAAAGAGGCATAATTATGTTTTCATCCCTTGAGTTAATGCCCTTTATTATGCAAGACAGAACTGTATTTGCTTTTAGTGACCACATAATGACACTGCCCAGAATTAGACAACTTGTTATCCACAAAAAAAACTTAGATCCTTATAAGTTATGGAAACTCCCAACACACTGCCATTTAGTATATAACTTTCTTTTATGAATTAGCAAACAAGATATTACCTGTACTATTTTGTCTGCAAATTCATGTCATACTCTGAATACAATAAAGAAAATACTAGTAGGACAGTTCCTACATCTTAGACCTGTTGTGATTTTTAAGATTTTGTTTCCGAGTCAATTGAATTATGAGATCGCCTGCAGAGGGTACACTGTGTCCAACCTGTCTGATGCCTTTAGGAGGGCCTTAAAACACCTGGATTAAATCTTTTCGATAAATACCGAGCCCATGACTGTCAGACTGTGAGCACTTATCTGATATTAAGTAATGATATTGAGAAATAGAGGAACCAAATGTTTTTGTAACTGCTCTGGGGCATACATATATGATATCACTGCTTAGAATTTCAAACTGTATTCCCCCAACCATGAATTTAAATATTACATTTTCTATTGCTCGATCGCAGCCTTTTTACTGCAGGTTACCTGGACTGGCCTGCATTAAATGAGAGTGCTTAATGGGTATGATAAAGGTTGGGGCATTTTACTTATTGTCATTGTAACATAGTAACATAGTAACATAGTAAGTAAGGTTGAAAAAAGACACATGTCCATCGAGTTCAACCCTTTTTTTTTTTTATTAACTACCTATCTGCCAGTTGATCCAGAGGAAGGCAAAAAACCCATCTGAAGCCTCTCCAATTTGCCTTAGAGGGGGAAAAATTCCTTCCTGACTCCAAAATGGCAATCGGACTAGTCCCTGGATCAACTTGTACTATGAGCTATTTCCCATAACCCTGTATTCCCTCACTTGCTAAAAAGCCATCCAACCCCTTCTTAAAGCTATCTAATGTATCAGCCTGTACAACTGATTCAGGGAGAGAATTCCACATCTTCACAGCTCTCACTGTAAAAAACCCCTTCCGAATATTTAGGCGGAACCTCTTTTCTTCTAATCGGAATGGGTGACCTCGTGTCAGCTGGAAAGACCTACTGGTAAATAAAGCATTAGAGAGATTATTATATGATCCCCTTATATATTTATACATAGTCATCATATCACCCCTTAAGCGCCTCTTCTCCAGCGTGAACATCCCCAATTTGGCCAGTCTTTCCTCATAGCTAAGATTTTCAATACCTTTTACCAGCTTAGTTGCCCTTCTCTGTACCCTCTCTAATACAATAATGTCCTGTTTGAGTGATGGAGACCAAAACTGTACGGCATATTCTAGATGGGGCCTTACAAGTGCTCTATACAGTGGAAGAATGACCCCCTCCTCCCTTGACTCTATGCCCCTTTTAATACAGCTCAAGACCTTATTTGCCCTTGATGCTGCTGACTGGCATTGCTTGCTACAGACAAGTTTATCATCTACAAGGACTCCAAGGTCCTTTTCCATAATGGATTTGCCTAGTGCAGTCCCATTAAGGGTATAAGTGGCTTGGATATTTTTACATCCTAGGTGCATGACTTTACATTTATCAACATTGAATCTCATTTGCCACTTGGCTGCCCAGAGTGCCAGTTTGTCAAGATCATGTTGCAAGGATGCCACATCCTGGATGGAATTAATTGGGCTGGATAATTTTGTGTCATCTGCAAACACTGATACATTACTTACAACACCCTCCCCTAAGTCATTAATGAACAAGTTAAATAAAAGTGGACCCAATACTGAGCCCTGGGGGACCCCACTAAGAACCTTACTCCAAGTAGAGAATGTCCCATTAACAACTACCCTCTGTACCCGATCCTGTAGCCAGTTTCCTATCCATGTGCAAATGACTTCATTAAGCCCAACAGACCTTAGTTTAGAAAGCAGTCGTTTGTGGGGCACAGTATCAAACGCTTTGGCGAAATCCAAATAGATCACATCTACTGCCCCCCCACTATCCAGAATCTTACTTACCACATCATAAAATGCAATCAAATTCGTCTGACATGACCTATCCTTCATAAAGCCATGCTGATTGTTGCTCATAATGCCATTCATTAGGACAAAATTTTGAATGTGATCCCTTAACAAGCCTTCAAATAATTTGCCCACCACAGATGTCAAGCTTACTGGCCTATAATTGCCAGGCTGAGATCGTAATCCCTTTTTAAATATTGGAATAACATCAGCTTTTCTCCAATCCATAGGCACCATACCAGATGACAGTGAATCTGAGAAAATCAGAAATAAGGGCTGGTCTAAAACTGAACTAAGCTCTCTTAGAACCCGGGGGTGTATGCCATCAGGCCCTGGAGCCTTGTTTACATTAATTTGTATTAAAGCTTTTTGAATCATATCCTGAGTCAGCCACTGACTAGATTGAGCTGAACCATTCGTGCAGTTATTAAGTGAGCCTGTGAACCCAGACTCCTCTATTGTATACACTGAAGAAAAGAACTGATTTAACACATTTGCCTTATCTGTATCTGTTACAACCATACTGGTACCATTATTTAATGGAGCAACACTCTCAACCTGCATCTTTTTACTATTAATATATTTAAAAAACTTTTTAGGGTTAGTTTTCACCTCCACCGCAATTAACTCTTCATTTCTTTTCTTAGCCTTCCGGATTGCTGATTTACAACATTTATTACAGTGTTTATATTCATTAAATGCAGCTTCTGTCCCTACAGATTTGTAGTTTTTAAATGCCTTTCTCTTCTGTCCCATTAACTTCTTTACTTCTGTATTAAGCCACACAGGATGATTCTTAGAGCTTCTACGTTTAGTCCTTAAGGGAATAAATTGAGAACAGTAATGATTTAATATCATTTTAAAGGACAACCATTTCTGTTCTGTGTTTTTAGCTGAAAACCTAATGCCCCAATCAATGCTCTGTAGGGCAGCCCTCAAGGCACTAAAATTAGCTTTTGCAAAATTCATGGTTTTTGTTGCCCCAGTATATTTTTGTTTTTTGCACCAGACATTAAAAGATATAACCTTATGGTCACTATTACCCAGGGGTTCAATGACTTGCACATTTGCTATAAGTTCTGGGTCATTTGAGATCACTAAATCAAGAATAGCATTTTTTCTGGTAGGCTCCTCTACAACCTGTGCTAAAAAATTGTCGTGCAATAAGTTTATAAACTTGTTCCCATTAACTGATCTAGCAGTACCGTTGCTCCAGTCAATATCTGGGTAATTAAAATCCCCCATTATCATTACTTTACCTAAACTAATAGCCTTTTCTATTTGCATTAGGAGCTTTGTCTCTTCCTCCTCACTTACATTAGGGGGTCTATAGCATACGCCTACAATTAATTTGCTGGATTCTTTACAATTGGTGAAGAACTCCACCCATACGACTTCTGCCCCCTTATTTTCTAACATAACCTCCTCCTTTATATGAGCTTTTAAATCCTGCCTAACATACAGACATACCCCTCCTCCTTTTCTATTGCCTCTGTCCCTCCGAAACAAAGTATAGCCACTGATATTTACTGCCCAGTCATGCGACTCATTCAGCCATGTTTCGGCCACACCAATCACATCATATTTTCCTTCCATTGAATGCATATCTGTATATAATTTTTCCAAGTTTATTTGAATCGAGCAATTTTGTTTCTGTAATTAATTCTGGTATGGTCAGGGCGTTATTTAGAAAAGCCTTAAATGTTAATGGTAAAACAGTACACACTTGTGCCCAGGGCCTTGCTGAGATCTGCACATGCAGGAGATTTTAATCCACGAAGAGAGCAGTGCTGGTGGGCACAACAGGGTGCTGAATGATGCTCAAATTAAGAAATCACTAGCGGTGGGAAGGGGTATGCCTAGGTGCCTCCCCAGACTGCCTTATATGAATATAGTGGTACCAAATGCTGACAGCTCTGTATTCATGGAGGAAGTGCAGATGTTTGCACTTTATTTTGAAGGACAAGAACAAGCACCCAAGGTGCAAAATGCAGGGTACAGTGCAAAAAAGAACACTGTAGTTTGCAGACTGCTCTGCAATTTGTAAATGTAGCCCAGGGAGTATAACTGTTTCAGAATACTTAAGAACAGGTATGGGGGCTCATATATACGGACCTCTTATAACCAAAGTGATATATAAACAATAACTTAAAGAGTTGCAGCAATATAACTGGTCCAAAGCAAGATTTCTTAGACCAATACATGAGAAAACAATGTTTAGATCCTTCTAAGCCCTGTGCTTCATCTAGGCAATCCCATTGGGGGTTAAATAAGTAAGTTTAGGAGATTCCTTGTCCTACAACAAATGCTCGTTATACAAAGTGCAAATGTTAAGTAGAACTACTTCTACAGTTCCCATTAAAAGAACAATTCTGTGCATTATATATCTAAATGACAGGGTTGAGTCCAATAATATGCATGATTTTTTTTTCCAGCTTCTCCTTATTGAAATTCCATCCCATCTTAGGGAGTGGATTTAGGAACCATTGTCTGTCATTCCTAGGTTACATTAAACATAAATTAGCATTCAATTACCTTGCTTCTTTCCCACTGACATTTAAACTTTTGTATAAATTAACACTAACAATGACTAATGGAGTTGCATTTCTGAGTGTATCGTCCATTCTTTCTCCTTTACATTTTCATACCCTAGGTTTCGTTTCGTATTACAAAGTAGAACGCTCTTTTTGGAATGATCTTGAAAAAAGTCAGCAAGCATTTTATCTTTCATACTGTAAATAGTTGCAATTAGCCAAGGAAAAAAGGCCATTTTGCCTCTTGCTTGATGATTCATAGTAACATAAGATTGAAATAAAGGAACATGTCCAACAAGTTGAACCTTTTATGTCTAAATAAATCCTGCCTGACTGCTTGCTAATCCAGAGGTAGGCAAAAAAAAACCTTCTGAAGGCTCTCGGGGGAGGGGGGAGAATCCTTCCTGACTCCACAATGGAAATTGGACCAACGCAAGGTGTAGGGAGTGTGGGGTAAAATCATACCTTTATAATATATAAATAACACAAGGAGAATGTTATACATCTGTGCAAACTGTTGTGCAATTGCAATGCAAATAGCTAACTTTAATTTTCAGGGGATTGTATACTAAGGGGCATATTTACCAAGGATTGAATTTCAAACTGAAAAAAACTTCAAATTCAAAAAGACCAACCAAAATGAAGTCAGTCTTTTTTTTTTGTTGAATAGGTCCATTCAGCCAAATTTGAATCATATGAATTGAAAGAATAGCACCTTTGATCGAATTAGATTGAACGTTTTTCCCAAAAAAATGTTTTCAATGTCCACCAATTGACTCCAGATGAGTTCTAGGAGGTCCCCCATAGGCTAAAATAGCAATTCGGTAGGTTTTAGATGGTGAATGGTCGAAGTTGAATTTTTAAACAGACATAATAAATTTCGATATTTGAATTTTCAAATTTGGACTATTCCCGAGTTGAAGTACACAATAAATAGTTCAAAATTTGAATTTTTTTCATTCGAAAATTCACCTCGACCTTTGAGAAATCTGCCCTTAATTGTAAACTATAGGGATATAGTTGGGGTTGTAAAACATCGAAGCAAGTAACACCTCTGTTTTTATTCTGTAAGGACTGGTTCCCATAAACTGTAGATAAAGGGGCAGTGTTTAACATCTTGTGCTGGTTCTCTGTGCCTATTTATTTTATTCTATTTAATCGTATTATCAGCTATTCTGTTCCTTGTTCATTGAAATCAGCAATAAAAATTATTTTATAGAAAACATTAGAAGCCTGAAGATTATTGTCATACCCATAGATACACAAGTGAGTTGGCACTTGTATTAGTAGTTATGTGAAATTGCTGTAAGTAGTAAACCACCTATTCCAATACCTGGATCTTGCTAAAAAGCCACCCAGCCCCTTCTTGAAGCAATCTAATGTATCTGATTCCATTCCAAACTTGAATGTACATAACACACTCTCTCACAAACGCATGCAAACATTTATTTATACACAATTAATCTGGTCTGCATGTGTAGTTATAGTCAGCACACCTCTTTTTAAGGTGCACATTGCTCAATAACCAGGTCCTAGCGGTCATAAACACTATTGCCACACTACAACAGCACAAATTTTTATTTACAAAAAAACAGTTTTATTGTCAATTAATGGAACCTTACAGCAGTTTATTCTAGGGTTGCCATTTGTCCGGTTTCGACCTGGACAGCTCAGTTTTGTAAGGGCTGTTTGAGTCACAAAATGCCTGTCGAGGTTTCTTAATAAGCAAATCCATAAGGATGCTCCTTGAATGATGTGGTGATCAGTTGATTAGTGATGGGCGAATTTGCGCCGTTTCACTTTGCCTGAAAATTCACGAATTTCCAGTGAAATTTACAAAACGGCGAAAAATTTGCGAAATGGCGCCGGCGTCTTTTTTTTTTACGCCGGAATTTTTTTGGGCGAATTTTCGCGGGCGTTTCACGAATTTATTTGCTGGCGGCGAATCTCGCAAATTCGCCCATCACTACAGTTGATCACTGATCAGTGAGCTCATTGCCCTATGTCACCCATCCATGTGGTTTTAAGCCGGCCATAGATGGGCAGATATAATCGTACAAAACTACATTTTGTACATTTTTAAGATCATGTGTGGACTCCAAATCATCCTGGCAATTTCCGTACCATGGTGATCGGTTGTTTAGTTGATAGGTTCGAATTTTCTGACAAATTTTCTGACGCATTTTCTGACGATATCCATGTCACTATTATTTCCGGAACAGAACTTTTGTACAATTGTCTGTCTGTCAATGGCCAAAACATTGACTGATTTTCCCTTTAATCCTATAACTTAAATCTGAATAGTTAGTTTTAGAATGTTCCATGAAATGAACGATTAATATCCGACCATTCATCATACAAGGAATAAAAATTTAAAATCTGAAATCTATGGTCAGCTTTAGCTAAATGAAAACGTGGCAACCCTAGACTGTATAGCAATGTTTCAGGCACCAAATGGCTCTTTATCAAGCTCTTAAAGGATTGTCAATAAAAGTGTTTTTTTTTGTTTTTTTTGGAAGATCCTAGTGTGGAGTTAATGAATCTTAATTCACAATTGTGTGTGCATGATTACAAATCATATGCAAGTTGTGGCTAACATTTCATAGTGAGTATAGTGCTATTTCCCCCATGCAGCATTAAAACACCATTAGCATCTGATACTTGTGGTGCAAGTCAGCTGCTCCTGTGAGTGCAACCCTCTGTAGGAGCCTTGAATAGGTACACTTGAGCACAAGTGTAGGCAAGATGGACACAATGGGTAGTATAGAGAAGTGAAAGGAGTGTGTTTGGACAAAAGTACCTTCAATAAATGTTGTTAATTAAGTTTATCTGACCACAATGACACTTGCAGTGAATGATCTTTATAGTGTGCATGTGTAGGTAAATAATTGAAATATACTGTAGGTGCATAAGGGTTACATTTTGTTCTGGTTATTGTGGAAAAGGGAAAAAAAAGTCTGCTAGTCTTTATGTTTGTTTATACCCTTATTCCTGTTCAATGTCTATGAGAAAATATTTATACGTATGTAAATGAAATGTGGAGTATTATACGTTACACTTCTCTCTGCACTCACGTAGGACCTTGATCCATTGTTTATAATGGAATAGCACTTGCTCTGCCTTGAGGTCAGCTTGCTGTTAGCTGGACAATATGGCAACTCTTTCATTTATCCCTTTTGACTAAGCAGTGTTCCTGTCAATCAGTCCACGCAGGGAACATGGGTCCTCCACAAAAATAACAAGCAGAAAGAACAGCACCGCAATCCTATAATATACGTGACCATCTTTAAAACAGGGAAATGTTTAAATACTTTCAGACAGCAATGAACAAGTAATGAACACAATAAATTCAAGCTATAGAGGAACACATAGGGATTGCTGGCAACAGTTATGTGCTTGTGCCTTACACTGCACAACGTGAATCAATATCTTGTACACAGTCAATCAAATCAAAGAAAGTAAGTCAGCAGAGCTGGTTGGAATTAACACTTGCATGTATCTACTGTATGACCAAAGTTCTGCTATTGGAGTACAGAGTAAGGAATATGGGAAACTAACTGGCACAGTTTCTACCTATATTTCCCTAATCCTACTTCTGGGCACTCTTTCCTCTCAATTATTCTATATAGTTCAGCAATATCTTATATTAGCAGTGCATCATCTGGGAATAATCTGCCTGCTGTTGGCTTTGTTTCCTTATTAAATATTGTATAGGTCCCAACAGAAAGAGAGAAATAATTAATTGCCACACAAGTGTCTGTTCCTGATGATTTTGTAGCCGCCCAAAATACTGTGCAGTTCGACAAAGATCTCTTTTTACATTATTGGAACAAAAGAGACACTGTGATACACTTTTTTGTGAAATATTGCCCCCTCCCATGGTAGTGTGACCCCAAAGCATACAGTGGTGACCCTAAGCAGACAATGTTTGCCCTCAAGCAATTTATAACAGACACAGTGTGAACCCCCCAAGTTTTAGACCTAAGCATTTCAAGAAATACACAGTGGATTATGACAGACACAGTGGTGGCTCCACAGTTTTTCAAAAGATCCAGTCTCCTAGCCCACACTCCTATTCTGTGCAAGAAAAACAATACTGAACAATGTTGGTCTCTATAAAAATATATTGCATAAAACAACTCATGTTTAAAACCCTGCATCATGTAAATAAATCATTTTCATCATATTATACTTTTTTAGTAGTATGTGCCATTGGGTAATCATAAATAGAAGAACTAAGGGCCACCTTCTGGGATGCACACAAACAAACCATACATGTTAGGTCACATGTTAGGTCACATGAGCCAATTAATGGACAAAGTTCTGTATTTTGCTTCCAAAATGTGCACATTTCAGACCTTTTTCTGGATAAAACATTTCAATCTGCACCTTGGAATTGTGCGAGTGCCCTTATACTGCAAAAAGTTAAGACAATCAAGATCCTGTATGGAAACGCATTGATCTCCTGAGCTGTGCCTGTGTCTATGCAATTAAAATAAAGTTCAGCTGGCATTGAGTAATCAGAATAAATGCAATCAAGTGCTATTTACCTACCAGAAAAAAACATCTGAAGTGTAGATTTAAATGCCTATATTTTTTTTAGAGATAAACTAGCCTAGACCAGCATTTAAACAATTGTAGATAAAATGCATATTTTCACCTTATTTGCTGGGGATGAGCAAATGGGGGAAGGAGTTGGTGGTAGTCAGAAGTTTGCGGCAGCTATTAGTGAAGGGGATTAACATGGCATTTATTATTATTAAAATATTTCTGTATCCTATATAATTAAGAGATCTGTACCTGGGCAAATAATGAAAATAAAGAAAATAATTACATTTTTACTTACTAAATGTATGCTTTTTCAGTTCTATTTAACTTTGTGTTAGTCTATTATCCTGCTTGAGTCTGAAAAAAGGAACTGATCTTAAAGGAACAATAAGTAAAAAGTATACCACTCGTGGGAATAAAAACGTTGAAGTTTATTTCAGCAAGTTAAAATCAGTGTCCTGACGCATTTCGTATCACAGATCATATGCCTAGGATTACTCATAATACAATTTCTCTTTGCTACTCACAAATGCTTTAAGGCCACTTCAGCATTTAGAATTGCTTTATATTAAATGCATTTGAGCTGAGCGATATCCAACCGTTGTATGTATGGTAAAGGACCAGTAACATCAAAAAATGTTTTAAAGTAATAAAAAACTGGTGTCTTTGCTTCAGAAACACTACTATTGTTTAAATAAATAAGCTGCTGTGTAGCAATGGGGGCAGCCATTCAAAGAAGAAAAGGCTCAGGTTACACAGCAGATAGCAGATAAGATCTGTAGAACATAATGGTGTTATCTGTTATCTACTATTTAACCTGTGCCACATAGACTTTTTTCAATTTCTGCCGTTGCTACACAGCAGCTTGCTTATATGAACTATAGTAGTGTTTCTGAAGCAAACACATCAGTTTAACCAGTGCAGGGCAATGGCACATGATATTTTCATTACTTTGAAACACTATAATTTTTTTGTGTTACTGTTCCTTTAAGTAACTCAAGTTGAAGGTACCCAGCCATTCATATGCTGATCACAGCGAGTTACTATAGATTTGCAATGTTAATTTTGCATTGAGTGTCTCTTACATGACCCGGGGTAAGAATTTTTTAATTATACTCTAGATAGTTTAAATTAATTTCGATGAACTAGGAAAGTGATTGCATTAATGTTGTAATTATGGAAGAGAAAAAATGGTACAAGGATTTATAATCAAATAAAAATTAGGTTTCCTTTAAAAATATTTTTTTTGCATATATGTCCCCATAATCATAGTCCTCAGTAGAATGTTTATTAATTCAGTGTGCATGAGAACTTGAGCAGATTTCGATGAGCCTTAGAAACATCCTCCGTTTCACAGCTGAATTTTATAGTTGCTACAGACACAACATACATTATTGCCTATTATGCAGCAATATATGAAATCTGCAAAAAAAAGTATTAAAAAATGTATGACTTCTCAAGCAACCTGTTCTGATACAAATAGACATAAACTATTTTGGTTGTCACATGCTTTCTTGTTTAATTGCTGCAAACACATTCCTCCATAAATGAGGAACAGATTGCAAATTGTTACTAAACTCCGTTCATTTTTTTTCCCATTGATAAATGGAAATGCATTTGCGTTTTTATGTTTAATATTTAATAAAACGTAGCAGATAGCATTCGATTTGGAAAAAAATAAATATGATATGATTAGTATCTGATAGTTCCTCTTATATTAACAAGTGGGTGGAATAAACAGGTTCAGATTTAAGTGCATTAATATGAATAACTTTTTTCCTGCTGCCAGTTATAGTGGATTACTAACACAGTCTAATAAACACAAAAGAAAACTATTAATTACCATCTGACCTACTATGTCAGTTTGTTTTACCGCAAGTACCCATTAAATGACTATTAGATTTCTTTCTCCGACATTAAATTCTAATCATAATTCAAAAGTATATTTTTGTACAATAGTCCAAAAGTGCAATTGCTGCCTTCACAACGAGGAGCAGAACAGAATGAAGCAAACTCATGCTTATTAGGCCTGAACATAGGCCAGATAATTAGGGGGAAATTATTTGGTCATCGGTCCCTTTGGTGTTGATTGCTCAGCTTTACAGCAATGTTTGTGCATATGTAAAAATCCAATATTGATTCTAATTGCACAAAGTACAGCAAATATGTCTAATGCAACCACTGATGCTGTTTTTAACAACAGCTCATAAATATATCTTTATATTAACTTAATTTACTGTAATATAACTACATCCTCATCTATAAGTACTGTATACCATTATTACAAGTAAAATTATTTATTAGTATACCTATGAACAAAGTAGACTTGTGAAAATAGTCCAATATGTGGTAGACAAAGGGTTAAACAGATCAAAGTTAATGTCCAGATAAGAAGGTCAAGGCAGGCATCAAATCAACATAGTCAGAAGAATCAGGAACTTAGGAACAGTCAGTAGAATAATTATCGAGCTCCCAGGAACTCACTGAAGTCTGTGGCAACCTTTTCTTTTAAATTTAGTGCAAAACCGTGTGGGATGATTTCAGGATGCTGCAACATGACACATGTGAGGTGTGGGCGCCACTATTTGGAATACAGCACTGAAAAGGAGAGCCGTGCCATTGGGCAATCCATACAACACATTCAAAGCAATTTTGTATATATTTGTGTGCTGGGGTTTATTTTAATAAATGCCTTATTATTTGTAATTGATATAGTTAATTTGGTTTAAAAAGGGACCAATCCATTAAATTTATTCAAAAGAAAACAGGTCCCTTTTTGAATGGTGATTCAAAAATTCGCAAATCTTGGCACCATGCTTGTCCTCAAGGAATCCTGAAAAAGTATTTAAGATGTTTGCCAATCATAGAGATAACCTCTTATAGTGCCCTGGGATGAATATTATCTGGTCCTGCACCCATGTTTACCTAAAGATATTCTTGCTTCTTTTGAATTTCCTCCATTCTTCCACAGTTATATTCATATTATTATAACTGGGTCTATTAAAAAGGAAGTCTTCATTAGCTGGTTCCTCAGGTGGGTATTCAAATACAATATAACTAAGAATTTCTGCTTTTTCTCTGCTCTCATCAACCAATTGACCTTCCTCTAATAATAATGGTACTGTACCACCCTTTCATGCCTATATTATACCTCTCCAAACTAACAATTCTTTGTTGAGTTTGGGTACTTAAGAAGTCTGATCATTTGGTGATATTTTCCAGTTCAGATATTATCAGATATTGATTAAGAGAGATCATCAGCTGACGCTAAGGCTAACACACAGGGGCAGATGTATAAAGGGTCGAAGTGAATTCGAGGGATTTTTCAAAGTAAAAAAATGTGAAATTCAAAGTCATTTTTTGGATACTTCGACCATCGAATAGGATACTACGACTTCGACTTTGAATTAAAATAGTTTGAATATTTAACCATCCGATAATCAAAGTACTGTCTCTTTAAAAAAAACTTTGACTTCAATACTTCGCCAAATTAAACCTGCCAAAGTGCTATGTTAGCCTATGGGGACCTTCTAGAGCATTTTTCTAAGTTTTTGTAAGATGAAGAAAAATCGTTCGGTCAATGGATGAAATACTTTGAATCGTTCATTTTGAAGGATTTCATTGTTCAATCAAATGATTATACTTCGACCGCAAATGGCCAAATTTGAGGTAAAAATTCAATGGTCGAATGTCGAAGCTTTTTCTACTTCGAAATTCGACCTTGATAAGTCTGCCCCACAGCATTCTGAATAATGATGAAAGCAAATAGAGAGGATAGAGGGCCTTGCTCCAGAATTTCACATTTTTTTATTGAGATTCTGAACCCACAGCACCCCACCTCAGCTCTTCCATGTCTCTTAATATTTATATACAGGTATTGGACCTGTTATCCAAAATGCTCGGGACCTGGGGTTTTCCGGATAATGGATCTTTCCGTAATTTGAATCTTCATTCCTTAGGTCTACTAGAAAATCATGTACTTACCAAATCAACCCAATCAGCTGGTTTTGCTTCCAATAAGCAATAATTATATTTTAGCTTGGATCAATTTCAATGTACTATTTTATTATTACAGAAATCAATATTTAAAGTTTGGATTATTTGGATAAAATGGAGTCTATGGGAGACAGATTTTTTTCTGCCTGGCGAAATAATTTTCACTTTTGCAATGTAAGATAATCTTCTAATAGCCTAACATTTTTTGATAAAAAAAATCACTCAAACCCTTTATCTTTTAGCATTTGAGAACTCCTTTTAAAGGTACTTTTGTATCTTTCTCAAGATATACATCTATATCCTCCATATTCTGTATAGTATATGTTCATTTTAAATAATCTGTGTAATGCTTATTTAAAGTCTGCCACTTCAGTCTGCCTAATTAATTGGTGAAGGGTGCTTCAAGTCTATTCATTTTCCTCAGTCCAGCCAGTGACTAATACTGTATGTGTGATCTATGTCCGATGCAAATGAAAAGCATGTAAAGCAGTGCAGAGTATGAATAGTATATGGGAGTCTAAAGAGAAAATAACCTGTGCTATTGTACAGTATGCATGGCCTTTAAAGGGCATGTAAAGTCTAAAATAGAATAAGGCTAGAAATGCTGTATTTTGTATACTAAATATAAACATGAATTTACTGCACCACAAGCCAAATCAAACAAATAATTTATGCTTTCAAAGTTGGCTACAGGGGGTCACCATCTTGTAACTTTGTTAAACATCTTTGCAAGACTAAGACTGTGCACATGCTCAGTGTGGTCTGGGCTGCTTGAGTTCTGCATGGCTGGGAAGTAAGGCGAGGGCTCCCCCTGCTTTTCATAAGTATGATTGTTTCCCTGCTCAGCAGTTAGGGACCATCTGACAATTCCTATCCACAGCAGTAAATAAAGGGAGAATTTCACTGCATACAGTCAGCTTTCTTATAAATACGGTATGCATTTTTTAATTAAAGTATATTGGAGATTTCTTTTTCATTAAAGAAAGTAAAAATGGGATTTTATTTTTTTTGCCTTTACATGCCCTTTAACAGTCTTTTTGAGTTGGTATTATGTTATCTTATTTATAACAGTAAGCATGTTTTATTGCCATGATGGTCAACTTTGAGCAGAGGTATGGATAACAAATTGTATCTAATTTATATGCGCTTACAGGAGATATATAGGATATTTCAATAATCTGCATACTACAAAAACAGCTCATCATGCTTTGGGTACTGTCCAGCAAGTGGGTGACTGTCTATATCTTAAGCATAAACTTGCACTGAATAAATCTAACATTACCTGGAACTACATCAGCTGTGTCAGAAAGTTCTAGTATTTTATAAATTGTTGTTAGGAAATGAAGATATTATATAGTAGGTCATACATGGACATACTGATGGAGAAAGTTTGGGAAGGAAGCCACCTTGTACAGCACTATTTGCTGTACAGTCCCTTATCTGTTACCACTGACTAGTGTACCTCTGCTTCAAAAAATGTGCCAGCCTAGAGTACTGCTTGCTGAGTGCCTCACCACCATGTTTTCTTTGCCAAGTGGCACTGTAGTCTCCAGCAATTCTGTAGAGGTTATGAACAGCATCTCTTGAATGCATTGTGTTGCTCCCTCAAACAGTACCATGGGCTATTGCATTTTTTTTTTAAAAGAGGAACATTGATCCAGGTTAATAAGTAATTGACTGGAATCTCGGTTGGGAACAAGTACAGGGTACTGTTATTACAGAGAGAAAGGAAATATGTTTTTAAAAAATCCATAATCTCTTTCTGGATAACGGGTTTCAGGAAAATGGATCATACACCTGTACCAACATTGCCACAATGAACAGTCTCAAAATTGACAGGTTTAAGCAGAAAAAAATATTTACCAAGAAACTAAAACTCAATTATTTCACAACGTGATCAAAGACTTAAAAATTACTGGTAAAGCAGAATGATTAGTGAGAGGTTGTAGAAATACATTTAAATTACTCCTGAAATTAAAGTTATGGTGCAAAATAAATATTAAATAACGTTCTTCAATAAAAGTGAGTAACTTCCGTGCTGATGTGAAATATATCCTTGTTCCATTTATTGAAATATTAAGCTTTGGCCTGTATACCCAATAAAACATATTAAATAAAAAAATATTAAAAAGATTCATATTTATATATTAGCTTGTCATCTGGCAAAGATCATAAATATATCTGTGGCCAACTTTTCAGACCAGTACTGTTGGGATTTCATTCTCATAGCCTTAGCTTTTTGCTCTATGTTGTGGTTTTATTTGAAGTATCCAATGCCTTAAATGGTTGTGATAGATAAAAACTTAATCTAAGTCCTTTTTAGACTAGTGTGTCAAATGGGAAAGCGAAAGCACAATGGGATACTGGTAACTGCAAGCCTCTGAAGATTCCCAATTGAATCTAGGATGCACTGTGATTAAAAGATCAGCAGCTAGCTTACTTCTCAAATGTATATATATATATATATATATATATATATATATATATATATATATATATATATAGTGCTTATATATAGTGCTTCTTATTATGTAGATGCTACTGGAACAACTCGACCATCAGTACATCAGGTAAGGTAAATGTAGATGTCGAAGGTAAGTATTAAAAATATCATTCCTTATTGCCTTAATACAATAAAACAATAAAATTACCCATCTCTGCTTTTATTATAGGTCACAGATATACAGTAGGTGCACAACATATATTTTGCAAAATCTCTTTAATATTCATCCATTGTATTAATATTCTGTTATGCTATAGAGCCAATGAGGTAGCTGACTGTTTTCATCCAGGACTTCCAGTATCTGTATATTTACTTATGTTATTATTCTGAAGCATAAAAGCAAAGCATATTCATTGCATCTATCTTATTTCCTATACTTCCTTTATCCATTCTTCTATTGTAGAAGGGTTAGCTTGTTTCCACCTCCGAGGAATTAATACAGCTGTTTGTAGAAGTACTGTGTAGTTGTAAAATATTTTTTGTAGTCTCTAAGGGTTCTTACACATGGGCATTTTTTTTTATTTGAGACATAGGTTTGAGCGCACCTAAACACATCAACTAGTTTATTCCATTATTTTCTGCCTGGTTGTATTCATGAGCATTCAGAGTTTTGATGTGTTATATTCACATTACTTCATGTTTTTTAGATGCAACATGTGTCATTTTCTTGTGTTTGTGCATGTTAAGAAAATAGGTTGTGTTCAGCATGTGGTTATAAAAGCATAAAACAACCTGTATGTTTAGGAGACCTTAAAAATCCTCTCAAAATTAAGTATAATGTATAATTAGTTTGTTCACACAAGTTCAAAAATTTCCTTCTGAATTAGCTCCATTCCAAAATATTTTAAATTTTTTTTAAAAATATCACACAATTATCACATACAAACTTTCCTATTGTCGCATTACCTTTCCAACGCATAGCACACTTTTTGGGAATAGCCTACCTATCTGTATTTTTTTGTTTGTTTGTTGTTTTCATTATTAGTTTTTTTAATCCTTTTTTATCAGGCCATTTGTCCCTACAATGTTTACCATAATTGTAATTTGCATTTTTCCCTGAATGTCATCTCTTAAAGATGTGGAGGTTTGGGAATGGGGGTATAGTGTCATTTAACAACTAATGATATGATTGCTTTCAAACAGTTAACAAGTAAATTCTACCTGCTTATTTATTGCTATAGGTAACATTGTTAACATAAAATTTTCTATTTTATTACTTTATTATTTCTCCCCCCAAAAAATGCAATATGTTTTCTTTCAAATTTCAAAACAATTACAAAATTACTGCTCATTTACTAATACCATAATCTAATAACAATCAAAGTGAAACCCAGCACAAGAAATTCTAAGGTTTCCATAGATATTTTGCTTAGGGAATCCATTAACTTATCCTTAGATTTTGCAACACTTGCAATGAGGCATACAAATGCAGATGCAACATGGTACTGGTGCAAGGAAAGGTAGTAGAGCCCATTCATATTCTGGTCCACTATACACTTTTTTTATGAGATAAACCACAATATATTTTTTTAAACGTGTTAAACTTCATAGATTCTTACATTGGCTGCCTATTGGAAAAAAATAGTTTAAGCATTTTGAAGAAGACAAACGTGAGCAGCCATAATTTAAACATTTTAAATAAAAGCTGGGGCTTGCCAAGAAATGCATGTTGTTGTTTTTTTTTGCCTAAGGACAAAAAGTGAAACAACATAGTATAAAAGTATTATTCATGCAGTGAATGGCTTTATGACAAAATCTGATCTTCACTACACAGTAATACTTCCAGTCTGTCAATGGGATCAATAAAATATTTCTTGTCACCTTTTTACCACACCATTTGGCTCTCTTAAATGCAGCTAGATCGAAATGTGGGTTCATGTAAAGCAAGATACAATGTTTACAAACTAGGTATTTAATTTGAATTACAAAATTCTAATTTGAAAGGAGATTTAACCCATAGGACCCCTCGCAACCTCCAAGAGTATATCACTTGGGCGAATTTGTCCCATTTTGTTTTGCCAAAAATTCACCGCCGGCGAAATGACGCCGATGCCCATTTTTTATTTTGACGCACAATGCCATACAAGACTATGGGCATCATTTTTTTGGCGAAACAAGGCGAAAAAATTTGCCCATCCCTACACACTTTACATGTCCAAAGTATAAGAGTTGTAGAGCAGTGTTGGTTGGCATCATCTTTGATGACCATCTAATGACCAAATCCCCCTCATTCCTAGCATGGTGACTGGTGACCAGACCTGACCTGTGGCCCGAGTTACTGTGCTCACTGAGATCCATGATGGGAACCCAAATGAGGTGAACAAAGATTGTAGCCACCAACAACAATGCACAGATTTGTTGTTAAAGTATAAATAGCATGATTAGAAAGACATTGTGGGGTCCTGGTGATGGACCTACCACAGTAAATATTACCTCTTAAGGGCTTTATTTATTTAGATTACTCTAGCTGTTTGATTGAAGAAGAATGTAAAATTGATCTACAGTCAAGCCTAGAGAAGGAAAAACAGCTTTGAAAAAAATGTTTTGATGAATCTTGTTCATAAAATAAAGTAGCAGACTTTTTTTCCTCTCTCTCATTATATTATGAAATCGAACAACCATGATAATATTTAACACTAGTCATAATTCAGTCATTTTGAGAACAGCGGTGACTTTTATGCCAACTTTTCATCTAAATGTGGGCCGGTATAATAAAATGTTCATTTAGGATCAGCAAAGCAAGAAATCATGAATCTGTTTTATTTCATAAAGTTCTGCATAGTTTTCACAGAACAGCTAAAAGACAAGTCAAAAGGCTTCTATGTCAGTATGTAATCATAAGAACACAAATCACACATTAGCAGCAAATTTTCATAGCAATTCAACTTTTCTTAACTTCCCCTACAGAAAGAATCCAATAGACAACAATTATTCTTAACACTGTTACATCACAATATGTTGCTGAGGGACATACATTTGTGGATTCCTATTTATAGGTTTCTGGTCAGCCCTTCAGACCACAGAACATAACTCTGATGTAAATTCCAAGTTTCCATCTGCAGAACTAATTTGCTTTGTTCTGAAATATAAGGAATCATTCATCATGCTATGTCAAACAAAATTAGGTTATTCCATAAGACAATTCATCATTTGAAACAAATTTTGAAGCCCAATGTCAACGATACCTTTGTTGACAACCCGTGTTAGGCTATCATTAGGTGTCACACTCAAATACACTCTGTTGTACCTTATTATGATACCTCAATCTAATTCAAATAACTGATACAACTCATATCTCAATTTCACTTCTGTGAAAATACTGTACATTGCACAGAATGGGCCAGGGAGAAAAACAATACTGCATGGGTACTTTACAGACTGCCTCTACCCCTGAACCTCTTGTATTGGTCTCCTATGCCTATTGTTACAGCACTGATGACCATATAGTTGATGCAATGAAATGCACACAATTCTTGAACACACATCTGAATATTTCTAGATTTTCTATGGTTGACAACATGCACTGGGATCTGCAAAGCAGGTGGAAGCTTGAAAGGGAGGGTCAGTACCATGAGACAAACTCCGTTATGAAAACAGACAAAGAATTTTTCTGGATCTTATTAGCCTGATCAACAACCTGTACCAGGTTACATACAACCCTGGTGGAAGCCTGAAAGAAAGGATCAGTACCATAAGACACATTTAGTTATGAAAACAGACAAAAATATATTGGGTTGACCAACCACCTGGACCATAACCTGGAAAACCTGGAAATCTTAGAGACGGATGTTCTTCCAGATCCAACCAACAACTTGAAAATCATACCTGCATTAATCTGCTGCCCATTTACTACTTGCACAGCGCACCAGGTATTTGTGGCAATCCAACACTGTGCAGGCCTCTCTGTCCTAACTTAACCTGACTAAAGCTGCTCTCGGACTCATTAAATCAGAAAATATATTTTTCCATATTGTTACTAATTAAAGGCAGTCACTCAGATACAAGGTGCGTTTTGTAGGCCATTTCCTTGAGTGAGGACCAATGTGATTGGTTATGTAATTGGTTTAGAATTCCAACTTAAATTTTCATCATTCTCAGCTAGCATCTTGATGGATATTCAGAGTATATGCATATGTATTTAAAGTGATAATGGTTTTTACAGGTACAGATCTACGTACTTGGGTAATTTCTATGGAATGCACTAATTCTGAACACTCACTCAAAAAAAAATGATGATACAGTATCTGACTTTCATCTTAAAACCTATATTATTGCCTTTGTTACTGAAGGCAGCCACAGTGCTCTCTTGAACACCTATGAAATTTAAGGTTTTTTTTATTTTTCAGTTTCTTTTAACAATATATCTTATATATTTCTGTGTTTGTTTCAGTAGTTGTGTATCCATCTGAAATATCTGAGAATAATCGGAGGGTTGTAGTTGAAATCCTAAGCCCTTCAAAATACAAATCTTCACAGTCCTCCTCCAAGGGAAAAGATGGACCCATTAAAATATCTGAGTGACCGCCTTCAGTCAGCAACAATTTTAACTATTTCCCAATGAGTTTGCAATGTATCAAGATCAGTTGAAGTTTTTTTTTAAATTCTAAGTTCAGAATTGTAGTCAATTGCTGGTATTAGGACGAAGCTTTAGGATTAGTGATGGGCGAATAAATTCGGCAGGTGTGAATTTCTGCGTTTCACCACCACGAATAAATTTGCGATACTGTAGTGAAAATTTGGAAGTGCATCAAAAAAGTCGCTTGCGTCAAAACAGTCGCTCGTAAACATTATTCAGACGCCCATCGACTTGGTGTCAAAATTGTCATGGGCGTCAAAATTCATGTTTCGATTCACCGAAAAATTTGCGAATTTTCTGCGAAATTCGTGCATTTTTCGGTGAAGCAAAATGGGACAGATTCGCCCATCACTAATTAAGATATTAGGATCAGAATCAGGACCAGATGTCACCATCAGAGTCAGGATTTAAAGGAGAAGGAAAGGCTAAAATTAAGTAAGCTTTATCAGAAAGGTCTATATAAATACACCAATAAACCCTCAAAGTAATGCTGCTCTGAGTCCTCTGTCAAAAGAAACACCACATTTCTTTGCTTTTATTGTGTACACATGGGCTTCTGTATCAGACTTCCTGTTTTCAGCTTAAACTTCCAGGGCACGGCCTTGAGCATGCTCAGTTTGCTCCTCTCCCCCTCCCTCCTCCCATCCCTACTGTAATCTGAGCTCAGAGCTGTTAGTAAGCAGGGAGAGACTCAGGCAGGAAGTGATGTCACACCAAGCATATATGGCAGCTTCTATCCTAAACAAACAGAGACAGTGTCTAGAGCTGTTTACTCAGGTATGGTAAAGCATTCTGCAGAATAAATATAGCGTTCTATCTTGCACTATTGTGGCTAATCTGTTGGCAATAAACTGTCTTGGAGCTTTCCTTCTCCTTTAATGTAGTGTGAGTCTGATATTTGATCCTGACACTTGATGAAGTGATATGAGCACCATTCAATGGTTGATGATACTATGATACTTCATGTGAACATGAATATGCAGCATTGCATGTCCATCACGTTCAACCTTTTACGTCTATATATAATCTACCTAACTGCTAGTTGATCCAGAGGAAGGCAAAAAAATCCATTTGAAGCCTCTCTGTGTAAAACTTCTCTTGCAACTTTTTCTCAGTATGTACAGCAAAAATACTCTTTAGTCTTAGGGGCACATTTTCTAAGGGTCAAATATCGAGGGTTAATAAAGTAAAATCCTTAGAATTCGAATATCGAATTTAGCGCAAATGCTACGATTGAACGATCAAAGTAAAAATTGTTCGATTTTAATCGATCGATCGAAGGATTTTTCCTCTATCAAAAAAAGCTTAGAAAAGTGATAGGGAAGGTCCCCATAGGCTAACATTGTACCTCGGTAGGTTTAAACTGGCGAAGTATGTAGTCAAAGTTTTTTTTAAAGAGACAGTACTTCGACTATCGAATGGTCAAATAGTCGAACGATTTTTAGTTCGAATCGTTTGAATCAAAGTCGAAGTCAAAGGTCGTAGTAGCCTATTCGATGGTCGAAGTACCCAAAAAAACCTGGAAATTCAGAGTTTCCCTTCCCTCGAGCTTAGTAAATGTGCCCCTTAGTGTATCAGTCAGCAAACTGTCTAAAGCTGTTTATTTGTTTGCACAGTTTGTGTATACGCTGGTTTCCACAATCAATAATGCTTTAGTTAACAGAAATTTTACAACTGTAAACAGAATTGATTTGTTTTTAACTATACCGTCCTGTCATTGCGCATTGACTTCTGTGATTTCCCTTCAGCTAAGATTTGGACAAAGAAACATACAACTTTATCTAATTAATGCCCATTAAGTATATAAGTATATATATTAGGACTCTAATGTGATATGTTAAAATAAATAGGTGAAGATTTTTATGGGTGCGCCGGTTCTGAATTTCGCAGATATGTATTAAATATTACTGTGCACCCCAATTATATATTTATACATATTTTGCATTGTAGTGCGAATACTCAGACTGTTATATATCTATATATCTATACCTATCCATCTATATATACATATATATATATATATATATATATAGCTAGATAGATAGAGAGAGAGAGAGAGAGAGAGAGAGAGAGAGAGAGAGAGAGAGAGAGAGAGAGAGAGAGAGAGAGAGAGAGAGAGCGCGAGAGAGAGAGAGGGAGAGAGAGAGAGAGATAAATATATATATTATGCATGTGCAGATCGACCTATAAAGATTTTACTATTTCACTATGAACCTTGCCAATCTGAAAATTCTTATTAGGAGCAGTTTAGCAACAAGTTCAGTCATTGCAGAGAGGACAGTATGAAAGGCACTTATATGTTTATCTTTTCAAAACATCATCGCATGGGTAATGCCTCTTGCTGCAATGATGCTAAGCAGCATATCTTATCAATTTAGAATACAGATGACTTATCTATCAGTAAAAGAAAAAAAAAAGAAAATACCTGTATATATGTAATCACATACACACCCCCACCACTTTAATCTGAAACCTGTAAGTAATCCCAGGAGGGTCTCACATCAAGTAGACTTCAGAATTGCAGTGACCATAGCGGAGGGCAATTCACCTAGCAGTGAAAATTGTAGGCAATATCAATGACAGCATTCAGAACCCCCAGCACAGAACTCTGCACTTCCTAAAGTGCTCACATCTCCAGCCCCTTCCCACTCATTGAAGATAACTATGCACTGACACTCATAGTAAAAGCACATGGAGCTGAAAAAAAACTGCATACATGTCAATAAACCTGAATAGTAAAATCAATCTGCGGAAGAGCTCTAACCCGAGTAACAGCAGAAATGTGGATTATAGCTGAACAATCCATGGGAAGAATATGATTTTATTACCATTTCTTCCTGCCTGTTCTGTACAGCAATCCAAAGCGGTAACTTCAATTTTTCCGGCTGTGTCTCTTCAGCAAAATTGTCCAGGAGTGTAACACCATAAAGGATATTCCACAGTGCCCAGTGATATGTGTCAGCATTGCCCCCTCCGAGCAGCTAACCTTGGAACAGATCTCCCTTGCTTACTATGCAGTGCCAGGCAAGTAAGAGAAGCACCCGCTGCAGTTCTGTGTAATGTGGAACCTGCTTCTGAATCAAGCCAGGGCGAGGGCTGAATGAGAAGGATGTCCAATCCCCAGGCTTGCAGCTTCAGTGCTCACTTAGACGGGAGATTGAGAGCTATCTCTTGGCTCCCAAGCCAGAGGAAAAAAGAGCCCAGACAGACACGGATCACCCTGGATAGCTCTTTCCCTGGACAGCTCCTTCTGCGTTCCAGTGATTCACCACTTGTGTTCCAGATCTCTGATAATATTCTATTCGCCCTAACCCCCCCCCCCCCAGCACCATCCTGCATAGAAGCAATCACGTACCACTGCCATTTACACACCAGGAGGGATGAAAATGAGCCTATAATGATTATTTAATAATAGGAAAAAAAATGTTTGCTATAATGGAAAAAAGGGGATATTTTTAACGTGACATTGCATGGAAATTGGAAAAATGCTTATTTGTATTCAACAAATTGATTATTTATCCTTGTCATTTCTGTGTAGTTTAAATTAGGCCTGTGCATCTATATTGAGAACATATGCACCGGAAGTGCCCCCCCCCCCCCCCAATAAGAGTTTTCTATTCAAGCAGGGCAAGGTCAGGGGCCCCTGGTCCTCACAATACTGGTTAAATGTTAAAAGGGTTGCAGCATCTGCTGATTCTCTGCCTCTCTCCTGATAACAATGCAGGCTTTCTCAGACAGGCAGCAAGCAGTCTGCTCCTTTTTACTTAGTTTCTTTTCATCCAGAGACAGCTTGGGACCCAGCCTTCTCACATGATCAGTATAGCCAGGAAAATGGGGTGGGCGAAGCATGGGAAACAGCTGGATAGGGAGAGCTGCTGCTAGGTGAGTGGGTGAATCATGACACTTGTTTGCTTGAGTCTGCTTCTCATTGAGTGTGAGTGAAAATATTGAATCTGCTAGTGTATATGTGTGTGTGTGACTCACATATATGTGCATTATTGATTTTAAATGGATTAAAGATTTTAAGTGGGGGGCATGTCTACCTGTGCAATAAATGGGGCATGTCTTCCTGTGCAATAAATGGGGCATGTCTTCCTGTACAATAAATGGGGCATGTCTTCTTGTGCAGTAAGTGGTGGGCATAACTGCCTGTGCAATAAGTGGAGACATGTCTACTTGTGCAGTAAGGCAGGCATGTCTACCTGTGTAATAAGTTGAGAATATAGCTAACTGTGCAGCAAGTGGGGAGTGAGTTCATTGTCAGTCTTCTCATTCACTGGCAGCTCCATTCCTATGTGCCAATCCATCAGCTAAATAATATAACATTTTAATAATTTAATATACTATAGGATATAATTGCTGGCCAGATTACTACATACATTATTATACTACATTCCATACAAAATATGTTTTGGACTTTGTAATTGTTTCAGCTTAGTAATCACACACATAACTGTTTTGCATTTTTAATCAAAACGATATATACTATTTATCTTATTTAACTTGTTATATATGCCCAAAGCACAGATGAATGCTCAAGGACCAGTTTTAGAGACAGTACTGATGGGCAAATGTCTAGCCAGGTGCGAATTTGAGATGAATTTGAGCGTTTTGCCGCAGACAAATAAATTTGCAAACTGTCACCGGAGTCAAAATTGGCATTTTGCAAATTTCGCAGCTACATATACGGGACAAATTCGCCCATCATTAGATATCAGGGCTGTTCCAAAGGAAAGAGGACTCTCCAGTCATGTAACTACCATACAGTAGAACCTGTGACCGGGAGGGGGGGGTATTCAGAGACACAGGGACACAGACGGCTGGGTCTGCTGGATGGTAGTTCCTCTCCCTAAGCCCTTCTGCCTTTTTTTAGACCTCTTATTCGCTCTTTCCCAATTTCCTCTTTCTCCTTTTTAATGTATATTGCATTTCTATTTGATTATTTGCTCCATCTACTTAAACAGCATCCTTGTTCCATTGTGAAGTAATGGATATCTGGGACTTCTATCTGGGTCTCTCTGCCTTCTACATAATCTTTGCACAGCCCACTATGGAAAGCGGAGGGACTTCAAGTCCCACAATTCACCACAAATGAACAGGGTGAAGGAGGGGTGTTGTCTAAGTTTGTTTGGAAAATGGTTCTAAAGAGTAGTGTCTATGTAGCATTTTTACATAATCCCAACTGAATGAGCTCATGTCTAAGGATGAGCGAAAATTTTTCCTCATTTCATCCAGGAAAGATGCCCATAGACTATGGGGTATATTTATCAAAGAGTGAAACTAGAGGTCGCCACAGTCCACTAAAGTGAAATTCCGCCACTCTATTCATTTCTAACGGATTTTGAAACTTTCACCCATTGATAAATACTCTTTTAAAAATCGCATAGAAATGAATGGCATGTAAGGTTTGGTTAGCCCTTGAAAAATTTTAGAATCTTAGGGGGTTATTTATCAAGGTTCGAATTTATCTCAATATCGGCTTCTACAAACTCCGATCTAACCCGCTCTGGTTTTTAATGCTTATTTACATTTTCCTGAAAATTTGCTTTGCGGCTCTGATTTTCACGAATTTTCCCAGAAATCTTTGAATTTTTCTGAGATCTCACCCGAAAGCTCTGAAAACATTGTGAAATTGCCCGAAACCCCTGACACAACCAAAAATCAATGGGACTGTTCCCATTGACTTTTATGCAATCTTGACAGGTTTGAGATGCTGTGTTTTTATATTCGGGCTTTTTAGCCTTCGGGGGTTTAATAAATTCTGAAAAATTTGTGATTTTTTTAAAAGTCCGATTTTATAAAAAAAAAAAATTATGAATTTTTCGGATTTCATGGAATTTCAGGTATTCGGAGCTTAGTAAATAACCCCCTTACACTAAACTAAATTGAATCAAATTAAGCCCAGACGTTGCATTACTCCACCTGAATTTCCCAGGACCAGAACTTTTGGGATATCCACAATCTCAAAGTAACTTGTCTTCAAGTCATATTATGATGTTTACAATGGCCACAAAGAAACTGTTGTTTTTAAATTGGTTGCCTGAAAACACTCCCTTCACCTTGACTGTCTTAAATCACCTTAGCTGGCAAGAAGCAAGAAGCGTAAAGACTGCTGCTGAACCTCATCTTAAACAATCTTCTATCAAAACATGATCAATATTTTGGGACCAATTTGATTCTAGTTGCAAATCTCGAACTTCGGGATTGCTCCAGTTATAATTCTCTGTGTAATGGCTAATTCTGAAGTACTTCTATATCATCTTGAAAGACATTATTCTACTTGTTTAGTGTTTAATATTTACTGAGCATTGTTAGGTATGGTTTATTTTGATTTACTTACTACAGATCTAATAACAGCCTAGGTTACGAAACCAACAATTATTTGAAATTTGTTGTCCTTCTATACTATGTCACCTTAAACTGTTTAGACTTGTTTCATAGTCCATCACTGCACTTCTGTTGTTTTTATTGCTTGTTTAAGTAAAACACAATAAAAATTCTGAAAAGTAGAAATGAATGGAGAGTGCCTGAATTTCACTCTAGTGTACTGTGGCGATCTCTAACTTCACTCTTTGATAAATATACCCCTAAAATGGATAGTAAATAAATGTTGCTCCAAAAAATTCCATTGACACCAATGCATTTGGCAATGTGCCGTTTCACGATTTTTTTTGCAAATTTAATCAAGTCATATTTGTTCAATGTCTATCACTACTCCTGTCAAAAGGGGTGTGTGTGCGTGTATTTTACCTTTAGTAATGAGGGAATGGCTGGCATGAGGTTTGCTGACAGAGCGAGGACAGTACCTTGTGGCATGTTTTAATATTATTTGACACATGTTTTTGATGCTGTTTGCTGTGATTATTTTGCACTAATAAACACTTAGGGGCAGATTCATTAAGGGTCGAATTTCGAAGTTAAAATTACTTCGAAATTCGACCCTCGAATTGAAATCCTTCGACTTCAAATATCGAAGTCGAAGGATTTAGCGCTAATCGTTCGATCGAACGATTAAATCATTCGAATCGAACGATTCGAACGATTTTAATCAAACGATCGAAGGAAAATCCTTCGATCAAAAAAAGCTTAGCAAGCCTATGGGGACCTTCCCCATAGGCTAACATTGACTTCGGTAGGTTTTAACTGTCGAAGTTTTTTTTAAAGGGCAAGTACTTCGACTATCGAATGGTGGAATAGTCGAACGATTTTTACTTCGAATCATTTGATTTAGTTCGAATTCGAACAAATTTAACCAATTCGATGGTCGAAGTACCCAAAAAATACTTCGAAATTCGAATTTTTTTCATTCGAATTCTTCACCCGAATTTTGTGAATCGGCCCCTTGAAGTGAGCGACCACAAACTTTGCACATTATTTATTTCTTAAGTAATACTGGTTATTGGACCCTATGCTAAGGGGCTCACAAGGTATCAGTAAATATCCAAATTGTGAGTCAAGGCACTTGCCACTTAGACAAGGATAACAGCTCAACCCAATTTTGTTGGTTATTGATCCCCCAGAATATTTTCAGTAAATGCAAGTGAGTGATATTACTTACACATACTGTATAAGGAATCCTATAAAGAAAGGTAAAGAAATTGTAAAGGAGCAATATCGGTGCAGATCTCATGGATAGAGAAATGTATGGTTGACTTTTTAATGAAGTAACATACATTTCTAATGTATAATTACATGGCAGAGGTGAAAGTATCTATTGTCTACATATAAATGCATAGACATTGTCAAAGTTGAATAGATGTCATGCATATAGTATTTGTTGCATTTATTATTGAAAATGGTAAATGTAATGGAGCTCAGTAAAGAAAAAGTATGGATTCAAGTTCAGAATATACCGTAAGTGAGAACAAAAAAAATAGTTGCCAATCAGTATTGTCATTCCTAAATTTTAATTATGCAATGTATTTAATCTTGAATTGAACATTAATACATGCCCTTCGCCCCCTATTCCAAAATTGGTTTATGCTCCAGTATGTTTTGTACCAGGTACAGATATAAATATCAAACAAATGTTAAAGAAATTATCTTACTGGTTACTTTAGGCCAATATAACCTCATGACTTTAGATTCCAATTATCTGTGAAGCTGTCAAAGGCACCAGAGAGCACATTAGAATTGTTCAGTATTACAGTCCATGCCTTAGTTATACATTTTCCCATAGACAAGATCGACTAATTATGTATGGCTCATGAGCACGCACTGTGTTTCATTGCAAATAAGTCATCAGAATTTAGCTGTTGTACAAAGTAATGTTATATAACTGCAGAATGATGTAGAATAGGGTGTTCATTTCATATTATCATTGTCTTAACAATGCTACTGCATTTGAGTCACATTTTTATTGTGATGGTAACTAATAGGAAGAAGGAGGAAAGGGATTGTTTGATATACTCTGTGTTTTTGGAGACTTTGAATTTGCTGGATTTGCCATTTATAGCCTTCTTAATAACACTGACCTTCTTATCTCTGCTAATATGTTTAAGCCTATAAGGCTAGAAAAAAAACATTGCTTCTCTTTTTATAGGACTGCAACATCCAGCATTCGTAAAGAGTGTTGACAGTTAATGTTCTAATTCAGGTTGAATTTCTTTCATATAAGATATAATGCCATCCATTGATCGATATAGATCCCATAGGAAGGCCCATTTTTTTTTCTAGTGTTTTTGGATTATTCAGCTTGAAACTAGTTATGTTTCTCCTGACAATTTTTTTTCTAAGTTTAAAGGATCTAATGACATCACTGCAAGTAATCCCATTCCTTTATGCCCCCTGCCCCCTTTCACATACAGTGAATAAAAGAAATGAAGGGAAGGAATGAGCGTTGGGAGCTCTATTTGATAATGAAAGGGAGCAAGAAGACTATGCAATGGGACTGCTCTTGTAGATTGTAAAATTGAATGCACCTTCTGTTGAGAATTATACTATTAGTAAACTCAGTTTCATGTTAAGCAGAGAGCAACATGATCTGCTGTGTCATGAATATTCATGGTTTCACCATGCCTCACTGAATTCTAATATCCATATGTCCTTACTGTACACATCAGCCTATGTTATCATTACTGCTGCTACATCCGTTCATACTAACATAGCAGTAGTGTAGAATGAACCCGATGAAGAAAGTCTTAGGTGTTTTGGATAACAGGCCTGGTTTAAATAAATCTGAATAACAGTGGCCTTTTTAACTTTATAGCCTCAGACCATGCTACCCATAGCTTCCAGCACTTCCTTCTGCCTCATCTTCCATTGCTGACATCATAAGACGCCTGTGACATCAGCAGCAGAGTTTATTTTGGAAGGCAAGGCTTAGCTGCCAAGTTCATATGTAACAGTTATGATGGAGGTATGTTTGCCACTGGAAATATTTAATTAAGGTTTAAGATAAAACAGGACAGAAAGTATGAAGCATACATGAAGCCATACAGAGAGTACACTGCCTGCATTACTACAACCTGTTAAATTTTAAAAATTTTAGAAAATCTCTGCATCTGTAACCCTTTGGAGATATGGGTATATTTAGCTCTTGGGCTTGGATACAAGCAATGGAGTAGACAAGATTAATTATGCTTCAGCACCCCCACAGCCTGAATGATGACACTTAGGGGCCGATTCACCAATGGTCGAATATCGAGGGTTAATTAACCCTTGATATTCGACTAGGAATTGAAATCCTTCGAATTCGAATATCGAATTTGAAGGATTTAGCGCAGGAAATTCGTTCGATCGATCGAAGGATTATTCATTCGATCGAACGATTAAATCCTTCGAATCGAATGATTCGAAGGATTTTAATTCAACGATCGAATGAATATCCTTCAATGAAAAAAACTTAGGCAAGCCTATGGGGACCTTCCCCATAGGCTAACATTGAGTTCGGTAGCTTTTATCTGCCGAACTAGGGGGTTGATTTTTTTTTTAAAGAGACAGTACTTCGACTATCGAATGGTCGAATAGTCGAACGATTTTTAGTTCGAATCGTTCAATAGTCATAGTCGAAGGTCAAAGTAGCCCATTCGATGGTCGAAGTAGCCCAAAAAACACTTCGAAATTCGAAGGTTTTTAAATTCGAATCCTTCACTCGAATTTAGTGAATCGGCCCCTTAGTGATGGGCGAATTTCTCCCGTTTTGCTTTAAAACTCATGAATTTCCAGGAAATTTACCAAACAGCCAAGAATTTGCGAAAAATTTGTGAAACTCGAAAATTGATTAATAATTATGGATGATGCAAATTTTTTTTGACACAGGCGAATTTTCGCGTGAGTTTCATGAATTTATTCACCGGTGGTGAATTGCGGAAATTCAGCAGACAAATTTATTTGGCCATCACTAATGAGACTAGCTTTGACAGATATCATGAACGCAAAATATGAGAAGAAGGAATAATATATGGTGCTCTTCTTTATGGGCCCTGGTACCAGTGATAGTAAATGTATTATACTACAGTGTATCATTTCACTCATAACAATTTTGTGCTTTCTGATTTGTATGAATAGTTCAGGGAAAGCGCCGGTGAAAGTGAAGCTTTGCCGAATATTCTTATTCCAGCAGGATAATGATATCAAGCACAAGACCAAAGAAATAACTGGAGTGTTTCAAGAACAAAAAGTTGAAATTCCTAAAATGGTCTCAGTCCAACAGTGATTCTGTGGCATTGTTTGAATCTTGACTTGAGTTGCAACTAACCTATAAGACCAAGGACAAACCTGCCTGGAAGAAAGGGTCCAGATCACTCTCAAACAGTGTTCAAAGCAGGTACATTGTTACAAAGTAGACTGTCTTTATTAAAATGTGGAGAGTAAACAATAATAATTCAAACAGCATATGTACATTTTTTATAGTTTTGTAATGTAATGTCAAAGTATAAAAACGTACTGTATTTTATTTCTTTAGAATAAAAAGATGACAGAGAACATTTTACTGCAGCTTTTGTTATTTAGTCAAATTAAAGAATTGTTCAAGGGCCTAAACATGTTTGCTAAATATTCTTGTTGCTTTCAAGAGGAAAGAAAGGTTTATAAGGACATTAACGCTAATAGAAAGACATTTGATTACATAATTTGCACAACATTGTAAGTTCAAACAGGTCTTTCTCTTACCAAAGAAGGACACACTTTTTCTTTTGCTTATTTGGCTAATGTAACCTAATAATGTATGGGATTGTGTGCAAGCACGACAGCATGAAGAGGGGTCTGTAGTTGCTTTAGGATAGTTTAAGGACACTTCTTATTGGAAAAATATATCTATTTATAGGAAAGTGTTTAATACTTTTGTTTGCCATATTTCTATAGAGACCTGTCATTCTCAAGTGTATGATTTTCCTTTAATGCAGTTCCTAGCCTGGTGTGCATGTAAACATTGCATTAAAGTTACAGTCCAAACATATTCTTTGCAGTCCTGCATAGTGGTACTGAGCACCCATTTATTCACACTGTCCCCTGCAAAGATGAACAGTCTTACTATTACCCTGAAAGTGCTGTTAGTTCCAGGGTTCTTCTGTATAGAATCTCACTTGCACAACTATTCCACCAGACTCCCCGTAGTTCCCTGGATTCCTGGCTAGAAGGAACCCCAATACTCTGCTACAGTGGTCAATCTGTGGCACAATAAATTGTCAAGGTACTTAAATAATGTAAGTGAGTATAAATTCTGGTAATTCCAGGGTTCCCACAAGTGGGCTGTGTCAATTGGCGCAACAAACTTGCATTATAAAAAAATCACACACTAATGCCATTTTACCATTGAATGACAAAAGAAATGAAGCAGACAACATTGTGGTTAACATAGCAATGCACTTGGATGTTGATATTGTGGGAAAGAATGCCTCATTGTGAAAAAAATGGAGATTTACATCTAAATTAGCACTTTCACACTGTTCTTGCTGTTATAAATAAGTGAAGTGCTGAGGAAAAGTGTATAAACCATAATTAAGCCATTCACCTTCATGCACCCAGACTATACAGTCCACACTCCAAATACAATCTCTTGTTACAATACTTTACAAGGTAAAGTAAAAAAAATATCAAATAGAAACACAACGTTCTACAATCGTTTGATCTTTATAAGTATTATTCTTTTTTTTTACAATTTCTCTTATAAAATTGGGCAAATTTCAATACATATTTAAAGAAAGAAAATCTCTTTAGATCTTTAGACATAATACTATACTGTGGCTAATAACCTAGAGCTGGCAGCTACATGCTAGGAGAGTAGTAAGTGGAGACAAATGAGTCTGCCTTTTATTTTAGAACTTAAAAGAATATATCTGAGAAGACAATTTAACACAGACAGCTGCAATATCAGCTCCCGCTCTCACATTGGACTTTATTAGGTTGGTAGCTTAGTAGGAGTGTAATAAACACACATCAACTTCCTAATTCATTAAATGGTGTTCTTACATATAGTATCTGCACAGCCCTGGGGGATCTTCCAGGAGATAATGCTTGACTGCCCTTGATCCTAGACTCCAACCTCTGGATAATCAGATGCTTTGATTTCATCCATTCATTCTACTTAGCCTTGTAACACTGTCATTCCTAAAACAGACATTACAGTGGTTCTTCACAAGCTTTAATAGGATGTATACCTCAATTCAGCTTTTTTTAAAAAAGAAAATTGTGTGTGTCATTTGAAGAAACGTTTACAAGCTTATTAATTATTCAGATCTTTAAGCTATACATTATAAGTTCTTCATGTTTAAAGGTAATTTGTTGTTCTTCCTGTACACCCTGTATGCTTTAAAAAAAAAAAAAAAAAAAACCAATATATTTGTATGATTGTTATAAATATTCTCCAGGAGGATTTACCGAATTATATGGGGCATATTTACTAAAGGGCAAAGTGGCCATTGCTAGTGAAATTTCACCAGAAATCCAATCCACAGGGACATTGGCCAACAGGCAATTTTTCGCTCAGGCGAACAATCATTGCTCTGTAAATTCACTAACTGCGATTTTTACAGAACATTACCTCTTTCACAAGAGTTTCCTTAGTCACCTTAGACCAGGCAAACTGATAGGATGAAGCTACATCCTCCTCAATCTTATGTCTGTGACATATCCTGCTGAGATGCCACTGAGACGCGACTTTGCACTTTAGTGAATAAGGGGCCCATTCACTAAGTTCGAGTGAAGGAATAGAGGTTTTTTGGCTACTTCGACCATCGATTGGGCTACTTCTACCTTCGACTACGACTTTGAATTGAACGATTCGAACTAAAAATCGTTCGACTATTCGACCATTCGATAGTCGAAGTACTCTCTCTTTAAGAAAAAACTTCGACCCCCTAGTTCGCCACCTAAAAGCTACGGAAGTCCATGTTAGCCTATGGGGAAGGTCCCCATAGGGTTTCCAAGTTTTTTCTGATCGAAGGATAATCCTGCGATCGATGTATTAAAATCCTTTGAATCATTCGATTCAAAGGATTTAATCATTCAATCGAACGATTATTCCTTCGATCTTTCGATCGAATGAATTGCACAAAATCCTTCGACTTCGATATTCGAAGTCCAAGGATTTTAATTCGCCAGTCGAATATCGAGGGTTAATTAACCCTCAATATTCGACCCTTAATACATCTGCCCCTTAGTGTATTGGTAACCAATTTACTCTTGGAAAAGTGTACTGGAACATCCACTGGTGAAAATTCACCCTTTAGTCAATTTGCCCCTATGTTTTATGCATAAACCTCTCACTGTAAGGACAAGCACAAACCTTGGCTTAAAGTACAGTATATACTTTAGATGGGCAGAAAAGAAAAGCCCATGATTGGTGGACTTTTTGACATCTAAGGGCCCCCATATATAAGAGCCCAGAATACACACATTCCTCTATAAGAGCATTAAACAGAGCTCTAATTACAACAATGTATAGAACTAATGTGCAACACAAACCCCTTTAACTACTGGTTAGGCATGAAATACTCATGTAATAATAACCGTTTGCAGCTCTGTACAGTGGTGTAGCCAACTCTGCAGTTGATTGCAGAGGAGCCCTAAGATTAAAACTCAACAGCTACAATGGCCAATTTCATTTTAATTTCTATTCTGAAAGGTACAGTGAACATAACTTGTGTCATCAATAATAAATAGAGTGCATGAAGGCACAAAGATAGTCAATGAGTGATGATGTATTACCTAGGCCAGGAGAAAAGGTAAGAAGTAATGGGATCAGAAGATCAGTGCATTAAAACAAAGGGGAAAATAAGCAGTTACGCATGCCTTTGCAGAACATTTATTAGGGTAAAGTGGAAGTTTCTGGGCTGTAGTTTTTTAATGTATACATAATTTCAGAAATGTGATTGAAGACATCTAATTCCTTGATGTGTTATTTTCTTCAGCGGTTATATAAGTATGTCTTAATATGGTTTTAGCCCAAACTTTGTGATTTCCCCTTGAATTATATTTCTATAACTCCTTTTTGGCAATGGCATTTTAATTTATTTCACAGGATCACTGGGTAACTCCAAAAGAATATTGGCTTGCAGCAATTTTATTTTTATTTGGCTGTTGTTTTGTTTCAGCAGATCTAGGCAAATTCTTTCTAAATAGGCCTCATTGACAAAATAGAGAAAACACTCTCAAAATCAATATTTCAAGGAAAGCAAATAAAATGGCTAGTGCTAGGATATTGCTTCCCCTATGGTGCTGGAATTGTGCAAACATCTTCAGAATCGCCTGACATGAGCTATCACCAGAATTACAAAATAATCATTGCCATGATGCTACAGGGAGCATTTTGTTCTATTTCATCTGGTCAATTTATTATACTTGAAAGCGTACTAGTTTAGATACAACTTTGTCTTTAATGCTGCTCTATTTAAAATAATAATCCCGATTTGCTGTGTATTAGCTAACTATTTCAGATACCATATTTGAGGTTTCTCTAAATGCCACATAGAGCTGCAATGAAGAAGTCAGGCAGAGGATAGAAGCATTATATTGTTTCTTTTTCAGTGTGTTAGTTACCATTGTTTAGCATCTTAAATGTTTCTGTGTCTCATTCTGGAAAAAACACTTTAATGTTAAATCTTTGTTTTCTTTCTTGAAGGGCCTGACCCTTAAACCTTTGAGTTCAGCAACAGCATTAAATAGCAGTAAGAAAACAGAAGTTGGAAAATACTGTAATTTAGAAGATTCATGAAAAGTCAGTGAAACATTTCAACAATTAAATGTTAGAGAGATGTTTCTAAGACATCTCCTTAAGCTAGCAGCTATTAAAATAGCTTTCTAGAAATGTATAGATATTGACAAGGCATGGGCATCCACATATAGGGGCAAGGGGGGGGCACTTGCCCCCCCACCGGACTTTTACTTCATTATAAAGGATATTCTCTTTCCATATGAATGTATATATTGTTTTGTTCTTTTTTTTATATGAACACATTTCTTAAAATTACCATTAAGAACCTGCAATAAGCTTATAAAAGACTTACATCTTATGGCCAGCTCCCCTTTAAATAATGGACCATGCCGATGCCTATTCTACTGCTCAGAGCAGCAGTCCGGATTTAGCTTTGACCCTTCTTTCCGTGAGAAGCTTCCTGCTCCTCAACTGTGATGAAGCAGCTTCTTTCCCAAGGCAGTGTATGTTTGTGTCTGTGTGTGTAAAATGAACTCTTAAGGGGTTATTTACTAAACTCCGAATGCATAAATAACGAAAAATTCAAGATTTTTTTGAATAAAATCTGACTTTTAAAAAAAAATCTCGAATTTTTAGGAATTTATTAAACCAAGAGGATCTGAAAATCCGGCATCTCAGACCTATCGAGGTTGCATATTTGTCAATGGGAGAAGTCCCAATGATTTTTTGATGTGCACTGGGTTTTTGCCAATACCCTGAAAAATCATGAAATCACATGAAAGATCAGTAAAAATCATGAAAATCTGAATTTTCGCGGGTTTTTTTTTCTGATTTTTTCCCCACAGACAAAATTAAAGTGTATTAATAAACAAACCCAACAACTGTGCTGATTAAGTCTGAGTTTTTTTCAGAAAATATTGAGATAAATTCAGACTTTGATAAATAACCCCCTAGGTGTTGTGTGTAAAGACAACTGTGTGTAAAAAGGTCTGACAGACTGTGTGAGTAATAGAGACTATAATGAACCTGTGTAACTACATTCATTATTGAATCTTATAGGTACAGGTTGGCTGTGGGTCTTGCCAACAACCATTCTCTCAGTGTGTTTGCCACAAAGCACATCAACCCTTATAGTTCCTTACCCTGCTGCTCCATTGTATTCTCCACCTATCCATGGCCTCACTCCTCCTCTTTCAACCTTTCCCTTGTCATTCATAGTCATACCTCCCAACAGTCCAGCTTTTGACAGCTCAACCCGCTGTCACGGATTTTTACTGATAAGTCCAGAGTTTCTCTTTGATCTGCTGCACTAAACAGCCAGAAACAGATTCAAAACTTAATTGGGTCTTGGCACACAGCCCAGAATAGATACTTAACATACTTTTGTAACAGTTTGATATAATAAGAACGAAGACTCACTGCTTAAAGGGCAATTTACCTTCATTTGCAAAACTGTAATATAATATAAAAACCACAGAAATGTGTTCAAACTTTTATAACCTGCCAAATTATGTAAAATGAACATGATAATTAGGGGGTGTGGCCACAACATGGGCGTGTCCACAAAAATTGCTGCACTACATGCGCCAAATCTTTTTGTCCCTCTTTCTGTTTCCTAAATGTTGGGAGGTATGCTGAGTTACCCATAAACCCACCTTTTTAATATCCATCTGCCTCACTATTTATATCTGTGCAGATAGAACTATCTATAATATTATAATATATATATTTGCACCTCACCCCTCTCCTGCTCCTCTCCTGTATCCACCTCATTGTTTGTTTTTGGATGGCTCTTATCTGTTTACCCTTCTGCCACACAATGACATACATGTGCAACAGTTATTACTTTATATATTTATAAAAAAAAACTGTTGTTAGGTTTGTGTGGAAACAAAAATATGGGTATAAGTAATTTGTGTAATATGTTATCTTCCTTGTCCCCCCCTTGGGAAATTTTCTGCGGATGCTCATGTGATAAGGTTTCTTGACTTGTGTCGTATTGATAGGCAAGTATTTTAGGGGGGTTATTTATCAAAATCTGAATTTATCTCACTTTTTTCGGAAAGCCACTGACCAAATCCGCATGGACTTTCCCTCCTATTTATCATTACATTTTCACAGAAAATTCATGTGCAGGAAAAGTACCATGAGTTTTTCAGATTTGACACCCAAATACCATGACTTTTTCGGAAACCCAGCTCAAATCTGTCAAACTCGACAGGTCTGAGTTGGAGTACTTTTTTATTTGGACTTTTAATCCCATCCGAATTTAATAAATCACAAAAAAATTCTCTACTGTACTTTTAAAATGTGCTATATTTCATCTCCCCCAGTTCAACAGTATAACTATCTTTATTCCAGAACATTTGCATTCATAAATAACTAAATAAAAATCAACATAACTTTGCATATCATACTGCAGATATGGTATGGTAGGCCCTAATAAAATGTCACTAATTGTTTTATTGTAGGGATGTACCGAATCCAGGATTCGGTTCAGGATTCAGCCGAAATTCAGCCTTTTTCCTAGGGGGTTATTTATCTCAATATTTTCTGCTACAAACTCAGATTAAATCCGCTCTACTTTTTACGCTTATTTATTATTTAATTTTCCCAAAAATTTGCTTTGTGGTAAAAAATCAGATTTTCACAATTTCTTCATATGATTTTCACGAATTTCACCCGAAAACTCTGAAAACTTTCGGGTATTGCATGAAACCCAGCGCACATGAAAAATCACTGGGACTTCTCCCATTGACTTATATGCAACCTCTATAGGTCCGAGATGCTGGATTTTCAGATTCAGACTTTTTCATCCTCAGTGTTTAATAAATTCCAAAAAATGAGTGATTTTTTTAAAAGTCTGATTTTATATAAAAATAAAATCACATTTTTTGTGATTTTTGCATTTGGAGTTTAGTAAATAACCCCCATAGTCATCCAAAAAGTGGCTGGCCAATTCGAATCCAAAATCATCAAGGAAGTAAAAAAAAAATTAAACGCAAGTGCAGCACATTCTTCCCTTTCCTCCTCATTTCCCTAATTTACATATGCAAAATAGGGCTAGGATTTGGTTCTGTATTCAGCTGAATCTTTAACAAAGGATTTGTGATTTGGCTGAATCCTAAAATAGTGGGTTTTTGGTGCATCCCTATTTTGTGGTACACTGCTTTAATGAAATGCCTCTGATGTGCTGTTTCAGATTGGTAAAATATATTGGGAACAGCATTTTTCAGTACCCCCCCAAAAAAAAATCAATTTTGCATTAATTCATGTAGTGACTTTCTGAATATTTAGCACGGAGACACATTTCCTATTAGCTGATCTTAATTTAAACAACTTATGCATCTGTTTCTGGAAACCCGTGGAGGGTTATCAACTTTCTTATTTTATGTCATGGAATTTATTAAAAGATTTGAATATAAGACGAACAATGAAGTAAAAATATAAATACCTTTAAAACCTCTAAAAATTACTAGCAAAACATTTTTTTTTAAAACTCTTAGGGGCCGATTCACTAACTTCGAGTGAAGGATTCGAAGTAAAAAAACGTCAAATTTCGAAGTGTTTTTTGGGCTACTTCGACCATTGAATGGGCTACTTTGACCTACGACTTCGAATCGAAGGATTCAAACTAAAAATCGTTCGACTATTCGACCATTCAATAGTCGAAGTACTGTCTCTTTAAGAAAAAACTTCGACCCCCCTAGTTCGCCATCTAAAAGCTACCAAAGGCTACCCCATAGGCTTTCCTAAGTTTTTTTGATCGAAGGATATTCCTTCGATCGTTGGATTTAAATCCTTCAAATCGTTAGACTCAAAGGATTTAATCGTTCGATCGAAGGAATAATCCTTCGATTGTTCGATCGAACTATTTGCGCTAAAATCCTTCAACTTTGATATTCGAAGTCGAAGTATTTTAATTCCCAGTCAAAAATCGAGGGTTAATTAACCCTCGATATTTGACCCTTGGTGAATCTGCCCCTTAAAGTCTGAATTGATTGATTGATCAGCACAGCTTCTATGATTTCTATAGGACCTCAAAAACTTTTAACTAGTGAATTCTTGTAGTGAAGGTTTTTGTGGTTTTTACACTTAAAAAATTGACTTTTTATAGGAAAACCACAAACGTTTCAAGATTTGTGGAAAAAATAGATATATAATTGTTAGTAAATGGGCATGACTAATTTTAAAATTAAAGTTTTTTTTGTATACCTTGTGAAAAAAATCTTGCATTAAGAGGGTTAGGAAAAGACTAATAAAACAACAAAGCTAGAACAGAATGGAGAAGAGCTAATTGAACACAGCTGTACAATCATCATTTACAACATTTAGAAGAGCAATAAATACACTAAGATATATAAGATACATAATCAGCATAATTTATGATCACTACTTGGCACAGTAAAAAAAAAATCAATAGAGCTGGTTCATCTTTGTATAAGTCAATGAAACATACCATTATAAAATATATAGTAATACAATTTGTCAAATATCTTGCATAAGTAGATCTGTGGTGGTTGAATAATTTGACTATCCAAGTCTCAGAACTATAATTATTATTAGTAGTAGTAGTAGTAGTAAGTAGTAGAAGTATCCAGTTGATTGGAAAGCATGATATACTATGCATGCAAGTTTTTCATTTTGGGTACATAACAGGATACCGCTATATTCCTTTTTGCATCCTCATAAATAAATAGCAGCATTAAATGAAATAAAAACACATGGCACACTGATTTATTAATTTGAAAAATAACATGTGTAGTTTGACAATTAAACCTCACTCCGCAATATACTTATTTAACCCATTCATCACTAATAGTAAGGAAACAAAACAGATATTATTGTATTGATCAGTTTATCAGTGGACTCATAAAAAACTGATAGGATGCATATGGGTCATTAGATACATATCATTGAATACATAATACTGTATATCTAAAATATAGTATGTTTGTAGACACTTATAGGCATTGCCAGAATAAGATTGGATGTGTGGTCTTCAGTTTCTCCTTAAGTGTTCTAGTGGTTTCTCTTACACATTGTACTCCTGAGATCTAACATTATTGACATTAGGCTTTGAGAAAAGTAATAAACATTCAAACAAGAGTTAAAAACATTGATTTGCATGTTTGAGGGTGTAATTGCATATGGATTCATACATATCCAATTATCAGTCAATTGTAAAGCAGTGCATACTGTCCCTTGTACTCAAGTACTCTTACATAAGCCAGCTAAACCTAGTTTCTACAGAGTGAATGAGCAGCTATGGGAGCTGCATGACAAAGTAGTTGGTTGGCCGTACCCTTTTCAGATGGGCCTTCTGGGTTGGGCATGTACAGCTGGAGAGGGTTAATACAGGGTGGACAAGCTTCTAAGGAAGCAGCATTTCAAAGTGGTTGTTTGACCTTACCCTCTGAGCCAGCCATATGAGGCTGGAGGGTGTTCTCTACAGAGTGGGCAGGCTAATCCTGCACCCCATTATTATTAAAAAAAGGTAAGTTTGGTATCCAAATCAAATAGTATTGTAATCTGTAATTGTAATGAATTGTAATCTGGGGTTTTGAAAATTTTCTGCTGAGGATGACTTACTTGAATAGGACTACAACTGGATATCCAATACTCCAATAACACTCACCATTTTAAATATTAGAGTAATTCACAATTTTAGCTGATCAATAAAACTGGACCCATTTCTGGGGGTGGGGCAAAAGGATATTTATAGATTTATAGGGACTATTATGTAACATTCTGAAATTTCTCAAATTTCTACAGTAAATTAATTGCAGTAAAAGAAAAGGGAGGAAGTCTATTTTTTACAATTACTAGGCAAAAAGCCTGCATAAAATGTATCAGTTATTTACTGATGTGTCAAAAGATGTAAAATGATGTTTATTCATAAGGTTTATCTTAGCATTAATGGTATATTCTGTATGTTTATAGTGTATTGTGGGCTTTGATCCAACTTAGACTTAAAAGCAAACATACATTATTTATTGCATGGTTATCTTCTACTTATTTGTTTTTAAATTACCATTAAAATTGATTTCTTTTAAATTTTTTCGATTTTATTCTAATAATAACATCACTAGGTCATAAAGACTGTATATTGGCAGAACTATACTAAACTAAATAATACACTGCTTATTTTGATTTTGTATACTTTTTTTTTTTTTTAATTCCAGTAAAGTTTTATAAAAAAAAAAACACCTCCGATTCACATTCCCACATCACAAGTTGTTAGGACCATCCTTGACTATCTTTGACTTCATTTTTGAAATGTCTAGCTGTAAGCCTTTATTTTGTTGTGGGTTTTTTTTTCTTCAAAATGCAGACATTTTACAGAAGTCTATGTTAATGCTTTAAGCATTCATAATAAAGACATTTGTTCTAGTTTATCTAGTTTATGCACAATGAGCATTTATTGCACTTGAAGTGAAGTTTCTAAAATGAATTATGATTCATATTCCAGTTAATAAAAGTGGTACCCAGTGTGCTTTTAGGGTCATGTTTGCACCAAGGAATAATTTAAAGCCTACTGTAGGTATTTTCATTGAATATAGGAAACTGGTCTTCAATGCAGATAAAGAAAACTGTTTGCAATGCTTCCTTATTAACAATTGAAGCCCTGTATATTTGTTTCATTAAGTAAGGTACATGAATGCTTCCAGTTAACATATTGAACTCTGAAACAACCATTTCTATCTCAACATATCATTAAAGTTTTTTTTACCAAACTTTAGTAATGCACACTAAAAATACTTTCTATTTCTCCTTGCTTAAGCACTCATTCATATTTTGTTCATATTTTGTACCAGAAAGCTTACTTTTTTATAACCTTTATATTCTACTGGCTCAGGACTCAGAAATAAATATGATTGCATATCTTCATTTATCTATCACAATAAACACCGACAAACATATCACAGAGTCTTCCACAGTCAAAGCTTGGAGCATAACGATTTAGGCAGTGAGTTTGTAAAAAGATATGGCAAGCATGGTTTATTTTCTGTAATTATGTATGATCGTAAGGAAAATATTCATTCATCATTTCCACGATGCAGACCTGTTAGCATGAACAGCAATGGAAAATGCTATCTTTAGTTTATAAAAGAGAAGAAAATCCCGAATCCCCAAAACAACACTCTATAAGGCTTATCCAAAAGATAATTCCATAACAGTGAGAAAATGAAAACAAGAAATGTAATCCATGGTGTAATCTGTTTTTTTTACCAGCACATTTAGAACTCTCTATGATTTTATAATTTCCAAATCCACAATAGTATTGACTTATGCATTTTTAAACAATACTTTGAAATCCATTTGAAAGTCAGTATTTATAATATTCATGTTGGGAAAAAAATAGCCAAGCTAAAATATGATCACATAACCATCTCTTTACTGTCAAAAAATAATCCATGCTACCTTCTTAAGTAGGAGTTTAGTATCAAATATTTATTGTTGTAGCTGAAACGTAAAATCTGTGCATTAATATTTGGGAAGTGTATATACTATATATATATATATATATATATATAATGATTTGAAAAATAAATAGGGACAGTATACTAATGAAATGATTATGCTATGTCAAGCTTGTGTTGCAGAAGATACAGCAGAGGGACAAGAATATGACATATGCCTACGGGATAAAGAGGCAAATTAGATTGTCTGCAAAACAGTATTATATAACAAGTCCTGGGGGCCGATTCACTAACTTCGAGTGAAGGTTTCGAAGTAAAAAAACTTCGAATTTCGAAGTGTTTTTTGGGCTACTTCGACCATCGAATGGGCTACTACGACCTTCGACTACGACTTTGAATCGAAGTATTCGAACTAAAAATCGTTCAACTATTCGATAGTCGAAGTACTGTCTCTTTAAGAAAAAACTTCAAACCCTTAGTTCGCCATCTAAAAGCTACCGAATTCAATGTTAGCCTATGGGGAAGGTCCCCATAGGCTTTCCTAAGTTTTTTTGATCGAAGGATATTCCTTCGATCGTTGGATTTTATCGTTCGATTGAAGGAATAATCCTTTGATCGTTCGATCGCACTATTTGTGCTAAAATCCTTCGACTTCGATATTCGAAGTCAAAGGATTTTAATTCCCAGTCGAATATTGAGGGTTAATTAACCCTCGATATTTGACCCTTTGTGAATCGGCCCCTTGATGTCCCTGACTGAGAATGATGTCTTCAGAATAATTGCTGACTGGATGACACCAAAGGGCCCATTTACTTAGTTTGAGCAAAGGAATAGAGGAAAAATAGTTCGAATTTCGAATATGGCTACTTCGACCATCGAATGGGCTACTTCGAACTTCGACTACAACCTTCGACTTCGAAACAAACGATTCAAACTAAAAATTGTTCGACTATTCTACCATTCGATAGTCTAAGTACTGTCTCTTTAAAAAATACTTCGACCCCCTATTTCGCCACCCAAAACCTACCGAGGCCAATTTTAGCCTATGGAGAAGGTCCCCAGAGGCTTCCTAAAAATTTTCTGATCGAAGGAATAGCCTTCGATCAATGAATTAAAATCATTTCATCGTAGGAATAGCGGTAAATCCTTCGACTTCGATATTCAAAGCCAAAGGATTTTACTTTGACGGTCGAATATTGGGGGTTAATTGACCCTCGATATTCGACCCTAGGTAAAAGTGCCCCCAATACTTTTAAATTAAATTAAAGTTAACATTTTTAATAAACAAACAAGCATTCACCTTGCTCTTCATTTGACGCTAGGTGATTTAAGTGGCATCTAAGAACCACATGAAAGTCTGTGTAAGTGCCTTTTTAATGTGGTTTTCAACATAGAGAATGCTGTAAGCAACATTATGTACTCAGAGCCAGTGATAGGTAAATGGCAGTGTTTAGCATGGACCAAACAAACAGATGTGGAGGAGCCAAATGTAATGTCTTTCTATGACCTCTGGGTCAGTGCTAACAGATGTTAGGTATAGTTAGTCTATGCCTTTGGTTACTCTACACTTCATACTTCATAAAATGTTAGAATATAGGATTTCTAACATTTTGGGTCACATTTAATTTGTTATGGAAATGTATTTCCCAAATGAACTAAAAATATCCCTGTAGACTTCTACTGAGTTTTTTTTATGAGAGAAACCACATTAAACTGAATCTGGCCCTTTTTTCATGCTTTGGAGCATTTTACCAGCTATCCCCAAGCAAATATTTATGAATATTAATAAGATATGTATACACATGATGAAATCAAGTTATTATTAATAAACTTTTTTTTTATAAACTGTATTTATCTAAATAAATAAAATTATTTTTCTGAGTTGGTTTCCCTAAATAAATTTGTTTTAGGAGTTATATATTTATATCTTTTTATGATTTTTATAGCTGTTTGTGTTCACTCAGAAGTACTGAATTATTACATTGGTGTAGGTTGACAGCAATAGGAAATGTAACTATTTCCAATGCAAGTATTCACATTTGTAAGAATGAATAGAATGTCAGAACAATCACTAATATTATTTATTTCTTGACTGCATTCAGAACAATGTCCATGTATATATTACTTACGCAGCTCCAACTAGGCACATATAACTTTACCACAGACAATAGAATACAATGAATGTATTAGAAGTGCAGTAATTATGAGCACAGTGAGAGGGTGCTGACCTGCAGGTACTGCAATTTACAAGGTACACAAAACTTTTTCTGCACATTTCAAGAACCAGTGCTGTAAAAGCAAGTCAAATCTACTCCCCCAGAAGAAAAAAATGGAAAATCATACACATTAGATTGATGATATATGTCACTGAACTGTAAAAGTTTGAGGCTAAGCTTATCAGATGAACATAGACACAGTATGCATTGATATTTCTTATGCAGAACAATATACAGTACAGGTATCAAATCCAGAAGACCAGCAGCCATAACATAAGCAGTATACATATCCTATCAAAAAGAAAGAAATTGTTTCTATAGTGAAACGTCAGTAAGAAATGCACTGTCATTAATAAATAAGATCCATACTGGAGATATTCTCACTGAGTTGGATTTGTTTCGTGCCAGTTTATCGAAGAAGTTCTGAAGTTTTGACAGAAAAAATGCTGAACACAATACTGAATATGAGCAATATGAGTTATATTTTATGAGCACTCATGCAAAGCACTTTGGTTATAAAAGCACACCTATTGTACATGATATTATTCAGTTGTCTGCTGTTTTTTCAGGACTTATGTTTGTAGAAAGTTGTTAAAAAAAGTTATGTTGTTCAATTATTTATAATTTGTTAATTATAAAGGGATTTCTTGCTCCAGCAATGATTCTGCTGCTGTCCTCAAAATCACAGCCACTTTTTCTGCAGCTAACAGCTATAAAAAAGGTACATTTGGGACTAGAATTTCCAACTGTAAGCAAGTCCCATGTAGTGAACTCTGGCAAAGAAGTGATATCATCCAAAACCAGTTAATGAGTGATCTTTTATTAGAAGAGTGGCATAACTTCTGACTTGCTCATTACATCACTGTTCTAATGAAATACAGTATCATTCATCCTCTATTGCTTTACAAAATCACCCCCTCCCCAGTTCCAATCTTACCTACCCAGGGCAAGCAGATCGGAGGACATGAGTGGCCAGTAGGTGCACTCCAGTCCCCTTTAAAGAATTTTTGTGGGGAAGAGGGCCTGGAGTGCTGTTGTTATGCCATTGTATTAGACTATACTAGTATTTCTAAAAAGTACAGAAATACATATGGATAGGCTCTGATAGTTAATAATTTATGTTTATGTATCAGTGTCATTGCACCACAACAAAACATTGTAAAAAGTGTTTCTAAGTATTCAGCCCATCAATATTGAGCATATTATGGGTGAAGGGTCATTTGCTTCTTTTATACATTTGGAGAAGATTTGTATTCAACAACACAGTTTGTAAGGAGAACAAAGTGGCAATGCATTGCAATATTTATGTAACGTTCACAGCGGGAAACCGCTATAACAGGAGTTAGTCTCACACTTGGAAGTGGGTATGGTGGAAGCCCAGGGGGATAGCCATAAACAATTTGAGATGGCATAGTGAATTGCTGGTTTAATGGCAACAGAAGATAAAAGGAACAAGCCAAAAATCAAATACAAGATCAAGACAAAGTCATTACCAGGAAATCAGGAGGGCAAGCTGGAACAAGAACACTGGAACAAGAACACTGGAACAAGGATTTCAGGAATACAGGAACAAGGAACGCAGGTCATCCAGGAACAAACAAAATACACTCAATGACTCAGCCCTGAGCAAGGCTCAAGGCTGGGTTTATAAAGGGAAGGTGATTGGGAATAGGAAACACATGAGGGTAATGAAAAGGGAGGAGACCAGGGAGGAGACAAACTGGGAACAGACAAATTCAGGAACATCAATGAAGAGTTCAGGATCAGAACAAAGAGCGCCCAGTGGCTCACAAGGTAAATGCAGCAAGTGTCCGGAGCAGCATAAACAAGAGTTCGAGTCCCAGAAAATGTATCTTTCAGTCATATGAGGTATAACTTAATTCATGGATAGTTGCAAAGAAATCTAGCTTTTCACAATGGTCACCACTTAGCATCTAAATTACCACAGCTGTAAGTGAGTTAATTGTAGCATAGCCAAACCATCCAAGACGTTGAATCCAACTGGCATCAGAAGGGGTAGGATGGGATTCTTTACATATGGAGTGCTAAACTAGTTCTTGCACTTTATGCAGTGAACACTATGCTGTTTTATGCTGCATGTACAAATCAATGAAGAAAATTATAAGTTTGCGTTAATGAATCTATATTGCCCTGCAGTTGTGCTCGAGAGTATAAAGGTTATCAGAAATCAAAATCAAGAGAACAGAAATCAAAATGTATTCAAAGATCTTACCTCAACATTACCATCTTATCAGTGAACCCTCACTCCTTTCCCTCCACTTTACCCATTTTTACTACAAAATTATCTACCGCAAACTATGACCATGAGTTTCTTTTAATATAGTTTTATATAATATTTAAGAACCCAACCCAGCATGCATATTATAAGTACCTCTCTTCTCTGCTCAAACAGAAATAATAATTTTTAATTTTCAGCGGAAATTAAAAAAATTTATCTAAGCTTGGAATAATCACTGCTGACATTAGCAAAACCAAGATCTGCAGATTGTTTTCCTTTTAGAAGACACGTTTGATCATGAGCCTGAGCTTTGTATAATGACATTGTTGGGCAATTTAACCGAATAGATTGGCTGCAATTCATGTTTGTTTGAATGCACACTGTTCTTAAATCCTTGTAGAAAATATCTTATATTTTTATTAAGCTCCCTACCTACCAACTTTTCCCACTGCAAATATGTTTTTTTTTTATAGAGCTACAGGAAGAACTTAATGTCAGAAAAGCTAAAGAGCATATGCATTTCAAATAGAATACAAAAAATAAACTGTAAAAAAACCTGTTTTGGCCCTTGTCTTGGCATTTAACATTTTAAATGATAAATGATTTAAGAACTACAAGTCTGAGCGCTTTTTATTGAAATACACATAAATTACATCTCCAATCTGCCCAGAGATTGCGTTCAGAGGGAACTAACATCAACAGATTTAATTTGCACTGATTTCTGTGATTCTTACAAAGGAAGTGCTTGTATGTTGAAATTAAATTGAAAATGTATGCTGGTCTTGGTATTTTTCTTTTGTACCAAATTGATTTTGTCAGCCCTGCTTCTTTTAACTGTATTTACAATTCTAGAGAACGATGCAAAAGTCAAAATTGTTTAGCATTCCAATAGTAGTACTGTATATTAAAATATTTTCTTTATTTAATCTTTTACCCATTGTGTCAGGAGCATCTTTACAAACGCAGGTCATTTCTATTAGACCTGTCCAAATCACTGCATATTTCTTATTTTTTTAACATCACCAGTAATAAGAATAAAGCATGTGCTTTATTTATAGGGATTCTAAAAAGGCTAGATTAAAAACCAAGAGCTTTTATTTATTTTATTAGCTGTAATTGAGAAAAATAAACAATATCCTAACAGAAAAAAAGATTTTCAGCTCCTTACTGCATATATTTTTTCACCTTAGAGGAACAAAGTCTGTCTGACATAGTTGCTGGGTTAAGTCAGTCTTCAGAACTTACCATTGACATGTACTGTACATACTTACATACTGTAGGCTTCAACATAGACCGGGTTTGACTTAAAACAGCAACTCCCTTTTTGATATAAACAAACACTTCAGTGTGGGGGATACACGATATTACGGATTTCTCAAACACGATTTCCAAAGTATAAAATATTGTACTTTATTTGTTCATTACATATTATCAGCTGAGGTACAGTGCATATGTATCAACACTGACGCGTTTCGTGCCCTTAAGGCACTTCCTCAGAGTGTTACAGGTTTTTTTACTAGACACAACTTTATAGCAACCTTGATTACCAGCAATGCACACTATGTGATTCTTAAAGGTATATTACACATATAAATACAATATGTATATAGATCTTCTCATCTTATCTTCAATACCTCAGTCTATTAAAAGTATTAAAACCACCACAAACCATAAATTTAAAAGAAAGGTTTGTTCCATGTATGCTATTTCTCTTTAGAGGATTGATGGGAAACACATTATAAGTATTTTTAAAGTCTTAATAACCAAGTGTTTACTCTTACATTTATCAGTGTTGATACATATGCACTGTACCTTAGCTGATGTAACGAACAAATAAAGTACAATATTTTATACTTTGGAAATCATGTTTGAGAAATCTGTAATATAGTGTCTGAAGTGATCCCTTTTTGATATAGCTTGTGTTATTTTTAGCTGAAACTCCAGAGAAGCAACAGCTTTATGATGTAACAATATAATGTACAGATCAGGAATTTGGAATTTTTCTGAGAGAAAATTGGTTCATTGCAATGGGGACACAAAGATCCCAAAACCGGTTGGGTCTCTATATTCCCTCCTTAAATCCCATTATCTACTGAAGTGTAATCAGGGTCCCACCTAGCATAAGGACATATCTAAAATATGACCCCTAAACCCTCTGAATGAAATTAAGGTAATATAACAAGTTTCCTCTAGAGTACCTACCCTAAGGGACATTTTGCCATTTACAGTATTTAAAACTGAACAATTATTGACTAAACAATGGAAAACAATGGTATTTTTTTGGAAAACTCAAACTGAAGCAAATAAGAAAGTTATTCTAGTTAGTTGCTTCTAAACATTGGGAGTTTTTCACAGAACCACACTTAAAGATCATAAGAATACAAGTGACTGAAATAAAGTTTTAACTCAAATAAGTAAAAGATACTTTATTAATAAAGTTTAATTACATTGGCGAAAGATTTACTTTGAACTTTAAATTTTCAATCAATCTATTTAGCCATGGCAATTTAGAAATTGTATTGAGACATTTTCTTTAAATCACTTTTCACTTTATTTTAATGTTGCATACTGACATTTTACACTATATAAATCCACATATTACTTCTGCAATTTGCATTCATGAATCTACAACTGCTATATTTTTGTTGTTGTATGAAAAGCTAAAATACTGCTAAGGCTCATTAAAATTTTTAAGAAAATAATTACTTTCCACCAAAATGCATACGATTTTAATTGCACATATCCTTTAAATTGAGTTAATTATGTATTTTATTCTTGTTTTCATGGTCCATGTGCTAAAAGTGTTTTCTTGCCATCCCTTTTGTTATTATTCATAAAAAGCAAGTACTTGAACAAATAACCAACCAATCATTTTTATCACATTGGATCAACTGAAAGAAATCCTTTACTGCGCAGTGGCATGTTACATTATTTAAGCCTTGCATTCAGCAATATCAATAAGCCCTCACAAAGAAAGCTACAATTACAATGTCATGTATAAATCTATTTCCCATCTTGGATGCCATCATTCTGCTTTTGGGACAAAATTATCAAATGAGACTGGCTATAGAATAGCTAGCAGCAGTCACATTGTTTCTTTCTGCCTTGTTTTGTTGTGAAAAAAACTGCACAGAGACAGGAATTTTTATGTGATTATGTTATTTCCTAAGCAATTCATATAACACACACATACTACACCTGTTTCTCTTCTTCAGTTCTTCTGCTATGATGCAATTGCTTTCATATAAAGAGTGTCACATTCAGATATTAATACTGTATACTAGTTCACTGGTTTCAGAAAAATACTAAATTGATTGAATGCACAATTGAAAATGAAAAATAAATCATGTGCCCAAGTACTGAATGCTGCTTTCTGGACTTCATAGGCATACAATGTGAGCATAACAATACTAGTGTGTGTTCATATAGACAAATACAAGAAGTCCTCAGCACTCAACCCTATTTTTAATTTATTTGCCAGGCGCGAATTTGCGCAATTTGCCACCAGCTAATAAATTCACGAAACGCCCGCGAAAATCCGCCCGAAAAAATGCACCGGCGTCAAAACTATATTTTTTTCGGCCGAAAAAAACAGACGCTGGCGCAGTTTTGCAAATTTTTCGCTGTTTTACAAATTTTGCGCTAAATTTGCAAATTTTTCAGCAAAACGGCACAAATTCGCCCATCACTACTCAACCCATTAACAATATATTTAAGACATTGAGACATATGTGCCTTAAGCTACCCAAAAAATGCCGTACTCTTTCAACAAAACAAGGAGTGTTTGTCCATATATATTTAAGCTGGCCAACTATGTAAAAGTCATCCCTGTTATGGCCAGTCCTGCACTCAACTTTAATCTGAATTATTAAGAACGCTATTGCCTCATTATTTATTTACCCAGGGACTATTTTTTACCTACAACTTACTTGCTGCTTTCTAGGTTTAAACTCCCAGACTTGGTTGCCCTTTTATTGGCAACCAGCAGGGTCATGAGACTATAGTTGGAAAGGGTGGAAAACTATATATATATAGTTTCCAACCTCAGTGTAGCAAACTACTAGAGGGTATATTTCATTTTACTCTGGTCCTAAATTTGTAACCTTTTTATCCTGTTATAGTGCTATAATGAGAAACAGTTGGAGTAGGGGTATTGGAACTAAAGAATACAAAAACTGAAGGGATAAATTGATGATACAAAAACTGAAGGGATAAATCTATGAGGCAACACTAACATAGATGCCTGCCAATACAAAGTAACAATCAAATATTTTAAATATTACCTAAAGCATTGTTTTTCAAACTGTAATGTGTAGGTATGATTGAATGACTTTGAATGAGTTTATAAATTATATTGTTAGGGAAGAAATTGGTGTGAATTCTTATACTTTCTATATTACTGTGTAAAAATGCTGCTATTATGAAGATTAATAAACACAATGATCTGAAATTGTTAGGTAATGAGCATTGTTAGGACTGCTAGGACATACTGCTAGTAAATGCATGCTCCCCCCTGGCATATCAAGAAACCACAGAAACAGAAGAGGTGGGAGGATGATTTGTGGATAAAAGTTGGCCACAGCATTATTTGATTGTTTAATTGCCACACTGAAAGCCTTTTTTATGTAAACAGATATTTATTCAAAAAAATACAAAACCAATTAAAGCCATTGCCACAGATCACAAATGTAAGAAGAGGGCAAGGACACATTACAATCATTAAGCAGAGGTAGATTAAAATTGTTTTTTTTTCTAACGGGGACGTTTTTGTCTTGGTGACTTTAGTCTCTGACTTTTTTGTCTCTACAACTTTTTTTGTACAAATGCATTAAAGACAATGGGCGGTTTTTCCTTGCAGGGACTTTTTTGTTTCTGTGACTTTTTTGTCCCTGCTACTTTTTTGTCCAACTGCATTAAAATCACTGGGCTCAATTTCTTCCAGCGGCTCTTTTGTTTTGGCGTCTTTTTTGTTTCAGGAAAAGATTTGCAGGTGGCAAAATATAAAATTTCGCTGCAAATCCATGTCTGGCGAAAAAAATCATTAATCACTAGTGATCTAGAGAATCTGACTAGTTTCGCTTGACCAAAAATTAGCGAAAATTTTGCCAAATGCATTGAAGTCTAGGGGCAACCATTTTTTTTTTGACGTGTAACTATTTTTTTCATCCATTGGAGTTTATGGGTGTCTTTTTTACAGCAAAACCTGGTGAAACATTTCACTCATCACTTCACTACTCATCACTAATGGGGCGAAAAGGCCAATACAGTTTCCAAATGATTTGATTGTTAGTTAAAGTACCAAACAGAAAATATAAGTATAATTGCAGGAAATAGACAATAGAAGGACTAACAGTCTACAAAATGAACTTAATTAAAACAATTTAAGGTGGAAATGATTAAAATTGCAAGAACATTCCTCCTGCCATTTCATGACACCCTTTAGCATTTTTAAAGTAAGTAGTTCAAAATAGAGACACGATTTATGCAAATGAATATCGAGTGTCAATATGATAATACGTATTAATGTGTTACTCATAATGTGTTATTCAGTATACTTCTAAGTTGTTGCAGCCAAAATCCTTCCCTTCTTAACATTTTGGAAGATTAGAAACAATTTGCAAAGCTCATTATTGTACCTTTTTCTTATGAAATCAGGTCACCTAGATTCTAAATTGTGGCAAGCCAATTTTCCCTAATGCAATGCTAGTTTGTTCAAACAAATGAATAGAAAGGGATTACAAATCAATCTTTAAAACAAAACAAATAAAAGAATAAATTAATACATATATTTATTATTAAGCACATACAGTATGTATAGGAAATCTAAGTTGTTGGAAACTTTCTTCCGTATGTTCATGAGCTGGTTATGCAGCATTGTGGAGTTAGTGTATTAAAGGAGAAAGAAAGGTTAAAACTAAGTAAGCCTTATCAGAAAGGTCCATCTAAATATACCAGTAAACACCTAAAGTAGTGCTGCTCTGAGTCCACTGTCAAAAGAAATGCAGCATTTCTTTCCTTATATTGTGTACTCATGAGCTTCTGATTCAGACTTTATGCCTTCAGCTTAAACCTCATTGCCCTGGGCAAGAGCATGCTCAGTTTGCTCCCCCCCCCCTTCTCTACTGTTATCTGAGCCCAGAGCTATAAGTGAGCAGGGAGAGACTCAGGCAGGAAGTGATGTCACACCACATTAATACTGCAGCTCCTATTCTAAACAATCAGAGAGTTTCTAGAGCTTTTTATTCATGTATGGTAAAACATTCTATAGAAAAAATATAGCATTCTAGCTTGCACTATTGCAGCTAATCTATTGGTAATAAAATGCCTCTGTAGATTTCCTTCTCCTTTAACTGATAACCAAGATTTAGTGATCAACTAGTAATGGTGATACATTGATTACAGAGCACTCTTGCTCTTACATGAATTTGTAACTGGTGCATGCTGCTAGGAATGCATAAGCACAAGTACATCTACTGCACATTCAAAATATTTAACTTAAAGGAAAACTATACCCCCCAAACAATGTAGGTCTCTATTAAAAGATACTGAGTAAAACAGCTCATGTGTAAAACCCTGCTTCATGTAAATAAACCATTAGCATAATAATACAGTTTTTTAGTAGTATGTGCCATTGGGTAATCATAAATAGAAAATTGCCATTTTAAAAAATAAGGGCCACCCCCTGAGATCGTAAGATTCACTGTGCACACATACAAACCACATGTAAGGTCACATGAGCCAATTAACAGACAGAGTTCTGCCTTTTGCTTCCTCACTTCTTCCTGTTACAGTTAGTGTTGTAGTATTTCTGGTCAGGTGATCTCTGAGGCAGCACAGATAGAGTCACGAAATGGTGGTTCAAGGCAAGAGATGTAAAAGGGCAATATTTATGTAAATATATATTCCAGTTTGGTAAGATTCTTTAATATGTCATTCAATTTGATATAAACTATCTGTTGCTTAAGTATTCATTTTGGGGGTATAGTTTTCCTTTAATGTAAGATTTGCTTCCTTAATCCCATAATTCTGAATTTTAATTGTACATGAGTGTAAGAATGAATTGTGCATGCATTTTCTGGTCTCATATATATAACAAACAAGGGAAAGATGTGCTCACCACTAATTTTTAAAAACATTAGGTGGGGGTGCAATGAGGCTGTGACCACAAAATACATATAGACAAATACAAGAGTCCTCTGCACTCAACTCATTATAATTATATTTAAGACAGAGACATTTTGTGCATACTGCTACTGAAAAATGCCTTACCCTTTAAACAAAACAGGGATTATTTGTCCATATATTGCAATATATTTAAGCTGGCCAACTACGTCAAAGTCATCCAATATCTGGCCACCCTTCCCAGCTATAGTCAGGTGATCCCACTGGTGTCTAATAAAAGTGCAGCCGAGTTTAGGATTTTACTTTGAAAGCAGCAAGTAAGTTGCAGGTAAAACTTAGTCCCTTTGTAAAATGTATAATGAAGCAATAGAATTCTTAATGAATATTAATCGTAGGAGTGGCCAGATATGGGATGGCTTAAATATATTGCAATATATGGACAAACAATCCCTGTTTTGTTTAAAGGGTAAGGCATTTTTCAGTAGCAGTATGCACAATATGTCTCTGTCTTAAATATATTGATAATGGGTTGAGTGCAGAGGACTCTTGTATTTGACTATATGTATTTTGTGGTCACAGCCTCATTGCACCCCCGCCTAATGGTTTTAATAATTAGTGGTGAGCACATCTTTCCCTTGTTTGTTATAGTTCTACAGGAGCAGTGACCAGCTCCATGTTGTAGCTCCCATCCTTCCCAGCTATAGTCAGGTGATCCCACTGGTGTCTAATTAAAGGACAACCAAGTTTAGGATTTTAGAAAGCAGCTAGTAAGTTGCAGGTAAAACTTAGTCCCTTTGTAAAATGTATAATGAAGCAATAGAATTCTTAATGAATCAGATGAAAATTGAGCATAGGTCTGGTCAGATATGGGATGACTGTTTAAAGGGTAAGGCATTTTTCAGTAGCAGTATGCACAAAATGTCTCTGTCTTAAAGTCTTAAATATATTGATAATGGGTTGAGTCCAGAGGACTCTTGTATATATATATATATATATATATATAGATATATATATATATATATATATATATATATATATATATATATATATATAAATATATATATATATATATATATACGTTGTATTGTTATGTTTCAGTACTTAAGTGTTTAAAAGAAGTTTACACTATTAAAATGCATAGCCACTGGATAATTTATTGTGGCACTAATATCACACTGGGGCGATAACAGTATGGATTCCAAGTCTCCACTAAGTGGGAGATTTACAGGGGTTGGAAAGGTTAAGTGCCTCCACCCAGGTCTAAAACCACATAGTGGTGGGCATACAACTCCCTGGGAACTGCAGCAGCAGTGATTTTGGTACCCAATATAGCAGACAATAAACCAAACAATAGGTAAAACTGTAATACAGTATACTGCAATAAGGACAGTAAAATAACAGTAATATGATGAATGTTAGACATTATAATAATGATCATCACTTGTAGGAAAATGACCAGTGTCACTTTAAGATTGGTAAGTGTGCATACTATGGATCTGCGGGGATATAGCAAAGTAGTAGCAGAATTTTGTGTTGTAACACCAGATTGATGCAACCGGGGCTGTGTAAAGTAAAGGTCTCGCCAACTCCTAGTGGTATTGGAAGAGAAAGTCTGGCAGCTTTAATCCACACTGAGCTTGGAATGCTGGTATAGGAGAAGAGTTTCTGAATTCCTGAGGAGATGTGTCACGGAGGCTGATGGGAAATTCACAGGTCAGATCAAGTGTACACGATGGATAAATGTTCTGCAGGTGAAACCCCTCACTCCCAACTTGTACAGGTCAGTAGGTATACGCACAAGAGAGAAGAAAAGATTGCAGGCTGGCTTTCAGGAGTAGGGATGTAGCGAACTGTTCTGCTGCGAACTAGTTTGCGCGAACTTCGACCGTTCGCGTCCGCCGAATGTTCGCGAACGTTTGTGAACGTTCGCATTTTGAGTTCACGTTCGATTCGAATACAAATCGTTCGACCATTCGAATTCCTTCGACCGCTAAAAATCGAACGATTTCCATTCGTTCGAACGATTGTAAGCATTCGATCGAATGATTTTCATTCAATCGAACGATTTTTAAAATGTTCGATCGAATGATTTTTCATTCGTTCGAATGCTTAATCCGTTCGATCGTTCGATTCGAATGAAAATCCTTCGATCGAATGATTAAAATCCTTCGATCGTTCGAATCGAACGATTTTAGCGGGTGTTCGAAGTTCGCGAACTGTCCGCGAACGTTCACATTTTTTGCCGGTGTTCGCAAACGGCGTTCGCGAACACCAAATCGGCAGTTCGCTACATCCCTATTCAGGAGTACATGCTTTTCTTACTTGTTTTCTTCCTGGAAAAGATCTACCTAACTTTCATTTTGGCCTCCAAACCTCCTCCAGTGAGGTCAGACGCAAGTCCTTCTTGCTGATTGACCAGGGTATGGCTAAAAACTGTGACACGACAGTACAAGCAGCTGCCAGGTTTTTGGTGGACACAGATTTAAAGTCATGATGTTATGTATTAATGGAAAGGGCAAGTAATACCCCCTACATTTATATAATAAAAAGTGACATTTTAAAGAACCTTTGCACCAGTTTATGAATGACTATAGGGCTTATTCACAAATGCAAGAGCACTTGAAGTCAGACTGGGCATGTTTTACCCTCCTTGCTCTTCCATATAGTTACATATAGTTACACTGAACTGTTTGTTCATTCCGCCTCTTACAATTAAATATTGTCCATATATTTCAGGGGGTATATTCACTCTTTGATAAATATACACCCTTCCCCTTTATTACTGTGTTGGTAGTCTAGCTAAAAACAGAAGGAAAAAAAAAGAATTACAAGTTTGACTTATAACCAAGGGCATATTGTATTGTTGTTACTGAGAGTAGCCTTAATGATTGTAATTAAAAAAGAACAATTTATTTTGATGTCAGCTCTTTTCTTAGAATTGTTAGCTATAGCATAACAATCTGAATTTGCAAAGATGAAAAATTATTAAAGCTGCCATAAGACAGGATGAGAGATTTATTCTCCATATTTTCATTTAGAAGAGAATTAAATAGACTGAGCATGAGATTGCTGGGTGAACTTTGGTGTAAATGGCTCATGGTTATATTTTTCACACAAATTAATTATGTCTTTCATTTAAGTAGTCATTTTTCCAATTTAGCAAAAGCTAATTTTTTTCTCAATCCTTCCATGAGTGCTGTTCAAAGGTGTAGACTCAACATTGTTTACCCTCAAATGATACAGCCCACATTTATGACTTCACAGTGATGCTGCCAAAAAAATGCCAGCAAGCATAAAGGCCACTGTTTTGAAGTTATTACTTCAAATATATTATCATTAAGGGGGTTATTTGCTAAAATCTGAAAATTTCTCACTATTTTCACAAACCCACTTTGATCAAACTCCTGTGCATATTTTTACTATATTAATCAATACATTTACTAGAAAAAATCTTGTGAGGGAAAAGACTCGAAATTGTAAAAAAAAAATCTGAATTGTACAATTTTTTTAGATTATCACGAGAAAACCACAAATGATGTTTGTCGTCTCCATTTTGTCGTCTCCATTTTTTTTATTGAGGCCAGCGAATTTTCGCAGCTGTTTAGCAAATTTATTTGCTGGCAGCGAATCGCGCAAATTCGCCACAAATTCGCACCTGGCAAATAATTTCACCCATCACTAGCGAAACCCAGTGATATCTTCCAATTGTAAATCGGACACCTGCCATAGACTTCTACATGACCTTGGTAGGTTTAAGATGAAGTATTTTTTTTATTCAGGTTTTAATAAATCACAAAAAAAGTTTAGTTTTTTTTCCTATGAAAAAAACATTTTCCCCTTTAAAACTCCAACCAGAAAAATCTGATTTTAGGAAATAACCCCCTAAATATATTAATATTTACTTATATATAAGTGTACCCAGTATAAAATGTTTTCCACACAAGACAATGATAATATTTTTCAAGCACTTTTTTTCTAAAAATCATTGTCACCATTTATGCCCTAGGTTCAACTCTTTGTGCTTCTCGGATAAATTACATATAGTTTCACCTTTCTTTGCAACTGTAAGGAATGCAAAAAATGCAAAGCACTAACAAGTGCAAAGTGTATGATTTACCAATGTTCAAATTAATTTTTTTCTGCAATTCAAATTTTTTTGGAGCTAAAATTTGAGAATTCAAATTTGGGTTTCCAATACTCAAATGTTCAATATTTATTATGCAAAAGAAAATGAAGACCGTGAATGTAAAACTTCTTTCAATTCCAGCTTTTTTGAATTTTTCTATTTTTATTTTTTGATAGATTGAAGAATTGAAATAATGAGTTGAGTCGGTCTTTGGTGTGTTAAACTAACTAAAATTTTAGATTCAAATAAACAAACATTTCAGTGTGGTAAAAGTTCAAAAAACGAAAACAAATATTTGAAAATAAGAAACCCTGAATTCACAAAATAGGGGATGCAATGCTGTGCTCTCAAAGCATTTGTGTTCCTGCTTGCAGTAAATTAGCACTAGAGTCTACACTAGTCTGTATAGTGCAGCCTATTTAATTCAGTTGTTTAAAGTGTATATATGTATACATAAATATATAAAGTATATTTACAGTATTATTAGAAATATAACTACTGTGCATACTATTGCTTTACTATGAAGCTTTGCTTCAATCAGGTGTCTGCTATTTCATATCATCATTCGATTTGAAAGATTTTAATCCATCGATCCAACGATTTTTCTTCGACCAAGAAAACATTAGAAAGCTCATGGGGACCTTCCCCATAGGCTAACATTACACTTCGGTAGGTTTTAGGTGGCGAAGTAGGGGGTCGAAGTTTTTTTTTAAAGAGACAGTACTTCGATTATCGAATGGTCGAATATTCAAACGATTTTTAGTTCTAATTGTTTGATTCGAAGTCGTAGGTCGAAGTAGCCAATTCGATGGTCGAAGTAGCCAAAAAAATCATTCGAAATTCGAAGTTTTTTTTATTCTATTCCTTCACTCGAGTTAAGTAAATGGGCCCCATAATGTCTCCCTACAGTAACTACAATAACCTATAACTATAATATAAAGTATGTTCAGGATTATGCTGAAGTATATGAAGTAAAAAACCCAAACCATTCCATTTTACATTTTCCTAAGAAATATAATCTATACTGTATATCTCATTATTTTAATAATCCCTAAAATGTATGTATCAGTATGTTTATGGATTTATTAGAAAATAGCATTGTATATAGAAAACTCTATGCATGAAGAGGACTTGAAAGCACATTCTTCTTTGGCTGTTAAACTTTCTCAGGTGAAAATGAGAACTGGGCAGAGTTTACCTAATATTTGTGTCCCATATCAAATAACATCTGCACATCAATAAAGCCATGATGTTTTTTTATAACAGCACATTGAGAGGGATTAGCAATTAGAGAAACAAAACCAGTCTCTTCCCTTCACTCGTTAATGGCTCTGTGTATACACAATGGTGAATTGTCATTTAACCAAATTGGACCTCTGTCTTGTCGATGTGTGTTTGTGACTAGTATTGATTTTCTCATCTAATTAATAAAGAAGAGTGGCATTAAACTATAGCTAAATAAAAATAAGGATTTACCTTTACTGCAGTTATATATATATATATATATATATATATATATATATATATATATATATATATACATATATATATATATATATATATATATATATATACTGTATATGTATGTGTGTGTATGCGTATAATCTATTTTCTTTGCATACATGTAAATGCATTGGAAACACTGCACATTCTATTCCAAATCAAAACATGAGGAAACATGTATCAAATGTGTGTTATTTCTTTACAGAAAGTGAAGAAAAGGGAATATTCCTTTGAATCACTGAACTAATATTTTGTTGTATAAGCAGTGTTTCTGAGAACTGCTGCACATATTTGTTGAGTCAGAAACAGCATTTTTGATGTCACCCTACAAGTTTTCTTTTGGATTAAGGTTTGGGATTGGGCTGGTCGCTCCTTAACATCTGGAACTAAAATGTTGCTCATTTATTGGTGTGTTTAGGGTTGTTGTCTTGTTGAAAGGCCCAATTCAAGGGCATTTCCTCTTCGGCATAAGTATTTTGATGTATTGAAATTGATCCATGGTATTCCTATCCTATAGGAAAGACCGCATCCTTATATGACAAGATGGGAGAAAGATTTGAACATACAGTAAGTATTTCAATAGCACAATGGGAATGTATATGGATAAATGCTACGGAATCCTCTATATGCATTCCCATATAAATAAATATTTATAAGGTGTTATTTGACTGGTATTACATTCCAGTTCTCCTTCAGAAGATTTTTCCAGGGACGTCATCAAATTGTTGGCGATGTGGAAGGGCCCCGGCAGATCTGTTTCACATATTCTGGTTATGCCCCATCATTACCCCCATATTGACCACAGTGAGGACACTTGTGAGGAAGGCTACATGCCTGGAACTCCCAAGCACTCCCCTAACTTATTTATTAGGACATCCTGTTCAAGGTGTGGGAAAAAGAGTACAAAAAATATTAAACTGCATATTCACAGCAACACGCTGATCAATTGCTGCAAAATGGAAGGATCCAACTCCCCCATCTTTATGGGATTTAGTCAACAGAATAGAACATGTCAGAAGGATGGAATACTTAACAGCCTTAGCTCATGATACTTTAATAGAGTTTGAAAGAGACTGGTTTATGTGGAATAGCTACTATAGGGAAATACAGGATCCTGAAAGAATATAACAAAAAGGGAAAGTCTGTATAAGGAACATACTTACCTTACACTGAAGATAAGGGCCCCTAAGGTCCCCCCTCTCCTTATCCGGCCATATAGAAACTTGTATATACTCTATGGGATACAATTTGAAGTGACTGTTGTTGTCAGATTGAAACATTGTTTCGATTAATTTTATTTGTAAATCGCACAATCCATGTAATGCAATCTGAAATATGCTGGAATTGAACTGTACCACTTACCTTGTTTTGTACATAAAAATAAAAATACAGTTTAAAAATAAAATAAAAAAATTCAGTGTTTGGGGTGTCATCTGACAAACTGTTTGCCGGCCCCTAAACTCAAAAAGAACAATCTTGCTTTCATTAGTCCACAAAATATTGCGACATTTCTCTTTGGACCAGTCAATGTCTCTCAAATTGTAACCTACTCAGCGCGTGTCTTTTTGGGAATTCTTGCCAATAGCTTGGCTTCACAGAGGCAACTCCTAATTGTAGTAGTACTAACAGGTAGTGATGAGTGAATCTGTCCCATTTTGCTTTGCAAAAAATTAGTAAAATCAGTAAAATGATTGAAGTCAATGGAAGTCAACATTTTTTTACATGAGACAATTATTTACACGCTTGACAATTGCATTAATATCAATGGCCATTTTTTCTTATGGCAACTTTTTTGTCCAAATGCATTAAAGTCAATATTAATTTTTTCTTATGGTGACTTTTTTGTCTCAGCCACAATTTTGACTTTTTGTTGTCTAAATACATTAAAGTCAATGGGCAACTTTTTTGTTGCTGAAAATTTTTCTGCTGAAAATTTTTGCCTCATTTTCCTGAAATGTTTCATAGGTGATGAAATGCTGAATTTGTCCCAAATCCCTGCCTGGCAAAAAAATTTGCTCATCAATAATCACAGGTAACTTTAGACCTTCTTTGATCTTCCTGGAGCTGGACATTGGCCATTTTGTCTATTCTTCTGTCCATTCGAATGGTAGTTTTCCATCTTCAAGTTTTTCAGGCTTTGGTTGCCATTTTAAAGCATTTGAGATAATTTTAGTTGAGCAGCCTATCATTTTCTGCACTTCTGGCACAAGTTGCATAGTCTACAATTGATTATGAGTAGTGATTCACGCGATTCGCGAAACCGACGCAATAATTCACCAGCGAAAATTCGCCCGCGTAAAATAAAAACAGACACCGGCGCCGTTTTGCAAATTTTTCACTGTTTTGTGAATTTCGCCGGAAATTTGCAAATTTTTCAGCGAAGCGAAATGCCCCAACTTCGCCCATCACTGATTGTGAGGACATAAAAATTGCATTGCACGTAATGTAAATCTCGCAACATGCAAAACATATTCTGCTAATGAGTCCTGGCAAGTTTAGAGTAGAGATTTCCATATTAACACAAAGCAGACACACTAGACATATGATTGCACAGTGGACGTAGACACTGCAGCAAGTAGGCACAAGTACTTGACTGGCATTTTGATTGGCACAATCCTGCGTTGATATTTGAGCCATGAGATTATAAATGAGCATTTATAGATTTTCTCTAATGTAATATATTTAATGTAGTCAGTAATGGGGATTTGGGTGCCTATTGAATTTAATTTTTTACCTTTTTCCTATCAGGTTTTAGTACTATAAGTTCTGCAGGTACAGTACTGTACAACAGGACACTACTGTATGACTATGAGAACAGGAAGTAAATGTACAATTTAAGTAGATTTATATAAATTATAATTGAAATTTGCTGTGCAGCTTTATTACTTAATGCTATTTTACCATGCTAGTGGGATAATTAGGAAAGTCTATTGCCATTTAGTCACAGTGGGAATGGCTGTTAAGCATTTTTTTTTAGCCATAGTGACTTAAAATCTTAAAGCCTAGAAAAGGAAGGCTTAAAAGCGCTAACGCACAGATCTGAATGAGGATTTTGTTTATGTAAACACCAAATATACAGGTTTTATTACAGGAAAAAAATATTGTTTATTGAACAATTTATCTGTTTTGTGCAGCAAGCAATGTACACTTAAATGCTGGTTTGGGATAAATGCGAGCGCCCATTGTAAAATAAAACATAATAATGCAGTTTATTTTTTACTGTGATCATTCAGCAGGAATTACATTATATAATGCCTTCTTTTCTCTTAGATTACAATAGGCACAAATAGAACATTTTCTGGTACTGTGGCCTAAAGGTAAATAAGAAACAGCAAGTCTATGTTGAAACATAAGGATTATGTAAGAGTAAGATATAGATGTGGGGAATCACATATAAATGTGCAGCTGAAGTGTTTGTTGGTGTTTAGCTGATTTTGGTACAACAATATGGGGCCCATTCATTAAGTTCGAGTGAAGGAACAGAAGAAATCAAAATCTCGATACTCGAAGTCGAAGGATTTTCATTCCCCAGTCAAATATCGAGGGTTAATTAACCCTCGATATTCGACCCTTGATGTAATTAAAAATTAAACAATGTTTATAATGGCATTTATGCGTACAGTATGTTTAGCACTGCTCGCAAAGTAAAATAATTCGCTGGAGAATATTACATCGCTAAGCAAAGGTTAGCTTTAACACCTGCTCTGGAAGTCGTTGAGGTCTGTAATCAGTTAGCTCGCTAACATATGCAATGGTCTTTGTATAATTGTTTTGCTCTAACAAAACATATTACATTCCCAGTTACATTACAAACAAACTTTATCTGGACTCAAACAGCCCCCATATTCATTGTATAGTGTGAATAGTGCTAGATAGTTATGCACACCAGAAAAATAGACTTTGCTGTTGGTTGGGCCTTTTTATACTCACCTCTGTCGGCTCTTCACTCTAATGTCCATGCGCAGCCATGCGAAGAAAGCCAGAAGAGAAGCGTTCCATAGTGCTCACTGGAATATCTCTGGGCCGGTGCAGTTTTCTGCTGATAGCAGCACCAGCCTAGCGTTTCAAGCAAGTATATACATTCACTTGGGGTTGCCTAACATTTGGCACCCCCAAGTGCTAAACAACTTTCCTTCACCTTTAAGCTCACTAAAAGACCCTCAGATTCTGTTAATGCTCTTGTGAAACAAATTGTTTCCCGTGGAGAAAATATGTAATAATCGCATTGATACATTTTATAGGCAAAAAAAAAATTCTGGAATCAATCGCAAGTGAGTGTTTGCAAAAAATTGTTTTTTATCTGATGTTTCAACTTCAAGCCCTGAATGCATGATACTGCTGTATTTTAATGTAGACAGCAACATAGCTTCCAATAAAAATTCCATGCTTTATTTACACTCATGTATGTGACTGGGCTGTTCATTTTTCCATCATGCTCTCACAAATTTTCCTTTCATTCAGGCAAGAAAATTGCAAAGTCTTCAAGAGTTTGCCCATTTAAAATAATTCCCCCATCATACATGTATGTCTAATCTTATCTGAGCCTTCATATTCTATGTGTAGATAAAAGAGATTCTATTTGTAGTCATGTAGCTTCTTTTTTAATTTTAGGCTCTAACAAGTATTTTTCAGCAGCTTTTTTATTTCTTTTTCAAAGAGACCATTTCATCTCTTATGTACTCTCTCTCTCTATCCACAAAGTTATAGACCATTCTTTCAGCTTCAACATTACAGAGTCCATCATTAGATCTGATATCTTTGATGCGATAAAACTGGGACCTAGTGAAGCCTCTAATTATGGCAAGGTGGTGGAAACTAGAATTTTCTGGCGGTTCTTTTGGTCTGTGGGGTAGTAAACCAGTCATGAGTGATTTTAGCCATGCCAACTAAAATTCATTTGCCATGCATTATACCCAGAATTTTAATAGGAGGATGTGTAGCATTTAAGTCATAGATGATTTCTTTGAGAAATCTTTAAATATTAGTTTCCAAGGCTGAAAGAAATCTTCCACATAAAGAAGGCAGTACAAATGTAAGGAGGTAATTGCTGTTCAAACTCATTCATAAAATTACTGGTGTATGGCAAAATCAGTAATGTGAGAATTAACTTGTCACTTAATATATTTTCCTTTCTAATCTTATTGTGGGATTACATTGTATAGGGAAATATATTTCATTAAAATAGAGATAAAATAAAGCACAATATTTCAAAAAACATTTGTACTAATCCATCATAGAGCAATTTGTATGCAAGAGCACTTGCAAATAGAAAACGAATATGAAAAACTGTAACTGAACTGAAATGAATAGATCCTAACATTATTTACAGTAACATAATCTGCTACATATGTTTGGCAACACAAAATCCACACCACTGCCTTAAAGGAAAACTATACCCTCAGAATGCATACTTAGGGGCAGATTTACTAAAGGGCAAAGTGGCAACCTGGTGACAATTCGCGTTGTCTGAGATAATTTTTGTCTTGCGAAGTGTAGTGATGTGCATAGCGGTTGCTGGTGACTTTTCGCCGGTTAGTGAATCTGCATGTATGTATGTTTGCCCTTGGTTTGGTTGTGTGCACTTCAATCAAATGATCCCGGGGGTGGCCCTAAGTACTTTAAATGGCAATTTTCTATTTAGGATTACCCAATGGCATATACTACTAAAAAAGTATATCCTTGATGAAAATGGTTTATTTAGATGAAGCAGCGTTTTACTTATAAGATGCTTTATGCAATCTATATTGATAGAGACGTACAATGTTGGGGATATAGTTTTATAAATTTACAAGGGTACTTGATTTTAAAATTGTTAAAAAAAAAACATGGTTTAAGGAAACTCATGTACCTGGTTTATCCAACTGGATAGCTGATGCCTCTTTGTTTCAGCTGGAATGGTTTCGGAATTTGACCCAAGATGTAGTGCAAACTTTACTTTTTTTTTTGAAGACCCAGTGGAGGGCTCAACTTGGCATTAGGATGGTTAGGTAAAAATATTCCTTGGCTCCAGCAGCTCAGGGGGTGTACAACAGGGTGTGACAGTAGTGAGCAGAGTTTGGTTATTATTTACAGGTTTTGGTGGGTGACTCTGAAATACAGAACATCATCCATATGAAATAAACTTAGGCACAAAATAGCTTATAGGGAACCTGTCACTCACACATAAAGAGTTGTATATCAAAAGTTATTTGCACATTAAACATGAAAGCCAAACTCTTTTTTTTATTAAACCATCCATATCTGTTATAAATGTATTTAAAAATCTAAGCTAAGTTATAAATTGCCTGCCCTGTCTCTATGCCTCTTGCAGAGAGGCAGGGCAGTCAATTGCTGTTTATTCAATTTCCATTCAGCACTTCCTAGAGGTCACTGTACCCCTCTTATTCATGGTCAACAATTGTGTAACATGTGCATAGGCATTAGGTCACCCACTGTGGTGCATACAAGATTTTGGCGTAATACAAAACATGCACTTATAACAGTCCCTCTCTGTAATAATAAAAAAGTACCTTATAAAAAATGTGTCCACAAAATGGTGTCTGCCTGTGTGCTGTGACTTTGAATTCCAAGACTGAAGGAAACAAGATTTAAATAATCTATATAGTGTAAGTAAAATTAATTTTGTTCAACTTCCATGATAGGAAACGATTTAAAGTGTTTCTTTGGGTGACATGTCCCCTTTCAAACTGCATTTTATAATAATCTGAACTTTTTAACACTGAACTTTTCTCTGTTGCCTAGATATTATAAAATGCTAATGTTGGCCTTATGACTAATCAGTACTGATGGGTAAATAAATTCTCTGCAAATTTCCATGTAGTGCCACAAGTGAACTCATTTGCGAAACTGCAGCGACAATGTGCCGGTGAAAAGTTCGCTGCATCAAAGAAAATGGGCTTGCGTCAAAATTATTCGGACACCCATTGACTTTAACATATTTGGACACGCATGTAAAAAATTGACATACATCAAAATGATGTTGACGCCCATTAACTTCAATGCTCTTCGCAAATTTTCCACAGTTTTGTGAATTGTGCTGTAAATTTGGCACAGATTTGCCCATCAATATTAATGAGTTACTGTGTGTTCATTTTGTAAAGGGACAGTACACACTGAAACACACTGAATGAATAGAGCCTATGCTGAATATACCTATTATTTAAATTAAGAAATATCTAGGATTTCAGTTATTTCTGACACTAAACAAGATTATGAAGCTATTTACACTTTAGTAATTCTTGTCACTTTTGATCCCAAAGAACTTCAAAGGAGCAGATTTCCAGTCTACTGAGAAGCCACTAAGGATGAGCAGCTAAAAGTCTACTGCTTAGATAATGGAGAGGTTAGTTTGTTTAAAGGTATATAGAGAGTTCTAAACAAATTGCCCTGTTTATAAAAAAAAAGGTTGGAGACGAGTTCAGTGAATTAAGCCAAATTTTTCAAATTACCCACATTTAAAATGTATAAATTAGCACTTTTTTTGATAAAAAAATTTAAAATGTGGGAAAAATTAAAAATATAGAGTGGAGTGAACCACCCCTTTAAATTAAAACACATGCAGAATGTAATTATGAGCTTATTTTTAGCAAAGATATTTTTAAGTGTGTACTGTCCCTTTCATCTCTCAATGATTTTTCTACTAGTCCATCATATAATCTGATTTAGGAAATTTGTATACAAGAGTACTTGTAAATAGAAAACTAGTATGAGGAACAGTTACATAACATGATCAGCTGCATCCCCTGCAATAAAAATTGATGTGTTAATCATTATCAGCAAAAATATGTATATTAATTATGAAATAATACTTTCATTTTTCATTGCATGTGAACCTAAACCTGGCTTAATTATGTTTACAGCCACTTTTCTGCCGTGTTCCAGTAAACCAGATCATTTCTTTGAAATAACAACATGTTTGCATATTTATTCAGGTTATTTTGTGAACAAACTAACCATAACTTTTTTGTACGCAAGATGTGTTATTTGATTTAACAGCCAACGCTCAAGAGAAATCCAGGGAGGGCAGGCAGGGAGAGAAAGGGAAAATACTTGTCTCTTTTGATTCTATATTTGACTAAACAAATGTAAATCTTTTTTTCATTAATTGCACACTTTATTCCCAGAAAATACAGCTATTTAATTTGTCCTCCACGATATTAAAACACCATCCCTGGGACAGAATCTCTAATGGTGTATCTAAAAAAAGAAATACTTTTCTAAATGAGTCTGCAAAACTCTATAAGGTTCTGCTGCACTGAAACTCCAATCTCAATATCATTCAAAAACGATATGCATTTTTATAGCTACTATGTCTGTTACATTTAAGCAATATCCATGAAATGTAAAGTCATTTGAGTATTTTAGAAGGATGTTTGATTTAGGGAGTGAAATAATTAAAATTTCCTGAGACCATCAACCAAACATTCATCATATCTCTTGCCCCCCTACCTAGGGGGTTATTTATCAAGGTCTGAATTTATCTCAGTATTACTAAGTTAGAAATCCGAGCAACTCTGAATTACCGAATGGACCTTATTTATGAAGAAAAAAGCCCAAATAATTGGTTAGAGCAAACTTCGGAGCTATCCCCAAAAACTCCAAATTGTTCTGAGTTTTCTTCAAAAACGAGTTTTTTGCACAGAAACCACCGAAATCATTGGATATCAGTACAGACATCAGCACAGACATTGGGACCTTCCCCATTGACTTATACAGGACATTGAGAGCTTTTAGATGCCGGGGTTTCGGATTCAGAGTTTTTAGACCATCTGACTTTAATAAATCTCGAAAAATTCATAGTATTTTTGTTTTGCTCCAAAAACTATAAATTATTCAAGGTTTAGATATTTGGACCTTGATAAATAACCCCCCTAGTGTCATCCATCCAGAACACATAATGGGTAAAACAGAGAATCTGGCAACCAAAAGTATGGCCTGGGTCTCAGGTCAGAAAAGGCAGCTAATAAACAGAGCTCAATGTCATGGATTAGGTCACAGCAGACAGCAAACGGCAACTGGCACCAAATCAAGTTCAGTAGGTTCCAAGCAACTGTAAGGCATTACATCATGATCAGAGATTGCAATGTCATTCAAGTCCTGCTGGATTTTCTAATTTAGAAATACAGACAGGCAGTCTTCTTCTGGATAATCTTTCTGAAAACAAGACAGGTAGAAACCCTAATTCTGACTCATGTTGCTGTGATAATGGCAGCTTCCTTTAAGCAATGATGATCAAAATAGGAGGTGTTACAGACAAGTAAATAAACTGCTTAATTCTGGTAATTCTGCTCATCTGTATACTGCTATATACCCCACTCTATTGCAAGTCTTGTAAACTGCTTAATTCTGTTAATTCTGCTCATATCCTTGTTTGTATATAATAACAACAATAACTTTTGTCTGTTAGGCCTACTCTGATTTAGTGCCTTTTGACATATATCTCAAACTCACATCTGTATCCACTACTCAGTGAGCAAGAGATATATTTATAGCCCCAAAACCTGGTTCTGTCATCTGCGAAACTCTGTCCTTTGAAAAATATCAGCCTCTTTACTTTCCTCTCCTTCCCTCTCCACACATGAAGTATCTAAAGTATTCTGTTTTGCAGTTCCAGATAACTCCCTTTCTTCATACAAACTTCCAACTTACAAATCCTTCTCTTACTTAGTCTTTCTATTGCTGGCAGCTCAGGAAATTTTCCGCAACCTTGGTCCTTACCCTATCACAGATATATCATGACCATGGTCTCCTTCCCTTCAGTGTAAATTCCAGACTTACAGAAATATTATCCCCTTACCTAAGATCCCAGTTAATATTCCCTGTGCTCTCTGGAATACCCGATCCATTTGCAACAAACTCACCGATATACACAACCATTTCCTTTAGCCTACTTGCACTTACTGAAACCTAGCTTTCTTCTTCTGACACTGCTTCACCTGCTTTGATGTTCTATGGGGGCCTACACCTTACTCATACTCCCAGACCAGGATACAGAACTAGGGATGGAGTATGATTACTTCTCCCTCCCTGTTGTACTTTTAAATTTCTGCCACCTGTTCCTTGTCTGCCATTCTCCTCATTTGAGGCTCATTGCATTAAGCTATTTTCTCATGTATCAGAAATTAAAAGTTGCAGTTTCTAAGGTCGCTTCACATTCCCTTTTTGTTTAAAAAATTGCCCTGAATCAAGTATTCATTAAGCTGGCCATAGATGCAAATATACGATCGTTCAAATACTCGAACGATCGGACTTCCCCATCTCCCGACCTGCCACTAACCTTTCTGATCAAATAAGGTAGTAAAAGAACAGATCAGCCAATGTTCTGCCCCTGACAGCAATCATACAAAAGTTATGTCTGACAAAGCTGGTGACAGTCTCCCACTGATATCGTCAGATCGGCAATACATGCAGAGAAATTATCAGCAGCTAACAGAAATCTTTTAACCTGCCCGATTTACTAAACGACCGATCTCCGTGGGATCTCCATCGGGACTTTCCACACACGGTCCGAAAATTGTACTAAACCTCGATTGGTACGATCGGATCCTTGCGTCTATGGCCAGCTTTAGAAATGGTGGTTGTCTCATCAAGTCAAATAATCCTTCTCCACTTTTGTATGTTTGTCCTCTGTTTTCCTTGGTTTCCTCCAGTTGCTCCAATGATAGCCCAGAAATACTATTAGACTAGGCAGGGTAATTAGAAAATTTAATTTTATGAGGCAGGGACTTGTGTGAATCTGCCAAATATGGTAATGCTGCACAAATAAGTTATACAAATTATAATTTGACTTCAATAATTTCCTTAGGGGCTTCAATTTAAGGAACTGTTGTTTCCCTACCTGTTATTGGTCTCATCAAATCTGCAAAGATGAAGAATCTATTTTAATTAAAAAAAATGTTAAAATGGGGAAGCCAGCAGGTGTCTGTCCTAAATTGCATGTAATTAGCTTCAATCATAAGTGAAAAGAGTCAATTAATGATTTTACAGACAGACTGATTCGTATTTTGAGTGTGTCTACAGAGTTTACAGTTGCTCTAATTGCTATTATGCTACATCTTAGCCATTTTTACCAGAAGTATGTATTGTAATCATAGGAGGGGGAATTTTGAGTGACAAGATTTTTTATTTATTATTACAGGCTGCTGACTGGTGAAAGCAACTAAAGCAAATAAATAAACACAAAAGGATAATTATGTATTAACTGTTATTTTAAAGTAAGGGTTGTAAATTGATGTACTGTGGTTTAAGTTTTTTTATACTTTTTTCTCTCTCTTGGGTGCTAAATAGCAAATTTTGGTGTACTATTGTGCTTAGAGCAATTTTGCCACACATTGCTTGTAAGTAGGGATGGGCGAATCTGAGCCGTTTCGGCAAAAATTTGCCGTCGGCGAATTGACGCCGTCGCCCATTAAAGTCTATGGGTGTCAAAAAAATTTTGTCGTGCGGCGAAATTTTTTTTGTCGCGCGTCTTTTTTTTTGACGCACACCGCCATACAAGTCTATGGGTGTCATTTCCGCAGCGAAACAAGGTGAAAAAATTCTCCCATCCCTACTTGTAAGACAGGAGGTTTAATAATTTACTACGGCCCGGCACGCCTTTCTTCATGTGCGCAGTCCCGCACTTCCTTATTGATGATACTAACATTGGCGCTTGAGAGGAGTCTCTTGCTCACTGAGCAGGACCAGGGTCAGATGGTTTAGGGGGAACAGAACAGCAGCAGTTAGCTGGTTGACAGTTAGAAAATCTATTGTGGGCATAAGGAAAAGGGAGTCCACTCTGTGGTTTATACATCGCAAGAGATTTGCCAGATTGTGAAGAAGATGGAAGTGTGAACCAGCTAAGGAGGTCCCTCTGTTACAAGGAAAACAGGCTAATACTAACTTACTAAATTACAAAAGGAAAAGTAGTTTCCACAGCTATATGCAGGCAAATGCATGGAGTTTGTCAGGTAAAATGGGACGCTACAGTTAATTGCATGCTCTACACATAATGATACAATTGATATCACTGATACCTGGTGGGTTGAAACATGTGAATGTAAATGGTTACACTCTTTTTAGGAGAAACAGGGAGTAAAAAGGGTGGAGGAGTGTGTTTGTAAAGCCTGAATTAAAGCCATGCGCTAAAGAAATATCCATTGATAGCACTGGGGATGGAATGGAATCCCTATAGGTAGAGATTTCAACTGGGCAAAAGGTTACAAAGAAAATGATTATTGGTGTATGCTACAAACCACCTCATATAAGTGAGGAGAATGAAGTCCAGCTACTTTTACCAATAGAAGCTGCTTCACAACTAGGCCAGTGTTATTAGTGGAGTACAGCAGGGCTCTGTACTTGGTCCTTTGGTTTTCAACTTGTTTTTTAATGACTTGTTTGCATTGTTTCTATTTTTGCTGATGATACTACATTGTGCAGAAATATAAGTTCCATGCAAGATGCTGCCACTTTGCAGAGTGAGTTGACTAAATTGGAAAACTGGGCAGCAAACCGGAACATGAGGTTCAATGTTGATAAATGCAGGTTATGCACTTTGGCAAAATAATATAAATGCAAGTTATACACTAAATGGCAGTATGTTGGGAGTTTCCTTAACTAGGAGTTTTGTGGATAACAAGTTGCAAATAAAGTACTGTTTTGAATAAACTCAAGGGATGAAAACATATTTTTGCCTCTTTATAGGTCCTTGGTAAGGCCTCACCTCGAGTATGCAGTGCAGTTTTGGGCTCCAGTCCTTAAGAGGGAATCTTAAATTGCTTTATTAACAATATGACATGATCATTTTTGAATTTTATATCAGAGATGGGTGAATCTAACCCGTTTCGATTTGCAAAAAATTTGCCAAACGGTGAACATTCGCCAAAATGCATTGATGTTAGGGGCGATAATTTGTTTTTGATGTGGGCCAAATTTTCCACCCATAAGAATGTATTGGTGTCATTTTTGCGGCCACATAAATTTCACTCATCACTATTTATAAGGTAAATTTTACCATAGTTATTATACCTTAAACACAAAAAAAATATATAATGAGTTATGTTTGAAGCTGAGTTTAATTTCAAGGATGATGTAAAGGAATCCCCTTAAGTAATGAAAGAAAATTTAACTATTTATATTTCTGACTTTACAATATACAGTTATTGTAAACTGGTATGGTTTCATAGTTATTTTTAAAAGTACTTGCTATTGAAAAGGGTATCTTACTTGTCTTGGCACTGCTGGTTATGACTTTATTTTATGTATACATGTATGCATTACATGTTTTTCTGAAATTGTTATGGCCATTTGACCTTGCAAAGTCTGCATATTTCTAGCACAGTATCTGGTATTGTACTTCTGTAGGTTTATGATCAATGAATTAAATTTGATTAATAGAAGTTTGCCTAACAGTCCCTTCAAATTTGGCATTGGTATGTGTCACCAAAAACATGGAGGGAAGGTGCATCTGTCCCAAAATGCTTTTCTTGGATTTTTTTACATTTCATTTATGAATAGGGATGTAGCGAACTGCCGTTAATGTGTTCGCGAACACCGTTCGCGAACACCGGCAAAAAAGCGAACAGTTCGCGAACAGTTCGCGAACTTCGAACGCTCGATAAAATCGTTCGATCGAACGATCGAAGGATTTTATTCGTACGATCGAAGGATTTTCGTTCGAATCGAACGATCGAAGCTATTCGATCGAATGATTTTAATTCAATCGAATGCTTATAATCGTTCGAACGAATGGAAATCGTTCGATTTTAGCGATCGAATGGTCGAATGGTCGAACGAAATTTTACTTCGAATCGAACGCGAACACCAATTGGCGAACGTCGCGCGACGTTCGCGAACATTCGGCGGACGCGAACAGTCGAAGTTCGCGCGAACTAGTTCGCCGGCGAACAGTTCGCTACATCCCTATTTATGAATTCTTCAACTTAACATTTTTTTTTCTGCACACTAATGGTGTGAGTGTCTAGCTGCTATAATTAATTAATTCCAGCATGAATCAGCTATTTGCAATCTACAAATTACAAGCAGCATGGTTGAGTAGGGAAAAATGTTAGACTGAAGTAGTATAATAATATAACACTGATTTATTTTACAGTTGGAAGTGAATGAAAATTATATAAATTATATAATTATATAAAATATATATAGTTTGAGTGTTTATTTATATCATTGGCAGTTCCACAATTTGCAAAATGGATATGGATTATCCAAGGGACAACAATAAGTTGATAACATGCAACTTAAAAAGACCTCTGAAATCCCTGCCTGCAAAAAACAAGGTGGAAGGGGACTGTTAAAGTAGTGGTTCCCAAACTAGACAGCTGACCTCCAACCACTCACGGTCCTGTCTGAAGGTCTTTAAAGGTAAGATTTGGATGGAGTGCCTATATTGTGCACTCCTTAATACATTTTAAAGTCTAGCGTGATGGTTAACTAGAGTTTGGTAGTTAGGTATTCAGTGAATTATGGCTGAATTACTAATATAGAGTCAGGCTCAGGGTGACCTGTTTAAAAGTTTGAACTCAAAGGTAGGAAGTTTGAAGACCTAAGAGATACTACAAATTAGTCAATTAATAAATAGCTGAGTTGCGCTCTATAGTTTACAGGCAGTTAGCCCAGAGACAAGAACTTCAAAGAGGTACTGGAAGAGCTTGCTTTTTTGAGATTTATTAAAATCCCTAAAGACAGGAAAAATTACTTGAAGTTAGTCACTGGCGTGAAAAAAAAATAATTGCCATAATTATTCAATTATCACTGGGTTGTAAATTATCACTGGGTTGATTACATTAATATAATGGATACACTATACTCAATAGTCTTGTTCCACTGTGCAAAAACAAAGGGTAATTTATCAATGCCCAGGAGAATTGTGACCAATGTAAACTGATTGCTATAATTTAAGATTTCATATATCTATGCACAGTGAAGTGCTGCTGAGTCAAATATAGTAATAAAGTCCAAATTATCCTTTGGTTCACAGCAATGGAGACATGCATTCAGATAAAATTTGCAAGAAAATCTTTTTTTCTCTCTCCAGTGTCAGTAGTACTTTACTTTTTAGTTTTGAACATGTCCCCAGTCTCTCTACTTTTGGAGCTGAACAAGTCCCTGTACCTCAGAATTCTTTTATCGAGATTTCAATATGTACATTTCTGTAGTAAAGCAAATGCATTGGTAATGCTATTTCTACAGTAAGGAAAGGAAGATACTAGATCCTTTGACAGGCTGAAATCATGTAAACTGGAACAACTTGCATTTATACATTCATTTATTACTACTACATGTCTCACTGGTCTGAGTTGTCACAACTGCTGAGTAATCAAAATTCTGACTAGGAGCAAAAACCTTTATAGGAAGATTTCTTCCCTATGTAGAGGAATAGACTATATTGTAAATCATTTTACCCTCCTGAAATTTTGGAAGGATGTGGTCAAAGAGGTGGCCAGATTTAAAAAAAAATAAATAAAATAATTAACACTTGATTCTCAGCTGCAGGTGGTCAAGCAAACCTGAAAACCCTTCATGACAGTAAAAGCTCAGTGCCTCCACCTTATAGTGCATAAGGAAACACTTTGGGGGTTATTTATTAAAGCCTGTTATTTTCAGAGGGTTTTAAAGAGGAAAACACATTGTTTTTTAGTTTTTTTGTAGGTTTTCTATTAAAACTCTATGCTGTTAAAAGTCAGTATAAAAAAGTACTCCATCTCAAACCTGCCGAGTTCATGTAAAAGTCACTGGCAGATGTTCCGTTTACAATTGGAAGATATAATGATCTGTGCTGGGTTTTGTACAATAATCTGATTAATTTGTGAATTTTTGGTCATAATCCGGAAAAATCTTAGTTTTTCGGACGTCAAATCCCAATAATTGTAAGATTCAGATTTTTTTTCAGATTTTTTTCTCAATTTTATTGAGCCCTTTCTGCACCTTTTTTTGCATTCATTTATTGATAAATACTGTAAAAATGTGGATGAGAGTTTGGTCAAAATAGTTTTATGGAAATATTGAGATGTTTTTTTATTTTAGTAAATAACCCCCCTGTGGGGTACAACCCAAAAACAACTAACAGCCTATGATTATACAATATACACAATAAAGGGGTAGTTAATGCAGTGATACTGACCTGCTGTAGCTAAGCAATATAGCACAATGTAACACACATTTAACAAAGGTAACACACTAAACACAGGAAGAAATAACTATTGGCCAGAAACTCATAAAAATCAAAGGCTTGTAAGTGTTTTTTAGATATACATTTTTTAAAATAATTGTAGTTCAATGTACAGTGCTAAAAAGACTAATGGACAAATGTATTCATTTTTTCAGTTCAGATTTTGCCTCGATTCTGGTGAATCACAGTAAATTTGCAACTCAAAATGAATAAACTTGCCTCAATAAATAAAAAATGGACTGCAACAAAAACCAAAACAGTCTTTAAATATCTTTATCTTTATATAGAAATTGCCCCTACAGGTTAGCAAATGGTTATGCACATGAGATGAGCTTGTTATCAAAACAAGTATGACAATCATCTTCAGTTGACTTACTAGATGTGTTCCAGTAGTTTTTCCATCAAGGAATACATCAGGTCAAGCAATTAAAGGACCAAAGTTCATTAAGCTTTCTCCAGATAGTCCTCTTATATTCAATATTCAATATAATATTAAAATAATATTCAAATAATATTGATGCAGCATAACAAATAAAATAAAATATGCACAATAAATGTGTAATACGAAACTGATATACCAATCAGAAACTATAAACATTGGTGTATACATATGAACACCAATAATGCATGTCATGGCTGACCAACTATCATTTTATGTCTGTTGATATAAATGACTACTGTTAATAAGATTGCTTTTTGCTAAAAATGTCTTTGGAATGTGTATGCAGTAGATTAACCTTTATCAGTACTTTCCTAGGGGTTTTGCAGTGCAAGAACATTTGCAATTCAATATAGTGAAATACCTAATGATTATGATATATATACATTTCAATCTGTGACCTAGAATCCATAAATTGAAATGAATTCTGCAGGTTTACGCAAATGTGTCTCTTAACATTTCACTTGGAAAACCCATTTTCGAGAAAACGTTCATGGTAGCAAAGGAATTGCACAGTCTAAGTGGCCTTTTTGAAATACATAATATGCGCTCTTTCATCTTTGCTGTGTACTGTAACCAGATCCCTTACATATTCTTCACATTTAATAACTTCCATTAGGATGGCACCCTATCTTTTTATCACATAGGTTATGTTTTGTCAAACAGAGATGTTATACTCCAAAAGTGTCTTATTTTTATATTGTCCTAAGGGCTAATTTCCAACAGCACCCCATCAAGGAAAATATTCAGTGCAACCTTGCCCAATACAAGATAAAGTTCAAGCACAGGTGTGCTTAATTGAACACATCAGCCAACCCCGAACGGCTCTTATTTTGAAAAAAAAAAATGCTGCACTGTGAGGTAAAAACTTGGGGATTGTGTTTGAAATTTGCACTTTGCAGACTGCAGTTCATTAAACAAATGAACCCTTTAATGCCCATCAACCAACAACAGTATAAGTTAAAACAAAATACTAATACAGTATATGCTGCAGATTGGCTGCTCTGGGTTATATATTTCAACAAACGTTGTGCATGTTAATACATACCATTTTAAAGCAGCTTCTGGATTTAAATGGGAATTGACGTTTAAGTGGGTTATTTACTAAAATTAAAATGTTTCTCATTATTTTATTAAAACAACTTTGACCAAACTCTCATTCACAATTTTACCTTATTGATCAATAAATTTGAAAAAATCTGGTGCAGGAAAAGATTTTATAAAATCATGAAGCCAATGGGTCTTTTTTTTTCTCTTGATTTTCCTAGTGCCAAATGCATTGGAGTCAATGAGTCTTTTTTTCTCATGTTTTTTCTAGTGCCTTATGCATTTGAATTGATTGCCATTTTTTTCTAGTGTTTGCTTTCTAGTGCCAAGTGCACTGAAGTCAATTGTTATCTTGTAGCCGAAGCATGTTGTGTACATAGCTTTCCAGCAATTCAGTTTGTGTTATGATTTATCAAACTTTCCTGACTACTAGGAAATTATAAAGAATTATCAGAAAATACAATAGACATGTTAATGACAATGATGTTTCTAAGCTAGTGTTGTTCCTTCTTTTTCCTATGGACAGTTCTCTATTGCACAGCCAGGGCCGGATTTACATAGTGGGTGCCCCTAGGCCCACTGCTGTTTATCGCCCCTGTCCCCTCCCCTTTATGCATACAAATGTTCATCATTGGCAACAGAGCAATGGGGATTGGTTCACAGAAAATGTAAAGAACTATTTTCTCTTCTAAACATCCCCAGTGTTTCTGAACCAATGTAGGTGTGGTTGGGCAACATGCCGCCCCCTAAAATCCTACCGCCCTAGGCCCAGGCCTTGATGGCCTTTCCCAAAATCTGGGCCTGTGCACAGCACATTTAGGGGTAGAGCCTGTATTTGTATTTTGTATGTTCCTAGGCTGGCCTTTGTCATCCAACCCCCTCTAGGATGCACAAGCAGCTTCTTTGGTACTAAGGGCACTGGGGACTTTGGACAACTGTCAAACCCTCTTCATCACCAAGTCCTGAAATTAAGGAGTAGATGTGACTGGACTGCAAGCCATCCCTAAAATTGCCTAGGCCTGCTTTTCTACAAATCTGGCTGAACTTGCAGATCTACTGTATTTAGACAACTCAATAATCTTGAAATTGGTGAGATTTGATAAGTATGCCAAAAAATATTTATAGAATAAAACATGTTATCATCAAGAGTAATTGTGGAAACTATAGTGAAAAGTGAAAGGTATGGAATATAGTGCATAAAATGTGTTAATAAATGACCTAATGGAGTAGTTTGAGTTCAGCTTCCTCTATTTTTTTCTCCTTATAAATATGATATATTTAAACTATGCTGGCATTAAAACTGCCTGAGCTTGATTTCTTTTTCTGGAAAACAATAAAAATAATTAAAAAAAAAGGGGAAAGTCCTTACATTGCCAGAAAATAGATTTTTACTTTACACAAACACAGATGCCTAAATAATATGCTTCCATCCTATGTCAGAAGTTATTAATGCTTATTTGGCAATCTGCTTAAATTACAAGTGAAAAACATCCACTGCATACAAATGAATTATTTGGGATTTGTTAAAGAATGAGACAGCGTGCATATTGGGAACATCAGTGATTCTGAAATGGTTGATTGAAAGGAAACGCTAATGCATTCATTTTTTCATAGAAGTGTAATCCAATTAAAACAACAAAATATAGTAGGTTCTGTGGAAGTGCAAAATAGAGAATGGAAAATAGAAACAGAGAGTAGAAGTCACCATTAAACTGTAACAAAATAATTACAGAATAGTTATTTTTTTTTAAAAAAAAAAGTATACAAAAGAAAATCTGAAGAAAACTCTTTAAATGTAAGAAAATCAATTTGACAAAGGCAAACACTTTTCTTATTTGAAGACTGCCAGTAATTTCTATGCTGTAAAGCAGAGGAGACAATGGGACAGTGTCTGTATAAATACTGTATGTAAATATAATACAGTGAGAAGTGTGTCCCCTATAAGTATATTAGAAGTCACCCAGAAGTTCCATGACTGTATAAATGCATGAAGCATTCGTTAATAAAAACTTCTGGCCAGTTTGGCTCACTATTTTCCAAATTTTGTCTTACCACACCTGCCTGCCTGTCCCAAAAAGGCATCTTAAGCAAGAATAGAGCTTTAAGCCTATCCAGCAACATTCTTGGATATGTGTAGGGGGCACTGAATAACTACTTTTCTATATTTCCAAGCAGTATTACAAACAAACAAATAAAGGAGCAATGGCCTAGTAAAAGCTGTAGTTGAGGCACAAATAAATGCCAACCAAGCCTGTGCTATTTGGCCACCTATAACCTAGATTGTGTAGGTTAGTAAGTTTATATAGAAGGAGAGAGAGTGAACTTTAGTTATTCTGTCAATTCTTTGTCTTAGTCTTTTTATTTTTGCAGGCACCAAAAATCAATTGTAATTTTTATGGAGCAGAGGCTCTCACAGCCTTCAAAATATTATGAACTGCACCTCATAAAATTAGTACTGCTATAAAAGCACAGTGATCTATACTTGGTTCCAACAGTCTCTGTTTCTAAAAGAAATGTATCTTGGTTGGATTATATACGTAAAAAAAAATCTTAATAACAACAACTTACCTGGCATAGCTAAGGCTATCTAAAGCTTAAAGAGTAACCGAAAGGAACAAGAGCCTAAAACTCTCTTTGTGTGAATAGATTAATGGGAATATTTATTAAGATAGGTGCTATCTGCACAGTTGCCCATGGCAACTAATCAATGCTTTCCTTTAAAGGGGTAATTCACCTCAAATGTTTTTTTTAATATGATGTAGATAACTATATTCTACGAAAAATTGTTATTGGTCTAACTTTTTGTTCAGTAACTCTTCATTTTGGAATTTCATCACTTATCAGGTTAATTGGTGTCAAAACACGGTTGGACTTGGCCTGTGGGACACTGGTTACAAACCTGGTGTTTCCCAGCCCACTTGAGCACTGCTGACCCAGACCCACTCCCTGCTCCCCACTGACCTCCACCAATTGTACAAACCACTTGCAGGGGGTTGCAGCATCTGGTATTTCATATGGAGGACCTCACAACTGGGGTGGTATACCCCTGTCCTAAACTGGTCCAATATACCCTGCAAACCAGGTATACATGACATGTTTACATGACATACTGGAAGATGAATATAAAAGGGTCTTATGGGGATCTAAATTTTAACAAAACAGTATTGATGGTAAACTTACTCAGAATGGTCCTTTGAGCTCTCTTGCATTATATATTGAGTTTCTATTTGTGGTGGTTTCTAAAATATTAGTAATTTTAATTGTAGGCACTAATGTAAGAGTTGCAACTCAACAAACTCTCTTTGAAGGCCAGTGTGTCAGCGACCCTAAACAGTCAGTGCACTCTATGGGGCAAATTTACTTAAGGACGAATATCGAGGGTTAATTAACCCTCGATATTCGACTGTCGAAGTTAAATCCTTCGACTTTGAATATTGATCATTCAAATGAACGAATATCGCTAAATCCTTCGAGTTCGATATTCGCAAAATCGTTAGATTGGACGATTAAATCCTTCGAATCGTTAAATTCGAAGGATTTTAATCCATTGATCGAACGATTTTTTGCGACCAAAAAAAGATAGCTAGGCCTATGGGGACCATAGGCTAACATTGACTTTGGTAGCTTTTAAGTATCGAACTAGGGGGTCAAAGTTTTTTTTAAAGAGACAGTACTTCGACTATTGAATGGTCGAATAGACAAATGATTTGTAGTCTGAATCGTTCGAATTGAAGTTGAAGGTTCAAAGTAGCCCATTTGATGGTCGAAGTAGCCAAAAAAATCATTCAAAACCATTCGAAATTCTACGTTTTTTTTCCCTCTATTCCTTCACTCGAGCTAAGTAAATGGGCCCCTATGTGCTCAGTTAACCACTGGGTCAAAGATTTTTTATCGAAAAAGGAAATAAATTGGATGCTCACCTTGAATACGGTCAAGCCAAAAGGATTAAACAAAGATTGTGATATCATGACTTTTACAGACTAGCTGGGATATTATGGTATTAATTAGTGTGTTTTTGGACATACAATTTGATATGTAATTGGGAATAATATTATAATAACAACTGTAACAATAACTTATTATTATTCCTTTTCAATGGTAACCTTTGGTATAACAATGCTTTCAATTCATATGGAATATCTAATCATGATGTGTTTTGTATGTGTATTAGGGGGGAGCGTGCACACATTTGATAACTATGGGACAAAAGGATTGTATTACATTGTGCTGACTATTTTGTGTGCATGCTCCCCCATTGCACATTTAGGGATATTTATAATGATCATGTACTAGAGACACTTTTAATTTTTACTTTACAATTTGTATTTTAATTTGCATTTCACTTTTAAATAAGTGTATCCCTTTTTTTGATGATCACTGATATTTATATTAATATTTATACTGGCATATTGTATGATGTTGAAAATTTCCTCTTCACTGTGCATAATGATAAACTATTTCTTACAGATGTTATTTTTTCTTTAAGGGCCCGATTTATCAAAGGTCAAGTTGAATTTCTGAATTCAAAAAATTCGAATTTCAAGATATTTTTGTGTACTTCAACTCGAGAATAGTCGAAATTTTGAAAATTGAATATCGAAATTTATCATGTATTGTCTCTTTAAAAATTTGAATTTGACCATTCATCATCTAAAACCTGGCAAATTGCTTTTTTAGACTATTGGGGGCCTCCTAGAATCTATTTGGAGTCAACTTTGACTTCATTTCAGTTGCTCTTTTTGGATTTGAATTTCGAAGTTTTTCAAAATCGAAATTCAACCCTTAATAAATATGCCCCTTAAAGTGAGGAATTTGAGGTGGGTCTTAATATTTCACAATATTTAAACATTAGATCACATGGATATTTTTTAGCTCTGAGGAAGTGCTGGTGTACTAATGGTGTACTGTTGCACAATTACGTCTATGTGTGCTCGAATAAAGTCTGATTTAATGTATGTTCTGATCTCTGTGAATGCTCTGGATCAGCTTAATTTCAGAGAGTTTTAGAACTATAAAAATGCCAAAAATTTCCAAAAATTCCTAGGCATATGCTTATCCATAATATATTAAAAGTTAACAAAAAGGTGAACTACCCCTTTACTTTCCTAACTTAAAGGAAAACTATACCCCCCAAACAATGTAGGTCTCTATAAAAAGATATTGCATAAAACAGCTCATATGTAAAATCCTGCTTCATGTAAATAAACCATTTTCATAATAATATACTTTTCTAGTAGTATGTGCCATTGGGTAATCATAAATAGAAAATTGCCATTTTAAAAAATAAGGGCCGCCCCCTGGGATCGTAGGATTCACTGTACTGTATGTTAGGTCACATGAGCCAATTAACAGACAGAGTTATGTCTTTTGCTTCCTCACTTCTTCCTGTTACAGTTAGTGTTGTAGTATTTCTGGTCAGGTGATCTCTGAGGCAACACACAGACCATCACGAAATGGTGGCTCAAGGCAAGAGATGTAAAAGGGCAATATTTACTTAAATATATATTCCAGTTTGGTAAGATTCTTTAATATGCCACTTAATATGATATAAACTATCTGTTGCTTAAGTGTTCATTTTGGGGGTATAGTTTTCCTTTAACAAAACAAAAATTTATATTAATTTTATATGTGCAATGGAAAATTATTAGATTCCATGCTTCCACACTTTGACTGATTTTAAACAGCAATATTTAACTTAAATAAGTTGTTTAAACTTGTTCCAGCTTGTTCTAGGTATGATGGAGAAGTCATCAGCTCGATTCCCAAGGCAGAATTATGTTTTGGTGATTATTATTTAACCCTTTGCCTGCCAAGCACATACACCGCACATGCTGTCAGGCAAATGCTCAGACTGCCAATAATGTATTATGTAAGTTCTTTAACAGCTAAGTTGTTTTTGTTTTGCTTTTGCCGCATCCACAGAGACTGTGGAGGAATGAAAGCCCCCTGGGCAACAAGGCTGGAGGACTGTCACATTGAACCTGTGACGCTATTGTTGCAGGGCCGACTTCCAAGTAGCAGACACAATCGCATTGCACATCTGCTACTCCCCATGCTCCCTCCTGTTTGAAGAGCCGCCCACTCACTTCCTGCTGCACAACAGCTCTGCATCTTTGATCTCCAGGTCCCCTCCAGCGATAGCAGCGATCCTCCTGCTCCAAGAAACGGTAAATGCATGTTTTTTTTTATACACTTACATGCACTTACATACACTTTCATTACATTTATACACTTAAACAAAATTTTAGTAAAAAATGCTATTTTCTATTTTTTAATTTTTAATTTTGTATACGTTTCTCAATTTGCACAATAGTTCACATATATTTACACACTCAGACAACTTTTAAAAGTGCACAAACATGTAAACACAAAAATTCAGAGACAGGTCTTTCTTTTTTACTTATTCATTGTACTCTTAACTTGTGTTTTTACTTAAAAACTGTTTATTTTGGCAGTGTGACTATTAGATAATCTTTTGATAATTTTGGCCAATAATTACACTGGATCTGTAGGATCAGTTAATTTATTTAATTGATTTACACCATTTTTGTGGCTTTATTGCAATTTTATCCCTGAATTATCTTTCCTTATGTATGTTTAGAATAGTTTTACTGTTTAGTGCTTTGGTGCTTTGGTATGGAAAGATATATTTTAGTTAGTTTGATCCATCAGAATATGTACTTTCTAAAAATATATGTTTTTCTGGGATGGCCCTTAAAGTAAAAGAGTACAAAATGTCTACAAAAATGCTTGGCAGTAGATGTTCGCATTTAGGACAAAACAGCTGGCAGGGAAAGGGTTAATTAAATCTACAGTTATACAAAAGCTCTGAGAGCTTTTGTATAACTGTAGATTCAATTAACCCTTTCCCTGTCAGAGCTTTTGTATAACTGTAGATTCAATTAACCCTTTCCCTGTCAGAGCTTTTGTATAACTGTAGATTCAATTAACCCTTTCCCTGTCAGAGCTTTTGTATAACTGTAGATTCAATTAACCCTTTCCCTGTCAGAGCTTTTGTATAACTGTAGATTCAATTAACCCTTTCCCTGCCAGCCGTTTTGTCCTAAATGTGAAAATCTACTGCCAAGCATTTTTTTTAGACATTTTGTACTCTTTTACTTTAAGGGCCATTCCAGAAAAACATATATTTTTAGAAAGTACATATTCTGATGGATCAAACTAAGTAAAATATATCTTTCCATACCAAAGCACCAAAGCACTAAACAGTAAAACTATTCTAAACATACATAAGGAAAGATAATTCAGGGATAAAATTGCAATAAAGCCACAAAAATTGATGCAGTTTAATTCTATTGACTTAATACTCTTTGAGATACACTTAAATATTTATTAAACTGTTGTAGGGGACAAGAGGAATCAGTCCCCTGTTTTTCTGCCTGTGACATCATCCAGCCCAGTTACAGGCTGAAGAGCGATCCGATTGGCTGGGCACCCCAGTGCATCCTTGGTAGAGAGGGTGTGCCTGACTTTGGAGCCAAATGTACTGAGTCTCCCAGAGAGCTGAACAGAGCCAGCACGAGAAGCTGTAAGACTGTCAAGTACAGAGAAGCTGTTAAATCTCTGGAATCTGTGGAGCTACAGATTGAGCCCAGCCTGTCCCTTGCCAAGCTGCTAGAAACTCAGAAGGAGAAAGCTGCCACTGTTGAGATTGATCCTGTTGCAGAGCTGCCTGTAATCTCCAGTGTGATTTCCTCTGAGAGCACCTCTGTGCGTGAGCCACCCAAGGGAGGATATTGGCACGGATACAAGCATGAGGCCCCAAAGTGAAGACAAGTCTTGTGTATTTACCGGCTACATGGGAGCAGCTGCTAAATTCCAAAGGGAAAGGTACTTTTGGGAAATCATAGAACTACCTGGGGAATAAGAACTCTGGGGAAGGGACATTTCATTTGAACTGTGTGGTTATTAACCCGTCCCAGAGGATTGGAACTTTGATATTAAAAAGGACTGTGTTGGAGCAACAGTTAAGTACCTAATAGTGGTTTAGGTAGAGTCCCACTTGCCCCCAGTGTAGGAGTGCATGGTGTATTAATTGCCCAGGTTTTACTGCAGTTAATATAAAGTTTGTATGTGTTTCATTTGCAAACTGTGTGTGTTTTATTATTCCTAGTGGAATCCCCCTGAGGTGTGTTCCCTAGGAGGAGGTACTGCGCTTTTCATATGCAAAAAAGACTCAGGGCCCCTGGATTGCCAAGGGTAAGTTGCTATTTAAAGAGACAGTAACCAAATTAGGGTTATACTGTTTTTGGTTCAGGTTTGCTAGGCTTTCTTGCTGTTCTGGTGAGAAGATTCCTCATTGTCCATATGTGGCAATAGCTACAGATAGCTCAAAAACTCCAATACCTTTTGCTTCTAAGCTGTAATATTTCATTGATAGTGATGGGTGAGTAAATTCATCTGGCACAAATTTGCGGCAAATTCCCATGTTTCGCCACCGGTGAATAAATTTGTGAATCTCCTGCGAAAATTCGCTGGTGATAATTTGCGGCATCAATATCTGATTTTCAAAAAATTTTAGTGAAAACGTTCGAAATGCTAGATTTTTTAGTGAAAACATTAGAATTGAATTTCACTAATTTTTCGTGAAAAAGTTCGAATTTCACGATTTTTTTGTGAACTTTCTGAATTCACGATTTTTTGTGAATTTTGAGGGAAATTCGCGAATTTTTTGGCAAAGCAAAATGGGAGAGATTCATCCATCACTATTCATTGATAACATTGCATTATTGTATTCCTGATATATGCTTAAGGTTGAACACATTTTCTTACCTCATTTTTATTATTTTTTTCTTAAAACCTAAAGGGGCTTTTTCAAAATCCCCTTTTTTGTTATTCTTTAGTGCAAAACAGTGCAAAAACATCAATGCTCAGAGTCCCATGCAGTTACAGTATCTATGAAGAAGCCTAGAAAATGCCATCATCTGAGTACCACTTTGGGCCTTGGAAGTGGTCTGTGTCACACAGTCTGTATGGGACTCATCTTTTCTCACCTGTTGTTCACCTATGGGCCCAAAGATGGAATCAGCTTGATTTGGATATAGAAGGTGTTTAAAGTACGGAAAATATACTGTATATACTGTAATATAATGTTTTGCAGTTATACCCCTGCCCCTAAGACCTTCAAGCAATTGTGTCAATAAAAAAATAAAAGAGATACAAAATCAAAATTATTTTTTTGGGATGCAAAAAAAAGAAAGAAATAAAACTTAGTTTGCTTGCTTGTAAGTTAAAAACGTAATTGGATAAACTTAGCTTTGGATTTATATAAAAAGTATCCTACACTGGGCACATCTTTTAGTTCTTATATAGTGGTTTTCTACAATAAGAAATAATCTTTATTCCTTTTTATTGTGCTACTTATAGTGTTTGTTCCTAATGTACAATCCAATTTACTGTAAATACTTACAAGGCATTCAGAATAATGCTACCAACTGGCTCATTGTTCAGATGGAATGCAAGTTATTTGTCCTCCATCAACTCTAGCATGAAGTATGTTCAAGGTGAAACCAGAACCTTGGTGATAACCATAAAAACAAATAACATAATCACAAAGATAATTCCATATACATTAAATTTACATTTAATTCAAATTTAATTAAATTAAGAAGAGAAACAGAATTTGCAGAATGTTAAGTTATAACCATGTATTGTCCGTTTGCCTTTTTCAAGAAATTACAATTTCACTAAAAGAAAAACATTAAAAATATCTCCCTAATATTGATTTGTAGCCCAATTTGCCCTCAGTGCTGCTTTCAGTCATGAAGTTATGTTTTGGTAGCCGAGGATGAGTAGGGTGCTTTATTAGCAGGTTCATTCAGTCATTAAATTTCAACAGGAACTTCAATTCTAAGGGCTTTTACCCGTGGAATTTTTTTCCTGTGCTTTTTATACCAGGCTGTACTCATGAGCATTTTGAGTTGCCTTTTACTCTCTTTGAGTTTTTTGTTTAGACCAGGGGTGTCCAAACTTTTTTCACCAAGGGCCATATGCGGTAAAATATACAAACAGCCGGGGCACTCACTGTGGACATGCCCATTTTGTGGCCACACCCCCTGATTACCATGTTGATTTTACAAATTTTAAATAAGTAACACACACATACAAACACACACACACACAGTGACACACATACAGACAGATACACACACAGTGACACACATACATACAGTGACACACATACAGACAGATACACACACACACACCCACACACAGTGAAACACATACATATAGTGACACACACACACATGCATACAGACAGATACACACACACATACATACAGTGAGACACACACACACAGTGAAACACATACATACAGTGACACACACACAATGACACACACACACAGTGACACACATACAGACAGATACACACACAAACACAGTGAAACACATACATATAGTGACACACACACACACACACACACACACATACAGACAGATACACACACACACATACAGTGACACACACATACATACAGTGAGACACACACACAGTGAAACACATACATACAGTGACACACACAAACAATGACACACACACATACAGTGACACACACACACATACAGTGACACACACACACATACAGTGACACACACGCAGTGAAACACATGCAGACAGATACACACACACACATTCAATGACACACACACACAGTGGCACACATACAGACAGACACACACACAGTAACTCACACACTCGATCTGTAACTGACTCCCTTGCCCGTCTGCAGCCTCACTAAATCCACCCCTCCCCCAAGCCAAGCACCTAGCAGTTACTCACAGTTCATCAGATGCATGAAATCCAGCCATGCTTTCAGTTGTTTACTGGCACCCCCTCCCTCCCCGCACTACACTAAACTCCAGTCACAGGGAGGGGAGGGCGGAGTTTAGGACAAGCTTCCTCGAGTCTACGCTGAAGCACTGTTGGACACCCCTGGTTTAGACGCAGCATGCTGCATTTTCTTGCTCTTGAAGCGTGTTCAGCTATCAGTAGAATAGAGGGTTGCGTTTTGAAGGGAAAACAAATGCTGTTAGCTGCGTCCAAAAAATGTTTTTAAACACAATATATGCATTTTTCACGCCCAGAGTGCATTTGAAAAACGGTTAAGCAAACACCCATGTGTAAGAGCCCGAACACACTAATCAGTATACAAATGAATACACAGTATAATTCTGTACCATGTGACACCTACAGGTCATTTGTATAAACACTTCATATTTCCCCTATAGTCAGAAAGTGTTTTTTTTTATAGAAGGGAAAATGTAATAAACAACAACAATCAATGAAACAGTATGCATTTCAAAGCAATAGTATGCATTCTTCATATCACATAGTACTTGGTCCATGCAGATAGCTTTCTGATTCTTTCAGTATGGCTGATAGGTTCACTTTCTTTAGGCTTATTGCAGTTGACATCATGAGGCACATTTATCAAGGGACCAATTTTGAATTCATGTGAGTTTTTTAAAACTCCCATAATCTCCGATGAACTAAAATTTCAACCAATAGAAATTTATTTTAAAAAAAAACACATTTTTAAAACTTAGATGAATAGAATAGACATGAAAACTCGAATTGAATTAGATTTGAATTTAAAAAACTTGATTCGAGTTTTTTCCAGTCAGGAAAGCTGCAAACAACACAAGATTGATCCCTGGACCTCTCTGCCATTGATTTAAACAGCAATTTGGCAGGTTTTAGGTGGCGATTAATCAAATTTGAGTTCTTAAAGAGCCAGAGTATGATAAAATACTCTGGCTCTTTAAGAACTCAAATTATAATTTTTTTAAAAACTCAAACAAATTCGAATAACTCCCTAGTCGAATTTTAATTTTAGAATTAGTTTCAATCATAAAAAAACTCAAAAATGTGAATTTTGAATTCAAATTTTTAATTCAACCCTTGATAAATCTGCCCCTAGGAGTAGGAAAAATGTCCATCAAATGAAGCTTCTCCAAAGTCATATCTAACTGGAGCTACGACTGGCATTCCATAAGTGTCCATCAGACAGTTCATATGTGCATGGTCCCAGCTGTTGTCTCACTTTAAGTGGTGTAGTAAATTCTTAAAGTAATATCTTAAAGTAAAATTGTAACTTTCACTAAAGATCCAGGCTGAAAGTGTACTTCTCACGGACCACCTAATTTTCTGTCAGTCTAAGCCTTTCATTTGGCTTGTTGATGTTACACAATGTCAGCAATAAATGATTTTGTAGGCAGAACATTTTGTGGAAGTTTTATGTCTGCAACATGTAACTTGTATACATATTTCTGCCAGGTATTAATTCAGCTGGTGATGCAAGAACTGTGTTGTAAATACTTTCCAAGATTTCCCAGTAAGAATTGCTGTTTGCAGTGCTTCTTTCAGACTTTTGTTGAATCGACCCATTTGCTGTTGGTAATACACTGAAGATTTCCTATTCACAATACACCTCTCTCCCAGAAAGAATTCAAACACAGATGAGCCAAAACTGCGATCCATTGTCTGACATTAACTTCTTTGGGTTATTTTATCTGTTGAAGATTGTAGACATATATTTAATTACTGTAGCTGACATTATATGAGAAACTAATATAATCTTCAGGCCATGTACTGTAACAGTCTATTATGGTTATAGCAAATTTGTAGTCCATAGAAGCATCTGTAAAAGGAGCTACAATATCAAGTTTTCCCCTGCTGATTCATGACGGGCGCAGCGTCAATTCCGCACCTATCATTCTACCACCCCCCACACCACAAGTCTCCTACCCCAAATAATAAATACACACCACTGGTTTGGAAAGAGATGGCCGCAGCTGTTTATTTAAACACAATTATAAAATAATTGTCATGTATAACATTTTTAACCTTTTAACAACTGTTTGTATAACAAACCTTTTAACCTTTAACATATTATTCCCCCACCAGGGGGAGAGGGAATGGGGGTGGGGTGTCTGTACCCAAACTGCCAAGATAGGTTCCTGTTCCATTCTCCTAACCCTAAACCGGGCTGTATACCATACCATGAGGACCCAGGCCTACCAGGCTACTTCCACTCACTGTGAAATACCCCCTTTTAACTTCCCTTGGGGGTCCTTGCAAAGGTACCCTCCACAACTGCGACTAACACACATATTACAGGGAGGGAGGGAGGGAGGGTGGGATGCTGCGTCCTTCTTCCTCCACGTCCCGGCACCGAATGGTAAGTATTACCGCTGTTCCTTCCTCTGCTCTTTTGCCCGGGACCCACCAGCCAATCAGCACACCTGTAACAGAAAAGGGGGAGGGGCGATGATAGATGCACTCCTAAGGCCCCGTCAAGACCCTGTTCAGGCCATGGGGTCCCCGGAAATTGTACTGGTTGAAGTGGTTTATGTGTGACAGCTGTTTTGTCATGATACTTCTGACAAGAAACACAGGAATGAATAGCAGTTACCATGTCAGCGTCCATTGTTGGCCACTAGTATAGTCCTTGTATTCTTTGTTTTTTACGTACAATTCCTTTATGACCCTCATGTGCAAGTTGCATGAACTGTACTTGAAAGTCCCTCGTACCAGTAAGCAGTAAGATTCATGGACAACATAGCCATATTCTAAGAACAGTTCATGTCTAATACTGTAGTAAGGTTGTCGGGGAAGATTTACTAACTTTAAATTTACCGCCATATACATATTAAGCTGAGCGCCAGACCTCTAGCGAATTTGCGCTAGGCAGAAATGAACGCTAGTGCATCTTCACTTTGAACTGCTCCCATTGCTTTGAATGCTAGCAAAAAGTCTCCAGGGTTTGCCGCCCACGACGAAACTCCGCATTTAAGTGAATTAATATTGTCTGAGTGAATATTTGTCTGGCGAAGTATAGTGATGGGTGCAAATCTTTCGAATTTTCGCCAGTTAGTGAATCTACCCATAAATTTCTTCTCAGAAATTGGTCATTTGCTTTGTAAGATGTCCTGTAGTTTTACTTGAATTGTACACGCGAGGCAAGCTTGCTTAAATTCAGCAGCTGAAATTGTAGATGATAGTGTATCAGCCAATGCTACAACTTGTCCTCATCCAGTGCAACTGGAGGTAAAGGCAAATGTGACAAAAAAATCAGCAGTAAAAAAAATTTCAAACCTGGTTTGTATTGCATTTTGTAGTTGAAATTCTCTTCCTAATCCCTTTGTGGTAAGCAGTGTGAAGTTAAAGGGCTATTATCAATACACAATGTCAAGTCTCTACCCCATAGGTAGGTTCTCCATTTTTCTGTTGTCCAAACACATGCTAGAGCTACTTTTTCAGCAGTTGAATACTTACAATTGGCCTCTGCAAGTGTTCTGCATGCAAAGTTCTCTGAATGATTGTCATGGTTCTGTGTCAGAACTGCACCAATGCCATAGTCTGAAGCATCTTTAGAAACTATAGTCACTAGTGTAGGATCAAATAAAGCTAGTGCTGGACTTTTCACAATTAACAGTTTCACTTTCAAAGCTATGCTGACTGCTGAGCAGTTTCTGACAAAACCAGACTTGAAGTTCCACAAATTAAGCATAGTTGGGAATAAACTCAGAATACAATGAAATAAGACCTAGGAATACTTGTATGGTGTGGAAATCAAAAGCAGTAGGTGCTTGTGTAACAGCGTTGACCTGATCATGGTCAGGATATGACCCAGAAATGACAGATGAGTTTGTTTGATATTTGGAAAGGTTCAGTTTCAGTCGTGCAGAATCGATGCATTTCAGAACATTTTTTAGGTACTTGTCATGAAGATCCATAGTTGGAGCATAGACATTGGCAATTATATTATTATTGTACATCAGGTACTGTATGTCATGAAGTATAGAAGACATCTGTCTTTGAAAACAACTTGGTGCTGATTCAAGTCCATAAGTTACATACAGGCAGTGAGGTCTCTGCTTTCCTCATATAGTAATATTTGATGATAAGCACTCTGAAGGTCCACTGTAATATTTTCTGTATGTGTGGCATCCATATCATCTGCTTTATTAACTTCACACAATCAAATATCTCTAGTTGGTCAAACCCATTCAGAGGATTCAGATTTTTCTATCACATCTTGCTCTACCAAATTTTTTAGTTCATGGGAGACAGTCTCTTTATTGATTAGAGTTGTATAGGTTTTGTATCTGGATCACAATTTAAATTTGTGCACAAAGTTCTTTGCGCAGCCCAGTGAAGTGTTGCTTTGTAGCTGTGTGGCAGGCACTGGTGCTGAAGTAATGCGACCATCCACTTATTGCAGATTTAATGCAGCAAAGAGATGCATTACAAGAATAGAAGTACCTTTATTCACAATGTAGAAGTCACATATTGCATTATTTTATTCAAAGCAACCAAGTACATGAATTAAATCCTTTAAGTAACTGACCAGTCTCAAGTGCAACAAGCAGATATTTTGCAAAGTATTTCAAGTAAATATCTTCTGGTAGTATAAAAACAGCTGAACCTTTATAACGCATCAGGTTAATGGAGTGTCCTTGTCGGCTGAAGCAGTATTGCCATTGAAGCACATATAAACTTGTCTGGAATAGATATACCAGCTTTATCCACACCTAAAACAGTAACATTCGGAGTAGTGACTTCATGAACATCTTTAGCGGAACTACTACAGATCTTAGCAAAATGTCCTACTTGTTTGCATTTGCTGCATTGCACAGCTTTTGCAGGATATGTAGCATAATTTGAGAGTGTTGTGTTGATCTACACAGGAAACAGTATTTTGTATTTGTATTTGCTGCATGGTGTTGCAATGTAGGTGAATCCCTTTCCTTCACGATGTGTTTTGCCTTTGAGTGTGCATTATTAGGCCCTGGTGCTGGATTCACAGTCTGTACATTCCCAGCAGTTCCCTGATTGAGAGTTTTAGCCTTTTCCACTGCTGTTTCAATTTGGCTAGCAACTGTAATAGTCTTTGCAATGGTTAAATCCTGCTCTAGGAGCAGTCTCTCTCTAATGCGGGTGAATGTGTTTTTACTATTTTACTATTAGATATTTCATCTATTAGATTCTCAAACTCACAGGTACCAACAAGCTCTCTTAAATTTTTTACAAATTCTAATAAATTCTAATAAGTTAGTAAATTTTGACATGATTGACAATTGTTATGAGCGCGACTATTTGGTCCAACTGCATTAAAGTCAATGGGCATCCAAATAATTTTGACGTGCAATAATTTTTATGCCCGCGACAATTTTGACATCTGTAGAATTTTTATTGCCCATCACTACTCACCATGGTTTGGAAGAAAAGGTGCAGGCTGCTGTAGAGATAGAAGAGACATCTCGTTGCCAATTTTTTTATGCTTTGGTTGGCGAGGATGAGTTGGGTATAACAGTTCTTTATTAGCAAGTTCATACAGCCAATACACTTCAACAGGAACTTCAACTCTAGAACACCTTGCAGCATAGAAAGTACTATGTATGTGAAGTATAATTCTTGTAACCTGTGACACTTACAGATCATTTGTATAAATACCACAATGAGCTCAGTAAAATTTCATAAAATGTTCCACAAGCTTAATGCTCATGCTAAAGCCAGTGTTCCGCAGAGATGTGTGGACTTGACTGGATCTAGTAGTCCTATAACTATTATGTGGGATTCAGAAACAGTTTTGCACTATGGAAGACATGAGGTATGGTGGGTGTATATGCTATGGTTTATCCTTACACTAGTCCTCCCATTGAAACACCCTAAGAAAGACTAACCCTTGAAGAAACTTTAATTCATTAGACATTGCATTTTTTTTACTCCTGCAGTGCCCAGTGTTCTGTTCTTAGTTCATTACTCTAAAAAACTAATTAGAGTCAAGGTTTCACAAGCAATATTATTCTGTACCTTCAGCTGACTAACTATAGATAGTATGCACATATACTAGTAAATATCTAATGTTACAGATTTAAATGCATAACCACTTAATAATACTTATTACCATTACTATTCCTACTGTACCTTAGGAGGAATGAAAACGATATGGCAAAATAGATACAAAGAGATATAAAACTGGAAGTGATGTATTAGCCCCAAGCAAATAGTAATAAAACAAAGTGAAATATGTTATGGCTAATATGAGAAAAAGAACAGAAGTACAAAAATTTCTTTAGAACACTCTGGTGACTACACATATTTTGTGGCATCATATAATTGTTGGTGTATAAAGAACTCTCAGATTGTGGTCCTTTATGGACTCTCCATTTTGCAGGACCTGTTCTCTTTCAACTAATCTGAGGGCAATTTTTGGGACAATTTGCATGGATTTTAAATTAAGCTTTTATTTATAACATACCAGCACATTCCGAATTACAGAGATGATATCATGCATAACAGACCCTGCCATGTTGGAGCTTAGAATCCATGCCCATATCACTTTATTGCACACTGGTCAATTTAAATAAACTAATGAATAAATAACTGCTGTGTGTTTTTGGAATGTGGGACAAAACCCACTTAAATAGGTGGTGACCATACAACACACAAACTCCTTGCAATTATTATGATGACAGGAATAGAACCTAGCAGTATAAAGCAACACGGGTAACCACTACACCAACATGCTGCACAGTCTACACAATGAATTACTCTAGTGAGAATCAAGGATACCGTAAATGGACAATGGCTCTGCACTCATATTGAACTCTGATTGATCCACATGGGATAATTCTACTTTGTCTTAATGGAGTTGCAATTGAACAGTGACAGATTCACACATCTCCATACAGAATATTTTTTTATATGGCAAAGGCAGATATTATTAATGTTTTTAGTTTAGTCAGAAGAAAAAAGTTAACTGCAGGGATATTAAATACTGTACTGGTCAAGCCTTATATGCACCATGTTGCATTTCATTCTTCCAATCCTATGTGTTGATTGTTATTTTTATTTTACCATTGCTTGTATAGATTCTTAATGCAGCAATAAATATGTAAAATATAATTAGCTATTAACAATTAAACCTCCTTAACCATTTTTGTTTTGCTTAAATTAGTCTAATTTACATTGTTTATTTTGGAGCTATATATATTATAAATGTGTTACAGGTTAAAATGTTAATATTTAATATAAATGTTTAATTAATGGTTAATACTTTTGTTTAGATTGGCCACTAGGGGGAGCTAGAGGATAACAGTTGTAATGGGAAAGGTCGTAGTGGGTGGAGAATAGTAAGTTATAATAGGGAATGTTTCAGGAAGTGAGATCAGAGATGTGTCATGGGAAGCAAGATGCACAGTGGGCTCTGCAGCAGTAGAGTCATCTCCTGGAAGAGGTACTGAGCTTACGTAGTATGAGGCCTAGTGGTGTAATAGTACTCTCTAAGGAGTGTAAGAGAGCAAGGTAACTTGCAAGGGCAGCTATGGCCCCACCTAGGAGTGTGTGGGCATAGTATTCACTGCGGGAATCCCACCAGCCAGGGTTTAGGATTAAAGGCTAGATCTGGATTGTACCAGGGCCCAAGAGTGGTACCTGGTGTGTCCCACCAGGCAGTGTGCGGGAAGTGTCATATGGAAGCTGGGAGATTGATCCCTGTGAATGTGCTGCTGCTTAACTGAATGCTGGGACAATAAAGAGAACTTGTTTGAACTACTCTCCACCAGGTGTGCTTCACGCAAGGGTTTCCCCACACAAAAGGTTGATGGAACATCAAGACTTAACAACGAATAAGGCATAGGAGGTATTTGCCCCTGTCCACAGTTCAGACCATTCTTTTCTGGTAACATGGTACAATTGTAAGCAGTAAAGAGCATGTAGACGTGCGCACACACACAAGATTAAGGTTTTAAATTACAATTTGACATGAAGCAAGTTTCCCTGAAAGATAACTGTACAAATCATAGCTGAAGTCAACATTTAATACAAAAAGAGAGAGAGAGCAGCAGCACTGTCTATTTCTGAAGTCAAAAGGCAAATAGCTTAAAATAAATTATACTCAGCACTTGAAAGGAAATGATAGTCATTATCTTAGCTTATGAATAGTGTTTGGTTACCATATACAATATCATTTTTGCAGAGTAGAGTTATGTGTACATATTGAGAAACAAAGAGCTCAAGCTTCTCATGGAAATTCAGTATTTTATAAAAAGTTTTATGCTGAAAGCCGTTTTCTGCTTTATGATTCTATAAGTAACCCTCTCATAGCTATAACTAATTGGTACAGCACCAGACAGACAGGCAGAAAATTGCTATAAATGTGGGTGTAGCCTTTTCACCCACTACCCTCATCAAATGTAGAATCCATGGCACCCCATAAACGGACTGTATTGCCAGTGCAGAAGATTGCATTTTCCAGTGAGTGTTTTTTTTTTTTTATCTGTTCTGTGCATTTGCTTATGTGGCAAAAAGCAGCATAGGTAAAGCATATTTCACAGACTACAATAAATCACCTCTTCCAGCATCCGTTTTATTATGGAAAATGGCACAATTATGACTTGCTTGAATCTATACAGCAATCACAATGTAATTGCATGGCACTTATAATGCAAATATAATGGTGTGGCATGCAAAGGGTTAAATATTTTAACAGACTACAATAAATCACCTCTTCCAGCAGCCAAATTATTATGGAAGATGGGACAATTATGACTTGCTTGAATCAAGACTGCAATCAGAATTTAATGGCATGGCACAAAAAAAGGAAACTTAATGGCATGCAAATGGTTAAATATGTTCACAGACTACACCAAATTAGCTCTCCCAGATATTGGTCTATATTTGTTAGGAATTTCAAAAAGTATTCAGATCTTCCGCAAGTTTATTTATTTTACTGAAAAACAAATAACTGTTGTAAATAAACAGAGACTTTGGAGAAAATTGTAGTCTTCCATGCATTCTGTACAATTTCACATCCAGAACCACTTTTTGCAGAAATAAGTTTGCATTAAGTGATTCTTATTTATAATACAGGTATGGGATCACTTATCCAGAAATCTCTGAATTATGCGTGCAGAACTATAGGTTCCATGCAGGATGCTGCCACTTAGCAGAGTGATTTGTCTTAGTTGGAAAACTGGGCAGCAAACTGGAAAATGAGGTTCAATGTTGATAAATTCAAGGTTATGCTCTTTGGCAAAAATAATATAAATGCAAGTTTTACACTGAATGGCAGTGTGTTGGGAGTTTCCTTAAATGAGAAGGATCTCGGGGTTTTTGTAAATACCAAGTTGTCTAATTCTGGGCAGTGTCATTCTGTGGCTACTAAAGCAAATAAAGTTCTGTCTTGCATAAAAAAGGGCATTAACTCAAGGGATGAAAACATAATTATGCCTCTTTATAGGTCCCTGGTGAGGCCTCATCTGGAGTATGCAGTGCAGTTTTGGACTCCAGTCCTTAAGAGGGATATAAATGAGCTGGAGAGAGTGCAGAGACTAAGTGCAACTAAATTGGTTAGAGGGATGAATGACTTAAATTATGAGGGTAGACTGTCAAGGTTGGGGTTGTTTTCTCTGGAAAAAAAGGTGCTTGTGAGGGGACATGATTAGGGATGTAGCGAACTGCCGATTTGGTGTTCGCGAACGCCGTTCGCGAACACCGGCAAAAAATGCGAACGTTCGCGGACAGTTCGCGAACTTCGAACACCCGCTAAAATCGTTCGATTCGAACGATCGAAGGATTTTAATCATTCGATCGAAGGATTTTAATCATTCGATCGAAGGATTTTCATTCGAATCGAACGATCGAACGTTTTAAAATCGTTCAATTGAATGAAAATCATTCGATCGAATGCTTACAATCGTTCGAACGAATGGAAATCGTTCGATTTTTAGCGGTCGAAGGAATTCGAATGGTCGAATGGTCGAACGATTTTTATTTGAATCGAACGCGAACTCAAAATGTGAACGTTCCCAAATGTTCGCGAACATTCGGTGGACGCGAACGGTCGAAGTTCGCGCGAACTAGTTCGCAGCAGAACAGTTCGCTACATCCCTAGACATGATTACAATTTACAAGTACATTAGAGGACATTATAGACAAATAACAGGGGAACTTTTTACCCATAAATTGGATCACCATACCAGAGGCCAGAAGAAAAGAACTTTCATTTGTTCTTCACAGTCAGGACAATGAGGTTGTGGAATGCACTGCCGGGTGATGTTGTGATGGCTGATTCAGTTAATGCCTTTAAGAATGGCTTGGATGATTTTTTGGACAGACATAATATTAAAGGCTATTGTGATACTAAACTCTATAGTTAGTATAGATATGGGTATATATAATTTATGTGAGTGTATGGAGGGGTATGTGTATGGATACTGGGTTTTCCTTTGGAGGGGTTGAACTTGATGGACTTTTTTCAACCCGATTTAACTATGTAACTAACTATCCCACTGTTACAGTTTGTAAAATAGGAGCACTTGGACTGCAAACTGGCACCTCTCTTTTGTGAAGCAGGAGATCCCTGCCAACACTAGTCTTCACCAATGCCCCTTTGGGGTCCCAAGACTTTCTGTTGCGGTGACAATAGGGAATATGAACATGGCACAGAGATAACTAAAGCAAAAATACAGTCTATAGTCAGGCAGAGGTCAGGGCTCGCAAGCGAGGATCAAAGTCAGGAACAGGCACAAAGGTCAAAACCAGGAAAATTTAAACATAAGGCTTAGGCTTAGAAAAATTCAGAATCAGGTGCAAATCTAGATACATATAGGGGCAGATTTATCAAAGGTCGAGGTGAATTTTGAATTTAAAAAATTTGAATTTCGAGCTATTTTTTGTGTACTTTGACTAGGGAATAGTCCAAATTTGATTCAAATTCGAAAATTTGAATATCGAAATTTACTGACGCTTTAAAAATTCGACTTCATCTTAAACCTGGCAAATTGCGGTTTTAGCCTATGGGTGACCTCCTAGAACTTGAAGTCAATAGGTGGACTTTGAAAAATTGACAGAAAAACTTTGATTCAAATTCGATGTAATACGCTATTACTTAGATTTTTACGATTCAAATTCATCTGAATATGGACCTATTCGATTGAAAATTTACCTATTCACCCAAAAAAAACTTCAAAAAACTTAATTTCGGTTGGTCTATTTGAATTAGAATGTTGAAGATTTTCAAATTTTAAATTCAACCCTTAATAAATATGCCCCATAGTGTACATATGCCTCAAGGACCCATGTGGTCAAAAGGTAGGAATGTACAGTAAATAATTCTGATTCTACTAATCTAATGTAAAAACAACACAATACTTTGTATGAAGCTGCATCAATCCATATTGGTGGCAAAACAATCCTATTAGGTTAATTTAACTAAAACCTGCTGAGATCTTTATTTAAAAAAAAAAAAAAAGACTTCAGCAATAGTGTTTATCTCCAATGTTTGTGGTTTTTTTTCCTTTGGTGAAGCTTTTTTTGTCACCTAAATACAGCTGAAATTTCAATTTTTAAAAATATAAATTTTGTAGCAGTTGTTTTTTCCCCTGCAATTGTGTTTTTCTCCTCACTCAAGTTTCTTTTTAAAAATATTTTGCTACCTAAAACCTGCTGCGATCTGAGAGAACTTTTTTCTTGCCACCTAAAATCTGGTGAGGTTTTTATTTTTTTAAAAACATGCAAAATGTAATTTAATTTTTGCATGATTTTTATGAATCAAGGAAAAAAAACTTGAATATTTATATATTTGCCCCCAGTGTGCACCATCTTTGCACTTGTTATTATTATTATTTTAATGCATGCTTACAGGCTGATTCGATCCAGACTTGTCAGAAGCAATGAAAAAAATTACTTCAATCTCTTCAATTTTTTTTTTTTTCACAAATGTTTTTATTCGTTTTAAGATACAGATAAAATAGTTCAAAACAAAATTAAAGAAACAGAAAGGAAAAATGATATAAACAGTGAGTGCCAAGTACAGATTCTAATAATAGAATGCAAAGACAACAATAACAGGGGAATGTAATAAAAGTTGCAAAGAGCAAAACAATTTGCACCAATAAGGCTAAAAATCCACATCTCGCAATGTAATATTGTTCCTTAAACTGTTATTGCATTGCGAATTTTAATTGCGCATTGCGAATTTTAATTGCGCACTAATAAGAAGTGCTTGAAGGTGTCGTAATCTTTTGGAGCAAACATAACAACTTTTTCAGTAAGAAGTTTTATTACATTGACTGCGCATTGGAGCAAACTATAAAATTCGCAAATGGTCTTTCACTGTCGGAAGTGGTCGCTAAACAGTTTCCGGGCTCGCAAAAGCTATATTAAATTCGCACAAAGCAAAAATTGTTCGCGCAAAGGCATAACTTTTCGCATTGCGAATAGTTTTTCCGTTAGCGATTTTTATTACATTCCCCCGTTAGAGTCTAAAGTCATGCCAAGTGATTGCAGGAAAGAAACGGAGAAGCAGTCCCCCAATTGCGGACATTGAAAGCTACTCAGTTGGACAGTCCAAAGATGGCAGGTTAGAACAGTAGAGACTATACCGTTTGTGGTAAAGTATCAGTAAACAATCGGTTAAGATGATGACTCCTGGGGGGTCCCATAGTATTTGGATGTTGTGGGGCTCCCGCCGAACTCAACAGGTGGTCTGCCTCACAGACAAGATCGGTCCCCAGCAGCAGCTCCCTGTCATACCACGTGGTGTTGTGAAAGGTTTGGATAGTAAGGGATTTCGTGAGTGGTGGGAGGGTGTTTATGTAGGACATCCAAATGTCGAAAAACGATTCTGCGTTTTTTTCTCTGTGTGTAAGGGATTGTATACAATCTAGTGGAAGATATAGTGTAATTACGCTGTGCCAGAGATAAGGGCGGGGAGATTCGGGATAGCCAAGTATGTAAGATAGACTTTCTGGCTGCCGCCGCCAATCTTTCAGCTAGGGCTCGCTCCGGCTTGGATATGGGAAGGGTAGAATGCAGTTTACTAAATATAGCCCAATGCCAGAAATAGTTAGCGTTTTACCAGTCAAGGTTTCCCAGTAGCTGGCGACTTCCCTCCAGAACTGCTGTATAAGTGGGCAGGACCATAAGCAATGTATCATATCAGCTGTGGGCGCTTCGCATTTGAGGCAGTTATCCAAGTACGCTGTACCTATGTGGAACCTCTTTAAAGGTGTCAGATAAGTATGGTGCAACAGTTGCAGGGACATTTCCTGGTATACACTAGCAGGTAAAGTTTTCATCATTCGAGTGTGATAACGAAGAATGTCCACATTATCAGCATGTGGAATGATTGAGGTCCACTTCGTAAAAGCCGTAGTGGCAGTATCAGTGTCGAGAGTTGTCCTAATCTGTTTGTAAATGTGTGCAGTAGATTTGATAGTGTTACGGTTGGGCCATAGTGAATCAAGTGGGCTATTTTTATCCCTGCCCGTCAGGCTGGTCAAACGTTGCGTGACAAAGTGTAAGAGCTGGAGCAGTGAGAATTGATGAAGTCGTAAAAAAGGGTATTTTTGAAGCAGGGTAGCAATGGGTTGTAACGAAATGTCGGGGGTGATCACATCTTTAAAGGACCAGTAACGTCAAAAATTTTTACAAAAAAATTTGTTAGAATACAACGAAAAAAAACCACCAACACAAATTAAAATTTAAAATAGCAAAGCCTTTATTAAGAAATAACTTACAGAAACTCCACTTCCTGTCCTCTTCATAAACGGCGAAAGGACGACCATCCATCTGCAGCACTCGATTTCTCCTCCTGGCTATACACTGACAGCGTGTCCTCTGCCCGATCGCCTTCTCCAGCTCTTCTTCATCCAGCAGCAGTATGAAGGCGATGTCTCCTGCTCCTCCGCTCCAGGAATGCAGCCCTGACTGCCGACCCTGTGCCCACTCCGTCACTGTCAGGGCAGCTGAAACAAAGCAGCCGCAAAAGAATGCGTCCAATACATACTGGACATTTGTTTGAGTGTTCTGTTCAATGTGATCTATGGTACATCTAATATTGGATTTGTACATGTCCTTATGGTGTTGCGTCAAACGGATTCCCAGGAATTTGATATGGTGTTTGGCTTTCTGAAATGGAAACGGATTCGCCCAATCGGAGGGGGTAGTGTGTTGAAGGCACAAGGCTTTGGATTTCCCTAGATTAATTTTAAAACCAGCTATGGTACCAAATGCATCGATTTTATGCAGAATCACTGGTAGTTCGATGTGTGGCTTATTTAAAAAAAGGAGGATATCATCCGCATAAGCTATCAGCTTAATCCTCTGTGTACCAATCTGAATACCTTGAAAAGTATCACTATTAAGTAAATGCCGCAGCAGGGGATCTAAGGCTAGGTTAAAAAGTAGCAGCGAAAGAGGACAACCTTGCCTGGTGCCCCGTCGTATTGGGAATCTGGGCGAGTTCGTCCCATTCGCCGTGATATGAGTATACGATTGTGAATATAAGGTTCTAAATAGATTGAGCATTTGTATGCCAAAATGTTGGAATTTGAGTAATCGTTTAAGGTGAGCATGTGTTATCCTGTCAAAGGCTTTATCCGCATCTAGGTTAATTAGTATACCGTGTTTTCTCTCTTCCAGATTACAGTGATATATAGCAGCTATGGCCGTCCGGAGAGCTTGGACCGGGTATCGCCCTTTGAGGAACCCTACTTGGTGATAGGTAAATATATGTGGGAGGATAAGTTGTAACCTGTCTGCCATGATTTTAGTCAAGAGTTTCAGGTCTTGATTCAGTAAAGAGATGGGTCTATACGAGGATGGAAGAGTGAGATCTTTCCCCTCTTTTGGGATCAATATGATCCTGGCCTTGTTTGACTCATTCCATAGGGGGGAGCCCTGTAGAACATCATTGAAAAGCGTAGTAAGTAAGGGGGCAAGCTCTGGGAGGAGGATTTTGTAATACTCAGCGCTTAAACCATCAGGGCCCGGGGATTTCCCGTTTTTTAGACGTTTTATCGTTGACAGAATTTCTTGTTCAGTTACAGGTGCATCTAGGATTTCCCTATCTTGTACCGAGAGCTTAGATAGCTGGGCATCTCACAGGAAAGAAAGACCTTCCTCAGGAAGATCCTGGTTTTCTTCATAAAAGAGTTTAAAGTAAGTCTAGTCTAGTTCTGCCATAATGGTTTCAGTATCCCGAGCCCAACCATCCTTTGTTTTTAACTTTTTAATGAAATGTGACGTAGCGTTAAGTCTGGTTAACCTGGCTAAAAGCCTACCCAGATTGTTTCCCCATCTGTAAAACCTATTCCTCGTATGAAAGAGTTTGTAGTGAGCACTATCGTGTAATAAAGTATTGAATAAAGCCTTTGTGTCTGTGTATTGCCTTTTATCCGCCTCAGAGTTTGTGCATTTGAAAGCCTTATAGTGAGTCCCGAGTTCCCGTTGCAAAAGCATGTATTTGTCCCGAAAGAATTTTTTTTGTTTAATTATGTACGCAGTAATATGGCCTCGTAGTACAGGTTTGGAAGCCGCCCACAGCAGATTTTGGTCATCCCAGTGTTGTATGTTATCTTTCAGATAATTTCGCCCAATGTTGTTTAAGGTAAGTGTGGAAATCAGAGTTCTCGGACAGGTAGGGGGGGAATCGCCAGTTATATGATGTCGCCCTGGAGACGATTTGTTTCAAAATCAGGGTGACTGGGGCATGGTCTGTTATATGAATGTCGCCTATGGCAGAGGCCAAAATGTTGGAGGTTTGGGATTCAGCCAGGAAGAAATAGTCAAGTCTGGAATGTGTCTCGTGAGCTCCCGAATAAAAGGTATAATCCCTGGTGTCTGGGTAAGTAAACCTATAAGTGTCGTGCAATTGTAAAAACTCACTCAAGGTATGTAATGGGGTGATCCTTCTGATCGGGTATCTGGAGGTGGCGTCCCATCTGTCCATAAAGCGGTCCCACACTGTGTTCATATCGCCACCCAGTATCAGGTTGGTGGGTCCCCAGGAGTCAATCCATTGCATTAATTCTGTAAAGAAAAAATTATTGTCATCATTTGGGGCATATACGTTAACCACAGTATATTTCGAATCAGGAGTTTCAATATCCACAATCAGGTAGCGTCCATTTTTTCTCTATATGTTTTAGTCACGGAGCCATTCAGTGATTTATTCAGTAAAATTACTACCCCCCTAGATTTAGTAGTGTAAGGTGCTACTATTTGCTCCTGAATCCATGAATCTCTCAATGCTAGTTTAGCAGTGTTCTTCCAATGTGTCTCCTGTAAGAGGATGATGTGAGCTTCCTCACGTTTCAGAAAGTCTAGGACTTTCCGTCGTTTTATCGGGGTATTTAAGCTATCTACGTTCCATGAGAGTAGTTTAAGGTGTTTGGGTTCATTAGTCAGGGGGAAATGTTGTGTGGGTTCACCCATATTAGCAGTGTTAACCAATACCCGTTTTAGGGGTGAGCAGGATGATCCTTAGCTGCGGGGGGATAAGCATTCTGTCCCAGCGAGCAGAAGCCATCCCGGGGGAGTCTGCATGGCATACATGGGAGGGGCAGACGTAGAAATCTGTCTCAATCACTTGGCAAAATAAGAACAAAATAACTATATACCATAGAGGAAAGGGGTTTTCTAAATCAGTCATTACAACCTTAAGTTCCAGATACAACCACAGTGGTATGGAAAAGGACAGAATAAAACTGTCATGATAGGCAGAAGAGTTCAGTCAAATAATCTAACATTGGCATGGTAGGTAGGTTAAAAGGCATAAAAGTAGAGAGAAAGGCGGCGTGGAGACATGCAAGAAACAATGGAAATTAGCAACATTTGCATGGGTGCAGAAAAACAAAGAGAAGATAAAAGGAATATCCAGTAATGAAAACCAAATGTGAGAGAGGGAGGTTCCAATTGTTAGTCAAACCATTGCAGAATGGAATACCATAGTCAATATCTCCAGGACAGTAACACATACGGTGAGAGCTCCGGCTTATAGTATACGCAGGGTTATAATCAGTAGTCACAAGTCGCCGGATCTGCTCCCAAGTCATGGTCCCTGGATAGGTAATGTAGATGCATAGGAAAATCATAATCAAACAGAGGGGGGAGAGTGTAACAGTGTCGCAACATCAGGCCCAACCATGGAGAAGTGGAGCAGAATAGGCAATATCCGTAGGGTACATCCAACCACGGTGACAACTTTGGAGTTAGGGACACAATCAGGAGTCATTCAGCAATCAACTGTCAAACCATCCCCTCACAGCAAGATCCCGTGAGAAATGACACTAGTGTGATAGGTAACAGTAACCAGGTTAAGCAGGGGTGCAGCAGAATACTGAAAAACGGAGGCCACAGTCATGAGTCGGGAGCGGCAAAAAGGTGAACCAGCCCCCTGTATCAAAGTTCCAGAAGAGGTGGTGCAAGGGGACAGCAAGCAGTAAATGGGAAAAACAGAAGGCATGTCTACCAGTTCAAGTCTGGGATTTAGACTTGACGTATGTCAATGCTTGTTTGGGGTCCTCAAAAATGCAGATTCTGCCAGTATCTCTTTCAACAATTTTAAGTTTTGCCGGATACATGAGAGAGAATTTATAGCCAGAGTCGTAGAGTTTTTTGCAGACAGGTGCAAACTCCCTGCGTTTAGTTAAGGTTATGTTTCATTCTGTAGGCTTCCAAGATCTTGCTTTTGTCAGTGAAATTCAAAAGTTTAAAGATGACTTGTCGCGGACGTTGAGCGTCCTAGGTCAGTGGCGGGCCGATTCTGTGGAACCGTTCCACAAGATAGGGAAGGTATTGATCCTCAATACCAAGGGCGGTGGGAAGCCATTCATGTATAAGTTTATCCAGGTTTTTAGTTTTAACTGATTCGGGAACCCCCACCAATCTCAGATTGTTTCTCCGACTACGGTTCTCCAAATCCTCTACTTTGTCAGACAGGATAGAGATCTCCTTCTGCTGTAGATCAATTGTGGATTGTGCCGTAGTTAAATTGTCTTCCAGGGTCGATATACTGTCTTCAGCCTGGGTCAACCTCTGATATTGGTTGGTCATTTGTTGCAGAATTTCAGAGACAGATTCCTTGATGCTCGCCAGCTTCTGGTCAAGCAGAGGGCCTAGAATTAGGGATGTAGCGAACTGTTCGCCTGCGAACTAGTTCGCGCGAACTTCGACCGTTCGCGTCCACCGAATGTTCGCGAACGTTTGGGAACGTTCGCATTTTGAGTTCGCGTTCGATTCGAATAAAAATCGTTAGACCATTCGACCATTCGAATTCCTTCGACCGCTAAAACTCGAATGATTTCCATACGTTTGAACGATTGTAAGCATTTGATCGAATGATTTTCATTCAATCGAACGATTTTAAAACATTCGATCGTTCGATTCGAATGAAAATCCTTCGATCGTTCGAATCGAACGATTTTAGCAGGTGTTCGAAGTTCGAAAACTGTCCGCGAACGTTCGCATTTTTTGCCGGTGTTCGCGAACGGCGTTCGCGAACACCAAATCGGCAGTTCGCTACATCCCTACCTAGAATGTGAACCACGTCTTCCACATGTGAAGCGGCAGAATCATTTTGGGTTCCCGTTTCCATATCACTCTCGGTCTGAGCGGCCTCTTGGGTCTGTTTTTTGTCTTTTGGCTTGGTGATTGTCCTACGCGAAGTCATAGTAGTAGGTTGGCCTAAATATTTTTCCATCACGTGGTGGCAGGCCCAAAATCATGGAATGCAGAGCCCAGTTAAAAGAGATGATCATCAATTGAACAGGTATATGGTGGTTGTATCATCCAAAGGTTCTATATCATGTTAGAACAGATGGTGCCATAACAGAAAGGCAGTCCCCATCCTCGTAGCGACATTGCTGCGGTGAAAGATTTAAGTATAAACAGCAGACGTTGTCCAGCAATTGCTGTAAAACAGGAAAGTCAGAAATGTGGGTGCAGACCCAGAGATCCAGCTCACAAGAGCGTTTTCAGTGCGCACTGATAGCAGCAGTGAGAACACGTTATGGCAAGTTCTCTGAAATGGGGCAAAAACAGGTGGTTGAGCTGTGAAGGTGGTGTGAGCCCAAAGGTAAGCTGGTGATGCCCGTACGTGGTCATGGCAAAAATTGGCAGATCACTGTTGCATAATAAACATCAAAACATAACTGCGTCACTGGACAGTAGCAGAATAAATAGCATTCACACTGTATGAAGGTTCAATATGAGATCAAGGGGCAAGATTGGTGTATGTCCTGCTGGTTTGTAAGTAAGGCCGCCCGCTGCGTCTGTCAAATAAATATGGCCCAGCCACAATAAGCAGTAACTGCGACACACAGCTGGTGGTCAAAAGAAGTGCTTGCGGTGGGATCCGAGCCGGATGTAAGAGCTGTGGGCAAGTGGTGGCATTGATGGGCTGTGAAGGTGCGCCAAGCGCGAAGGCAAGTGACGAGTGGGGCCACGTGGTGCATTGGGCCTACCTAGGTGATGCCACCGTCACACAGGCCTTAGCAGGTACAATTAGCGCCAGGGAGCTGGGCGAGGCCTCCCCAGGAATCGGTAAACACAACTGTGAGTATCGCCTAATGGCAGCGTATACTTCACCGGGAGCGGGTCCTCGTCCGGTCCTTCTGGGAGTCCGTCTGGTAGGGGACTTGTTCCAGGCAGGCTGTGTCCAGTGACGATGTGTGTGGCGCGCTGGCCTCCGGGGTCGCAGGAGGGGGGGAGAGTCGGGAAATTTCAGTCCCTAGTTTGCCCCCAGGTATTCCGCTGTGTAATCACCACCTTCACCGTGCAATTAAGATGGAACTGCGGTGGTCGTGACCGCAAAAATAGGCAGATGATGGCGGAGCTCTGTTAAGATGCGGCCATTAGCTTTGGCACGCCCCCCGGAAGCCGCCAATCTCCTCAATTTTTGCCATTTCACAAATTTTTGGAGAAGTGAAATGGGACACATTTGCCCATCAGAAGATGATGCTTGTGAAAAACTGTTCCACAACTGTATTAGAAAACAGTGCTTTGATTCATACATAGTACAACATTCACCTTTTTTGTCTAACATTTTGGGTCAAATCTGCCTGAAAATATTTTGAGTTTCAGTGCTTTGAAATAAAATCATGACAAGAACAACATTTCAGCATAGGATTTGTTATTCAGTAAATGAGAGAACTGGTGAAAAGTCTGAGTTATTATTTAGCAACATACATAGAAGAGCTACAAGATCAAGTGCTATTCACTTTCGAGATAGTTCAGGGACATTCCTGAGATTTTATAATTAAACTCGTTTTTATACTGTGGAATTTAAAAAAACTCTGACATTTGTTAGGCTGGTATAGCATTTACTGTATTATTTAACAGACAGTATGCCAACAAAATATCACAGATTGATCCTCTAAAACCGTCAGAGTTTTTTTAAATTCCATAAGAATTGAATCTGCTCACAATGATCGCTGCAACTTTGGGACTAAATTGTAATTCTTTTCTCAACTGCTACTTGTCTAAGTCTAAGCTCTTCATGGTAAAGGTATTTATTGGTGAATGGAAATGTTACCATATTATAGTGATTATAGTGTACTAACTGTGAGAACATTGACAAATAAATGCCTCTATCTATTGTTTGCAATTATTTGCAGCTTACATATACAACTGTTGAACTAAGGAAAGAAATGTTTAATTTATATATATATTTTTTTATTAAAATGTCTTACCCTTCTTATACCTTAAAAATTCATTTTAGATTTTCATGTTAAATATACTGTACAGATAGAACTGTAAGCAAGACATGAAAAAGGTCCAATAGTACATCATTCAAGCTTTTTATGTCCTAATAAATGATTTTTTTTTATTTTTTAAACTATTTTTCACAATGGTTTCCATTTTTAATGGTTCTTACACTTCTGCTGCTTATTTGTCCTTATCTATAATGTAATGAGGCCATCTGTCATTTATCCATAAAGACTTTATTTGCTTTACTTTTTTTAAACTGCAACATTGAGATATACAATACATTTGAAACAGAGCTCTTATATAGTGATGAGTGAATCTGACCTGTTTCAGCAAAAATTTGCAAAACGGCATAAAAGTCACCAAAGTCAAAAAAAGTCAATTGGTGTCAAACTGCACAACAGTTTTTCAAATCACGCAACATTTTTTTTACTATATATTATAGTCTATGGGTGTGTTTTCTTGCCAAAACGAGGCAAAATATGTTACTCACCCATACTCATATACTGTACCGGTTATTTTTATTAATAGTACAGCAATCAGCCAAATATAGGATCATCTACTAGATTTGCTGAAATGATTATGCCAATTAAAATCTCAAATACAAATTTGTATAGTCACATTTTACAAATAAAAAATAATTTTCTGAAAACAATTGTCGCCTTCGATGTCATGATTTAGATGGTACACATTTGATAAAGAGCTAAAGACTCCATGAGAAAAGTACTGAAAAGTGGTCATAATGCAAACCAAATCCTGGATTCAGCATATATGCAGTTGAATAGTTGTGCAGAGTTCCCATTAGTATGCTGGGACGCAAGTGCATTTATTGATCCAGGGAAACCCTCCAGCTACTGCCAACTATAAGGTCAGCAGCTCCAGGGTTCCCACAGATGCCTGTTTCAACTGAGGCAGCAAACTTGAAAACATGGGCACACATATCATTTGATGTCAAGTCTTGGAAGTGATGTCACCCAACTAATATCTAATATATCTTTTAGGGAATGAAATTACTGATTCCAGCCCAAATGTGGTAACATAGTCACATAGTAAGAGGCACATTTACCTAAGGTCGAATTTCGAATTCATGTGAGTTTGTGAAAACTCCTGTGAACTCCCATAAATTTGAAATTCTACCATTCGAAATGTATTAAAAAAAATCAAATTTTTAAAACTCGGATGGATTAAATCGTCCAGAAAATTCAAATTAAAATTTGAAATTGGAATTTTCGAGTTTTTTTATGGTCAAAACTGCCAAATTCGACTAGGGAGTCATTCAAATTCGATTCAATTTTTTTAAAAAAAAATCATATTTGATTTATCATATTCTGGCCCTTTAAGAAATCGAATTTGACCATTTGCCACCTAAAAGCTGCCAAATTGCTGTTTAAGTCAATGGGAGAGGTCCAGGGATCAATTTTGAGTTGTTTGCAGCCTTCCTTACATTCAAGTTTTTTCAGAGAAGAGTTTTTAAAACAAGTTTTCAGGTGGATTTGTTCAGGAACCTTACTCCAATTAGAAAATGTACCATTAACAACCAGCCTCTGTGCTTGATCCTGTAGCCAGTTTCCTATCCATGTGCAGACAACTTCCTTAAGTCCAACAGCCCTTAAGGTGGCCATACACGGGCCGATAAAAGCTGCCGACAGACCGTGTCGGCAGCTTATTGGCCCGTGTATGGGGCCCCCCGACGGGCTTCACCGATCGAGATCTGGCCGAAAGTCGGCCAGATCTCGATCGGATGGGATAGAAAATCCCGTCGGATCGCGGCCGCATCTATTCGTTGATGCGGTCCCGCGATCCGACCGCCCGTTAAGGCCTCGTTAGGATCCGATCGTTGGGCCCTAGGGCCCAAGATCGGATCGGCCCGATATTGCCCACCTCAAGGTGGGCATATCGGAGGGAGATCCGCTCGTTTGGCGACATTGCCAAACGAGCGGATCTCTCAGTGTATGGCCACCTTTAGTTTAGAAAGCAGTCATTAGTGGCACATGGTATCAAATTCAAATAGATCACAGCTACTGCTCCCCCGCTGTCCTGCATCTTACTTACCTCATCATAAAAAGCAATCACATTTTTCTGACATGACCTGTCCTCAATAAAGCCATGCTAATTACTGCTCATTATGCCATTCACGAGGACTACATTTTGAATGTGATCCCTTAACAAGCCTTCAAATAGTTTGTCCACCACCAAAATTAACTGACCTATAATTGCTAGGCTGTCCCAATCCCTTTTTAAATATTGAAATTACAGCAGCTTTCCTCCATTCCATAGATACATTACCAGATGAATGCAAATCTGAGAAAATTAGAAATAGAGGCTTTTCTAAAACTGAACTCAGCTCTTTTAGAGCCATTAAATGTGTGCCATCTGGCCCTGGTGACATGTTCACATTCATTTTTATTAAAGCTTTATGAACCATAGCAGCCACTGACTAGATCGAGCTGAGCCAATAGTGCAGCTTTAAAGTGAGCCTGGGAACTCTGACCCATCTATTGTATACACTAAAGAAAAGAACTGATTTAGCACATTTGCCTTTTTTGTTAAAAACATACAGTTACCATTATTTTCTTTTTACTATTAATATATTTAAAGGAGCAACAATCTCAACCCGCATCTTTTTATTATTAATATATTTAAAAACCTTAAACTTAACTCTAAATCACTTTAGAAATGGTGGTGGAAAAAATAGTTAGTAAATGACCCCCTATAGAAAGTCAATGGATTGCTTTGGATGAAAATGTATTTTCTTAAAGTGGAGTTTAAAGGTGGTGGCCTTCCATATTTCAGAGCTTTTTGGTTAACAGGTTTCTGGATATTGGATCCCACACTTGTATATTCAATTATTTCTTTAAAACTTAATTGAACGTGTTATTATTCTTCTCAGCTTGCCGTAGCTGAGGTGTAGTCATGTACAGATGCAGGGAGAGATTGCAAGGTATGGGTACTAATATCTAGATGTCAATGCCATTCTCCATAATATTTCTACAAATATTTGTTTTTTTTTTTTTTTTTTTTTAATTTGAGACAATTGCTTGTTATTGATGTTAACTAACTTAGCATACATCCATAGTTATGGCAAGAGAATCCTATTAGTTTTTAATGTTTCCGCTATATTTTTATTTAAGGTGTGGTGCTCAACATTACACAAAAACTTCTTATCCAGAAAACTAAAGGTTCCCAGCATTCTGGATAAGCATTGTATATTTTTCTTGAATTATTGTGTGCTTGGGTAAATACCTAAGACGTTTTCTATTCACAGTTCTTTTGATACTCTCAACCCTTTCTATACCATAATGCCAATGTGTGGGACACACAGATGGAACATCCTTGATTGAAGCATATGACAGACACACTACACTTACTTCCCATTAAATGAATAGTGTGCCATCTGCGCCAGATGTGACAATAAAGTCTGCTCCATCTGTCTGCGAAAACATAAGCCTTTATATAGTCTATTCCTAAGTTTCATAAATATTTATTCCAGCATGGACAGTATTTAATTAACACTGGGTGTTTTAGCTAATTTTACACACTGGTAATACTAGTAAAAATATAATTATCTTATCTATAAGTGACTTTATCTTATTTTATTATTGTCGATTGTTAAGGAAGTATAACTAAATACTGTCATTTATATCATTTAATACAATTTGTAATGATACGTGTCTATTCAATCTTCATGTTTTACGTGAGTAATCTGGGACACAGATCTTCCAATAAAAATCAGAAGGAATTAATTGGCCCAAATTACATCTGCTCTGCATATTCACTCATTTATCTTCTAAGTACTGTACATTCAGAGAACACAGCTTTAGGTCTTCTGATTTCCCAATAGACTGTGTATTATAAAAAGAATATTGCCATGGCTAGATCTCATAGAATTATTGCTATTTTGCAACATTTTTGCTTAATATCTAATTTGCTATTGGCTCATTTAATGTAACAGAAACTATTACAAACATGTTAAAAAAACAAACAATATTTGCAGTGTATATATGAGAATACATTGGTGTATGCATGTATATTTTTACAGTGCAGAAAAGTAGACACAAAAAGGAGAAACATTTCAATAAATACTGTATACATTTAATATGAAGATAGTAAGAGGCCCATTTATCAAAGGTCGAATTTCGAATTCATGTTTTTTTAAACTTGAATAAATTAGATTTTCCTCGAAATTCAATTGGGAGATTATTTAGGAATTAAATTAAATATCTAAAACTCATACTAATTTTACAGACTAGAAAACTCCAATTAAATTCAAATTGAATTTGACTAAACTCAAATCGAGTTTTTTCGCTGAAAAAAACTTGAATGTCAGGAAGGCTAGTAACATTCAAATGTGTCCCTGGACCTCTCCCATATGCATGACTTATACATGAACTCAGCAGGTTTTAGGTGGCAAATAAGCACACAAGGTAGTCTGGAGAGTCTTTGGAAAGTGTGTAGTTTTTATTATCGCACTACATGTTTCGGACCCAATAGGTCCTTCCTCTGGTGCATGTTACATACAGTGAAAAAACAACTTTTAAACCCTTCATTACCCACAAGCCCCACGTGACTCTACAGCTCCATCTTGTGGCCAGTAGACGGTATTGCAACAGTATTTTTTACACATGAATATTATGTAGCCATCTATTCATATTGAAACACCAATAACAATTCAAGTAGTTAAACGATACAGTTACATTTTTGTTTCAACTTTGTTTCAACAGCTTTTTAGAAAGTAGTAAATTATTCTCACCATAGTGGTTTAGTTTTAGTGTCCATTGTATCAGTGCCATCTTGTTCGTGACAACTGTAAAAAATACATTTCTTTGTTAGGAAATTAGAACAAAGCATTAATTCTCATTACAGCATTTTATACAGACTCAATCAAATCATTTTCACAAAAAGCATTTAAGGCTTCATGCTTCATTTATCCCGAATGGTTCAATACAATTTAATTTCTCCATCCATCTAGCCTCACATTGTAACAGTATTCTCTTTCTATCTCCTCCTCTTGGAGGGCGATCTATCTGTTCCAGAATAGAGATGGCGCGAACTGTTCGCCGGCGAACTTGTTCGCGCGAACATCGGGTGTTCGCGCTCGCCGGAAGTTCGCGAACGTCGCGCGACGTTCGCCATTTTGGGTTCGCCATTGTTGGCGCTTTTTTTTGCCCTCTCACCCCAGACCAGCAGGTACATGGCAGCCAATCAGGAAGCTCTCCCCTGGACCACTCCCCTTCCCTATAAAAACCGAAGCCCTGCAGCGTTTTTTTCACTCTGCCTGTGTGTGCTGAAGAGATAGTGTAGGGAGAGAGCTGCTGCCTGTTAGTGATTTCAGGGACAGTTGAAAGTTTGCTGGCTAGTAATCGTTTTGATACTGCTCTGTTATTGGAGGGACAGAAGTCTGCAGGGGTTTGAGGGACATTTAAGCTTAGGTAGCTTTGCTGGCTAGTAATCTACCTTCTACTGCAGTGCTCTGTATGTAGCTGCAGTGGGCAGCTGTCCTGCTTCTGATCTCATCTGCTGACTGCTGCAATAACAGTAGTCCTTGTAAGGACTGCTTTTATTTATTTTTTTGTTGTTTTACTACTACTACTACTACTACTACTACTACTACTACTACAAGAGCCCAGTGCTATTAGTCTAGCAGTGTTGGGGAGTGGGACTGGTGTGCTAATCTGCTGCTCCTAGTAGTTCAGCAGCACCAACTGTAATTTTTTTTTTTAATATTCATTTTTTTTTTTATTTTACTTTTTTTTATTTTACTACCGCTGTAGTAGTGTATAAGTTGACCTTTTAGGCATTATTTGCCCTGTAGGCATTTTTTGCCCAGTGTGTTATTCAACCAACAGCCATCTAGCTGTGTGACCTTGTTCACATTCTGTCTAAATATCCATAATATTACCGTCTCCAGAAAAAACACCGGAGTGACTTTTTTCAAGCAGCCATAATAAATTTTACGTAATCCGTATCCATCGCTGTAGTAGTGTATAAGTTGACCTTTTAGGCATTATTTGCCCTGTAGGCATTTTTTGCCCAGTGTGTTATTCAACCAACAGCCATCTAGCTGTGTGACCTTGTTCACATTCTGTCTAAATATCCATAATATTACCGTCTCCAGAAAAAACACCGGAGTGACTTTTTTCAAGCAGCCATAATAAATTTTACGTAATACGTATCCATCGCTGTAGTAGTGTATAAGTTGACCTTTTAGGCATTATTTGCCCTGTAGGCATTTTTTGCCCAGTGTGTTATTCAACCAACAGCCATCTAGCTGTGTGACCTTGTTCACATTCTGTCTAAATATCCATAATATTACCGTCTCCAGAAAAAACACCGGAGTGACTTTTTTCAAGCAGCCATAATAAATTTTACGTAATCCGTATCCATCGCTGTAGTAGTGTATAAGTTGACCTTTTAGGCATTATTTGCCCTGTAGGCATTTTTTGCCCAGTGTGTTATTCAACCAACAGCCATCTAGCTGTGTGACCTTGTTCACATTCTGTCTAAATATCCATAATATTACCGTCTCCAGAAAAAACACCGGAGTGACTTTTTTCAAGCAGCCATAATAAATTTTACGTAATCCGTATCCATCGCTGTAGTAGTGTATAAGTTGACCTTTTAGGCATTATTTGCCCTGTAGGCATTTTTTGCCCAGTGTGTTATTCAACCAACAGCCATCTAGCTGTGTGACCTTGTTCACATTCTGTCTAAATATCCATAATATTACCGTCTCCAGAAAAAACACTGGAGTGACTTTTTTCAAGCAGCCATAATAAATTTTACGTAATCCGTATCCATCACTGTAGTAGTGTATAAGTTGACCTTTTAGGCATTATTTGCCCTGTAGGCATTTTTTGCCCAGTGTGTTATTCAACCAACAGCCATCTAGCTGTGTGACCTTGTTCACATTCTGTCTAAATATCCATAATATTACCGTCTCCAGAAAAAACACCGGAGTGACTTTTTTCAAGCAGCCATAATAAATTTTACGTAATCCGTATCCATCGCTGTAGTAGTGTATAAGTTGACCTTTTAGGCATTATTTGCCCTGTAGGCATTTTTTGCCCAGTGTGTTATTCAACCAACAGCCATCTAGCTGTGTGACCTTGTTCACATTCTGTCTAAATATCCATAATATTACCGTCTCCAGAAAAAACACCGGAGTGACTTTTTTCAAGCAGCCATAATAAATTTTACGTAATCCGTATCCATCGCTGTAGTAGTGTATAAGTTGACCTTTTAGGCATTATTTGCCCTGTAGGCATTTTTTGCCCAGTGTGTTATTCAACCAACAGCCATCTAGCTGTGTGACCTTGTTCACATTCTGTCTAAATATCCATAATATTACCGTCTCCAGAAAAAACACCGGAGTGACTTTTTTCAAGCAGCCATAATAAATTTTTACGTAATCCGTATCCATCGCTGTAGTAGTGTATAAGTTGACCTTTTAGGCATTATTTGCCCTGTAGGCATTTTTTGCCCAGTGTGTTATTCAACCAACAGCCATCTAGCTGTGTGACCTTGTTCACATTCTGTCTAAATATCCATAATATTACCGTCTCCAGAAAAAACACCGGAGTGACTTTTTTCAAGCAGCCATAATATATTTTACGTAATCCGTATCCACCGCTGTAGTAGTGTATACGTTGATCTTGTGGGCATTATTTGCACAGTGTTTTCTTCAAACCGCCATCTAGCTGTGTGAGCTTGTTCACATTTTGTCTAAATATTGATAATATTATCGTCTCTAGAAAAACCACTTGAGTTACTTTTTTTCAAGCAGCATTCTTATATTTTACGTAATCCGTATCCACCGCTGTGTATACGTTGACCTTGTAGGCATTATTTGCACAGTGTTTTCTTCAAACCGCCATCTAGCTGTGTGTATTATCGTTTCCAGAAAAACCAACTGAGTTTTTGTTGTTGTTGTTTTTTTAAAAATAATGCCAGGCAAAGGCAGGCCGCCACGCAGAGGCCGTGCTAGGGGCCGTGCTGCTATGCAATCCTGTGGCCCTAGCAAATTGCCCAGTTTTAAAAAGCCAATGACCCTGAACTCCCAAAATGCTGAAGAGGTAGTTGACTGGCTTACACAGCACACCCCATCCTCTACCGTTTCTAACTTTACCACAACATCCTCCTCATCCTCCACTGCTATGGCCACCCCACGTAACACTTCCTCCACCACCGGTGCCCCTTCTTCACTGGAGTCAGAGGAGTTATTTTCCCATGAGTTTCTTGAACTGAGTAATGCGCAACCATTATTGGCAGAAGAAGATGAAGGAGATGAGGACGTTACACCAGATTTAATTCTGGCAGAGAACACGACAGAGATGGACATAATGATGAGTGATGAGGAGGAGGTCCCCGCTGCTGCTTCCTTCTGTGATGTGTCAGAAGAAATTGATGCATCTGAGGAGAATGATGATGAGGAGATTGATGTTTTGTGGGTGCCTAGTAGAAGAGAGCAAGAGGAGGGTAGTTCAGATGGAGAGACGGAGAGTCAGAGAGGCAGTAGGAGAATAAGACTTAGAAGAAGCAGGGAGGACAGCCCGCAGGGATCAGTAGGGCAACAACATGTATCGGCACCTGTGTTCAGCCGGCCAACGCACCCGCCATTGCCGCCAATGCCGCCAACTTCTACTGTTACCGCCAGATCGCACACTTCCAAAAAGTCAGCAGTGTGGGATTTTTTTAATGTGTGTGCCTCTGACAAAAGCATTGTAATTTGCAATGAGTGCAGTCAGAAACTGAGCCTTGGTAAGCCCAACAGCCACATAGGTACAACTTCTATGCGAAGGCACATGAGCAGCAAGCACAAAGCACTTTGGGAGCAACACCTCAAAGGCAACAGGCAAACTAAAAGCCACACTCCTTCTGGTCCAGCATCTTACTGCTCTACCTCTGCTCTCCTTGACCCATCTGAACCACCCTCCACTCCGCCTTCCACCTTGACCACCTGTTCCCATTCCCAGTCATCTGCCACCAGCCAAGTTTCTGTGAAGGCCATGTTTGAGCGTAAGAAGCCAATGTCTGACTGTCACCCCCTTGCCCGGCGTCTGACAGCTGGCTTGTCTGCACTCTTAGCCCGCCAGCTTTTACCATACCAGCTGGTGGACTCTGAGGCCTTCCGCAAATTTGTAGCAATTGGGACACCGCAGTGGAAGGTACCCAGCCGCAATTTTTTTTCTAAAAAGGGAATACCACACCTGTACCAACATGTGCAGAGCCAAGTTACCGCATCTCTGTCACTTAGTGTTGGGCCAAAGGTCCATATGACTACTGACGCATGGTCCTCCAAGCATGGTCAGGGCTGGTATGTCACCTACACTGCCCACTGGGTGAACTTGGTAATGGCTGGGAATGGGAAGCAGGGAATGGGTAGCTCAACAACAACAACAACAGTGGAGTTGGTGTCACCGCCACGGATTGCACGCGGTTCTGCCACCACCTCTACTCCTCCATCGCTCTCTACCTCGTCTTCTTCCTCTTCTTCTTCTTACTCTGCTGCTGGGTCCTCCTTCTCCTCCTCCACACCTGTGCACCCCCAGCTCCCCCTAGGCTATTCGACGTGCCAGGTACGCCGTTGTCACGCTGTCTTGGGGATGACGTGCCTGGAAAGCAAAAACCATACCGGATATGTACTCCTGTCATCTCTGCAGTCACAGGCCGATCGGTGGCTGACCCCACACCAACTGCAGATCGGAAAAGTGGTGTGTGACAATGGAAGCAATCTGTTGGCAGCGTTGAGACTGGGAAATTTAACACATGTGCCCTGCATGGCACATGTGTTAAATTTAATAGTCCAACGTTTTGTCTCCAAGTACCCAGGATTCCAGGACGTTCTCACCCAGTCCAGAAAGGTGTCGGCCCATTTCAGACGTTCCTACACAGCCATGGCACGCCTTGCTGACATTCAGCAGCGCTACAACATGCCAGTCAGGCGTTTGATTTCTGACAGCCAGACTCGCTGGAATTCAACGCTCCTTATGTTGGAACGTCTGCTGCAACAACAAAGGGCCGTCAACGAGTACCTTTTTGAACTGGGTGGTAGGACTGGATCTGCAGAGCTGGGGATTTTTTTCCCCCGTTACTGGGTGCTTATGCGCGATGCCTGCAGGCTCATGCGACCTTTTGAAGAGGTGACAAATATGGTCAGTCGCACCGAAGGCACCATCAGCGACCTAATACCCTTCGCTTTCTTCCTGGAGCGTGCCGTGCGACGAGTGACAGATGAGGCTGTAGACCAGCGTGACGAGGAGCTGGAAGCGCACGATTTATGGTCGGAATCACCAGAACGAACCCAGGCACCTGCTGCAACGCAGGGAGAGGTGCCAGAAGTGGAGTCAGAGGAGGAAGGTGGCTTTGTGGAGGAGGAGGAGGAGGACCAACAGGAGCAGGCTTCCCAGGGGGCTAGTGGTGACCTTTTGGGGACCCCTGGTCTTGTACGTGGCTGGGGGGAGGAGACCGTGGATGATGCAGTCCTTGATAATGAGGAAGCGGAGATGGATAGCTCTGCATCCAACCTTGTGAGAATGGGGTCTTTCATGCTGTCATGCCTGTTGAAGGACCCCCGTATCAAGAGGCTTAAGGAGAAGGACCTGTACTGGGTCGCAACGCTACTAGACCCTCGGTACAAGCATAAAGTGGCAGAAATGTTACCAACATACCACAAGTCCGAAAAGATGCGGCATTTACAAACCAGCCTGCAAAACATGTTGTACAATGCTTTTAAGGGTGATGTCACTTCAGGAACTCATCAACATTCCAGGGGCAGAGGTGCCAGTAATCCTGCCACGAGCACACCTGCAAGGACAAAGCCCTTTGGCCGGTCTGTAACATCAGACATGCAAATGTTTTTCTGTCCAAGGCAGCGCCACAACCCTTCTGGATCCACCCTCAAAGAACGCCTCGACCGGCAGGTAGCGGACTACCTGGCATTAACTGCAGATATCGACACTCTGAGGAGCGATGAACCCCTGGACTACTGGGTGCGCAGGCTTGATCTGTGGCCAGAGCTGTCACAATTTGCCATGAACCTCTTGTCTTGCCCAGCCTCAAGTGTGCTCTCAGAAAGGACCTTCAGTGCAGCAGGAGGGATTGTAACTGAGAAGAGAACTCGCCTAGGTCACAAAAGTGTCGATTACCTGACCTTTATTAAAATGAATGAGGGGTGGATCTCGGAGGGTTACTGCATGCCGAAAGACTTGTTCTGACTTCTATGCAGCTGTCCTTCTCTTCAAGCCTCATGACTCCACACACAGCTGTCCTTTAGCGTCCTCCTCCCTCCGCCACCGTTACAAACTAGGGTGCAAACCCTACTGGTTTAATTTTTTCTGGCCTCTGTGCTTCAGTGGCTGCAACCAAAAAAACTGGGCAAACAATGTCTACAAGGTCAACGTATGGCGAAAAATGACTATTTTCAGCATTTATATGGCATATTTTTTCTGGCAACTGTGCTTCAGTGGCTGCGTCCAAAAACATGCATATTTTCTGCATTTATATGGCATAATTTTTCTGGCCTCTGTGCTTCAGTGGCTGCAACCAAAAAAATGCATATTTTCTGCATTTATATGGCATAATTTTTCTGGCCTCTGTGCTTCAGTGGCTGCAACCAAAAAAATGCATATTTTGTCCATTTATATGGCATAATTTTTCTAGCCTCTGTGCTTCAGTGGCTGCAACCAAAAAAATGCATATTTTCTCCATTTATATGGCATAATTTTTCTGGCCTCTGTGCTTCAGTGGCTGCAACCAAAAAAATTTATATTTTCAGCATTTATATGGCATAATTTTTCTGTCAACTGTGCTTCAGTGGCTGCGACCAAAAAAATGCATATTTTCTGCATTTATATGGCATAATTTTTCTGGCCTCTGTGCTTCAGTGGCTGCAACCAAAAAAATTTATATTTTCAGCATTTATATGGCATAATTTTTCTGGCAACTGTGCTTCAGTGGCTGCGACCAAAAAAATGACTATTTTCAGCATTTATATGGCATATTTTTTCTGGCCTCTGTGCTTCAGTGGCTGCTGCCAAAAAAACTGGGCAAACAATGCCTACAAGGTCAACGACGTTGACCTTGTAGGCATTGTTTGCCCAGTTTTTTTGGCCGCAGCCAATGAAGCACAGAGGCCAGAAAAAATATGCCACATAAATGCTGAAAATAGTCATTTTTTGCCATACGTTGACTCAACGTATATGGCAAAAAATGACTATTTTCAGCATTTATATGGCATATTTTTTCTGGCAACTGTGCTTCAGTGGCTGCAACCAAAAAAACTGGGCAAACAATGTCTACAAGGTCAACGTATGGCGAAAAATGACTATTTTCAGCATTTATATGGCATATTTTTTCTGGCAACTGTGCTTCAGTGGCTGCGTCCAAAAAAACTGGGCAAACAATGTCTACAAGGTCAACGTATGGCGAAAAATGACTATTTTCAGCATTTATATGGCATATTTTTTCTGGCAACTGTGCTTCAGTGGCTGCGTCCAAAAAAACTGGGCAAAGTACAAGTATACACATGAAAATGTTAGCATAAGTTGGAGCCAAATTACTTCCCATAGCTGTGCCTTGGGTCTGTAGATAATAGGTCTCGTCAAACCTAAAATAATTCTAACCTAAAGAATTATTTTATGCTATTATTTTTATGCTAACATTTTCAGGTGTATACTTGAAAAACGGCTAATTTTGGAAAACACTAAATACAGGGACCACATAGTGTGTTACTTCAGATTTGTGGACGATGTGTTCATAGTGTGGAATTTGAGTGAACCCCACCTACTTGAGTTCCTGGCATACCTGAATGAACAACATCCTACAGTTAAATTCACAGCTGAGTACAGTAAGGACAGTATACACTATCTAGATGTGAATGTCAGCAACATACAAGGGGAAATTACAACAGAATTGTACAACAAACCTTTAGAAAGGAATAATATACTTAGGCCTGATAGCTTCCATGCCCCAAACACAATAAAAGGCATACCAAAAGGACAGTTCCTACGCATCAGGCGAATTGCTTCTGATGACAAAAAATATGTTGAAGCATCAAACAAATTGATAAAGAAATTTACTGAAAGACGTTATGACTATGACATATTGTGTTTAACAAGGGATGAAGTGCTAAGAGTTCCAAGGGCAATACTGTTACAGAAAAGAAGTATACCTAAAAGGGACAAAAGGATCCCATTTGTAACAGAATATGGAGCGCTAAGTAAACCGATTGAATGCATAGTTAAGAAACATTGGTCACTTTTAAGTAAAGATCATAAATTTGGAAAATTGTTTCGTGAGAAACCACTATTCTCTTATAAAAGAGGGAGGAACATTTCTAACCATTTGGTGAAAGCTGATATTTGTGTAAAAAAACAAAACACAAGGTTCCTCAGCACCCCAAAAAATGGCACTTTCCCTTGCCTTAACTGTAGTTGCTGTAACTCCATAATAAAAGGGGACTTCATCACCCATCCACATAATGGCAAAAAAATTCCCATAAAACACTACTCCACCTGTAACACTTACTGGGTCATATATGCACTAAAATGCCCCTGTGGTATGGTTTACGTGGGACAGACCTCCCGAAATGTAAAGATTCGGATAGGAGAGCATAAAAGATCAATCACTAACTACAACCAAACTGAAAAGAAAACGCAAACCCCTGTTGGAAAACATTTTTTTGATGCTAAACATAATGCAGCAAGCCTCAGGTGGATGGTTCTGGAACAGATAGATCGCCCTCCAAGAGGAGGAGATAGAAAGAGAATACTGTTACAATGTGAGGCTAGATGGATGGAGAAATTAAATTGTATTGAACCATTCGGGATAAATGAAGCATGGAGCCTTAAATGCTTTTTGTGAAAATGATTTGATTGAGTCTGTATAAAATGCTGTAATGAGAATTAATGCTTTGTTCTAATTTCCTAACAAAGAAATGTATTTTTTACAGTTGTCACGAACAAGATGGCACTGATACAATGGACACTAAAACTAAACCACTATGGTGAGAATAATTTACTACTTTCTAAAAAGCTGTTGAAACAAAGTTGAAACAAAAATGTAATTGTATCGTTTAACTACTTGAACTGTTATTGGTGTTTCAATATGAATAGATGGCTACATAGTATTCATGTGTAAAAAATACTGTTGCAATACCGTCTACTGGCCACAAGATGGAGCTGTAGAGTCACGTGGGGCTTGTGGGTAATGAAGGGTTTAAAAGTTGTTTTTTCACAGTATGTAACATGCACCAGAGGAAGGACCTATTGGGTCCGAAACATGTAGTGCGATAATAAAAACTACACACTTTCCAAAGACTCTTCAGACTACCTTGTGTGCTTATGTTACTGAGTTGGAGATGGCTACTCCATTGGTCTGTGGAAGAGTCTGATAATCTGAAAATTATTGGAGGACCACTGAGAAAACCATTTTGTACTACATTTAGGTGGCAAATAGTTTAATTTATACTTTTAAGGTTTGCTAAATCTCAAAATTTGAATTAAAATTCTAATCGAGTTTGGATTATTCACAATTCAAATTTGACAGTTTTGACCATAAAAAAAATTTAATTTGAATTTTCAGTTTGACCCTCAATAAATCAGCCCCTAAGTGCCATGTGACAATAAATGTAAAGAAGGTCCCTGCCCAGAAGATCTTAAAATCCAAGCCATTTTTCATTTTTTATTCAGGTATAGTTAAAATGTCTTAACAACATATTTTATAAAACTCCATAATAGTAGATTTAGACAATTTACTTTATATAGTTTTTATTTTTTCATTTTTTGAGGGATGTTATTAAATGTTTCAATAGGAACACAAAGAGATGGCAGTCATAGCTTCTTAATGGAGACTATGTTGAAGTTTATCTTAAAGTGGCTTGAGCATGGTTATCCAGTCAGTTTCCTTCTTTGATTCGTATCAGGTAGCTCCTTGGACTAGCATACTTTAAATTGATTCAAGGGTGTAACTTCAGAGGGAGTAGACCCTGCAGTTGCAGGGGGGGCAGGAGGTAAAAGGGGCCCCATGAGGCCCTAATTAATGAGCAATTTCAATATATATTGGTAAAACAGGACAACCTCTAGATATGTTGGGGCCCTAAAATTAATTTGCTGTGTGGCCCAGTAACATCAAGTTACACCACTGAAGGGATTAAATAGGTTCTTTGTCCCTTCTGCTCAATCTACCATTTTGCTGTCTATGGTAGTGATTAGCAAAGCTGTCCAGTTTTGTCAGAAAATAAGCAAAATGCATTGAAATAAATTAGGGTTTTTTTCCCCACGCAAAATGCAGTTTTTCTTTGTGTATTTTTTTTTTTATTAAAATACATTGAAGCCAATGGTTGTCTTTTCGCAGGCTTATTCCTATTATTATGACAACTGCTAATGTTTCCTTAATTTTTAATGGTATTGTGTTTATACAGTTTACCAGCTCATTGCTACTGTTTACTCTGCTGAAGCTAAATGTTCTTATATTTTCTTTAGCTCAATATTAAAACCATCCTTGGGCATCTTGAAGCAGAATATCAAAACATGTATATTTATTGCAAAGAATGCAAAATGCCATGCAAAATTGTTGTACATATTGACTCCATTAATTAAAGACATTTACAGCCACATATTCTTCTTTGCAGTTTCTTATACAGTCGTTGCATTCAGACCCCATGTGTCTGCACCACCTACTGACACCTATTGATGCAGACTGGCACCATTGAACTACTACCACCACCATCAAGCTTGTGGGAATTTCAGAGATGCAATTGTGAGCTGCATTAACAGGCACAGAGGACTTTTTTCCAAAAGAGTAACATGTCAGAAATTATGTAATCCTGACTTACATTTTCAAAACAATTGTGTCTAATTTATATTTGCAGGCATGTGTAATTTTGTGTATTTGGCCCATTACTCACAATTAGTGATGAGCAAAATGTTTTGCAGAGTTTCTCCTCAAAAATGCAATGAGTGAAAAAAATTGTCATGTGTCCAAAAAAAAAATTGTCGTGAATTTTTGGAGAAGCAAAACAAGTCAGTTTCGCCCATTACTACGTGCAACCACAGTAATCACATCTTCCAGCAACAATTATGCTGGAATTATGGGAATTTCAGCATTCTGGGTAAAATCTTAGCAAATTATGTTTGAAATATCAATATGTATGCTGCAGATAAGTAAGTGCATGCCTTTTAAAGACAAGTTCAAATCTTTTCATGGAAGAAAAAAGAAATATATAAATCTTTTTTATCTGGTAGGGGTCACATCTGCTTTGTTTGAACTTTAATTTGGTAGCACAGGCTGTAGAATTATTTCCAAGAATTTTCTTCATAAACGTGGGAAGTGAGTTTATAATAATAGAATGTTTCAATATTCTTGTTTGTTACTTTATCAGTAATATACTGTATGTGGTATTGTGTTCTATGCCATCTGTCATGGTTTGCACATGATTTCATATAAAATTCCAACTGTCCAAATAGACCTTGAGAGAAAGTCCTCTATTATGTGCAGTAAGTGAGTTCATCTGTGGGTATTTTCTGTGGACTTGTTTTGTATTGTGTGTTAAATGTATTATAATGAGGATAACCTTTCTTTAGATTCTTTAGTCTTCATCTGATAATATATAGTTCCAAATGCCTCTATAGGCTTCTTCTAAGGTGCTTCAGTCCATCGATTTTTAGATTTTGGTGGTGCTGAGTACCTTGAGGGTTTATTTTCTGTGTCCAGTTATTTATCATGAATGTGAATTAAGTCATTACGTGATTGTGAAAAACGTCATGATTTTAAACTAGAAATGATCTGTTTAAGCTCAAAGACTCAGATAACTGCAGTTCACCTATTGCATTGCTATGCCCATTCACAATTTACTTTCATAATTGGTTGTAAATTACATTTTTACTGAATCTTGACCTTTCTGGACTACGTGTTGCTAGTTGCACATTATCTTGTGAGCATGCAGTTTAATTTACTATGTCCTATGTTTTGTAGAAACACACCATCCTTAGTGGTGATAGTGTTAATGCAGTTATATATGCTGTTCTGTTGCCTCAGAAAAAGATTAAGGTTACACACTTAGGGTCAGATTTATCAACGGTCGAAGTGAATTCGACGGAATTTTCGAAGAAAAAATTTTGAAAATTTAAGTAATTTTTTGGATACTTCAACCATCAAATAGGATACTACGACTTTGAATTTACTTCGAATTCGATAAGAAGTAAAAATTGTTCGAATATTCGACCATTCGATAATCAAAGTACTGTCTCTTTAAAAAAAACGTTGACTTCAATACTTCGCCAAATTAAACCTGCCGAAGTGCTATGTTAGCCTATGGGGACCTTCTACAACCATTTTCTAAGTCTTTACACATTGAAGTAAAATCGTTCGATCATACACTAAAATCGTTCAATCGTACGCTAAAATCGTTCAATCAAACGACTTTACTACGACCGCAGGATGTCCAAATTCAATGAAAAATACTTTGACTTCGATATTCGAAGTCAAAGTATTTCAATTTGATGGTCGAATTTTGAAGTATTTTAAACTTCGAAATTCGACCCTTGATAAATCTGCCCCTTAAGGTTATATACAGTTGATTTATAATTTTCCAGGGCTATGTCCTGCTGACCAGTGGGCTCTACTTACATTTATCACTTCATCATTTTGCTATCCCCACTAGGGTTGTGGAAGCCTTTTATAGTAGGTCACGTTTCACCCTG